>WAAF01008063.1:23033-38460 GCA_013400475.1 Tricholaema leucomelas
CGGCTGTGACACCCCCCCCAGACACCACCCCCGGGGCTCCCCCCACCTCCCCTTCGGCTGGCTGCATCCAAACCAACTCTTCTTCTCCCCGCCACCACAACCACCCCTTTCCAGGAGCAAATCGCTCTGCAAGAAGGGGGTGAGGATGGAACCATCCTCTGCTGCCAGCCAAAGCGGCTCCTTCCCTCCCCACCGCGATCAACCATCCCTCGGTACGGGCGCAAGAACCGGGCGGCGATGGGGGGGGCTGGCTGGGAGGGGGCTGTTGCTAAGTGTTTACACACAAACACGATCTAATTAGCGGAGATGGAGCTGAAAGAACTCATTTGCATGCCGAAGATTTTTTTTTTCCCTTCCCCCCCCCCCCCTTCTTTTCTTTTTTTATGCAATAAGAGAAGCCACCGAGCGAGCTGCCTCGCCAAGGCTGCCGGAGAAACTCTGCAATCCTCCTTCTCCTTCTCCCCCACACCACACAACATTGCTGAATCTTCGTGCAAACAGCAAAAAAAGCAAACGCGGACCCCCCCCTACACACACAACCTCCCCCCCCCCGGCGCATCTCCATCCGACACCGAGAAAACTAAGTGCAGGCTGCAGGTCCTACCTTGGCTGAGGAGGAAGCACCCGAGGAGGAGGAGGAGGAGGTCTGCCTGGAAAGCGCTCATTCCTCAGGGTGGGCTCGGCTCCCGGAGCAGGGCTGGGGGGGTGGTAAATCAGCTGGAGGAGCTGGGAAGAGGTTGTCTGAGGAGTGGGCACCACCGCTGCTGATGCCACCGGCGGGGGGGCTTCAGGCCGCCGCTGTTGCTGCTACTGCTGCTGCTGCCACCGCCGCCGCCCGCCGGCTTCGCTTTCCCGGTTCCATCCCCGGCTCCATCACCACCACCACCGCCGCCCCCCCCCCACCCCCCAGCTCCTCCCCCGGCTGCTCTGCCTTGACTGGCGGAGCGAGGCTCGGCGCAGCTCAGCTTTTTGAGGAGGGAGGTTGGGGGGGGTAAAGAGAGAGGGGAGAGGGGGAGAAAAATGGGAAAAAAGGAGGAGGGAAGGAAAGTGCTGGGCGAAGGGGGAGTAACTTGCGCGCAGCTGAGAGATGGCTCAGCTGGGATGGGGGGGGGTGGGTGCAGCGATTTGTGCACACACAGACCCCCTCCCCCCAAAAAAAATACAAAGCTGGGAGAGAGAAGGGGGTGGGGGGATTAGAGGAAGGTGGGGAGCAGCCACTTGTGCATCGCTGGCAAGGGAAGAATGGATGCACTCCCTCCCCACGGCTGCGCTCCGTCCTCCCTCACACCCTCCCCACCCCTAGCAGTACCTCCACGACTTCAAGGTGCTGCTTCCTACACAAGCGGCAGATAAAGCAGTTGGGTGGTGGTCGCCTCTCTCCCCAGCTCCCCCCCCCCCTCCCCCAGTCCCTAAACCTGGGGAGGTGTCTTGTCGCCCCTAGCACATTCGGGTTCTGCTCCCCACACCAGTGGGGCAGATTGAGAAGTTGCCTGGACCCCATCCCCCTTGAATCTCCCAAACGGGGCAGGGGGGGTGGGGGTCTTGCTTCCTATCAGCCATAATGGCCCCCAGCAGCCTGCCTGCGGGGCTGCCCCGGGGCCCCCGCAGCAATCCAGGGCTGGGGGCGAGCGCAGGAAGAGGAGCAGGAAACGGCCACAACCTCAGCCCCAGGTCTAGTCTGGGGTAGGGCTAGCAAAAACCAACACAACCCCCACCCCGCCACCTCCTCAGGGGGTGGGGAGGGCCCTTCGAGGCCCCCACTGGAGGGGCTGAGGCTTGTCCTGTGTCCCTCAGTTTGAGGTTAGCGCTTTGGAGCAGGGGGGAACAGCAACTCCCCCCCCAGCTCCCCAAAATCCCCCTGCGGAGCAAAGGAAAGATTAAAAGGGTGGGGCGGGGGGTGGGGGATGGGCCCCAAATAAAAAGAACAAATAAATACTTTTCACCTCTTGTGCTTTGCACAGCCACTGAGGCCAGGGAGCTCCCCCCACACACCCACCCCCAACCCCAGCCTCCATCTCCGAGTGGGAAAGGGGCAGGTGGGGGCAGGAGCGCAATTAAAAACCCAGCTTTAGAAAGTAATTACAGCTGGGGACTCTAATTACTCACTGCTGGGCTGAAAGGTGAACTTCAAAGCTGGCTGGGAGCTTCTGCAACTGCTTGCTCGCCTGGCTGGCAGCTCGGCTGGCTGCGTGGATACCCGCGTGGGCTTAGCTAGGCAGGCATCGCTTGTGCTAACGACCTCCACCTGATGCTGGGGGGGAGGGGGGTTAAACTCGATGCCAGGATGGGTTAAACTCGATGCCAGGTGCATTAAACTCAGTGGCAGGTGGGTTAAACCTCATGTCAGGTGCATTAAACTTGATACCAGGTGGGCTAAATCTGATGCCAAGTGGGTTAAACTTGATGTAAAATGAGTTAAACCTGATGTAAAGTGAGTTAAACCTGATGTGAAGTTAAATCTGATGCCAGACAGGTTGAACTCGATGTCAAATGGGTTAAACCCAGTGTTAAACAGCTTAAACTCAATGTCAGGCTGGTTAAACCCAAAGACAGGTGAGTTAAACCTCATGTCAGGTGCATTTAACTTGATTCCAGGTGTGTTAAACTTGATGCCAGGCAGTTTAAATCCAATGCCAAGTGGGTTAAACCTGATGTGAAGTTAAACCTGATGCCAGACAGGTTGAACTCGATGTCAAATGGGTTAAAACCAATGTTAAACATCTTAAACTCAATGCCAGGCTGGCTAAACCCAAAGCCAGGTGGATTAAACTCAGTGCCAGGTGGGTTAAACCTTATATCAGGTGTGCCAAGCTTCATGTTAGGTGGATTAAACTTGATACCAGGCAGCTTAAATCTGATACCAAGTGGGTTAACCTTGATGCCAGACAGATTAAACTTGATGTCAAATGGGTTAAAACCAGTGTTAAACAGCTTAAACTCAATGCCAGGCTGGCTAAACCCAAAGCCAGGTGGATTAAGCTTGATGCTAAGTGGGTTAAACCTCACGTCATGTGCATTAAACTTGATGCCAGGTGGATTAAACTTGATACCAGGCAGCTTAAATCTGATGCCAAGTGGGTTAAACTTGATGCCAGACAGGTTAAACTCGACATCAAGTGGGTTAAACCCAGTTTTAATCAGCTTAAACTCAATGCCAGGCTGGCTAAACCCAAAGCCAGGTGGATTAAGCTTGGTGCTAAGTGGGCTAAGCCTCATGTCAGGTGCATCAAACTTTGTGTCAGGTGGATTAAACTTGATACCAGGCAGTTTAAATCCAATGCCAAATGGGTTAAACTCAGTGCCAGACAGGTTAAACTCGACATCAAGTGGGTTAAACCCAGTGTTAATCAGCTAAAACTCAATGCCAGGTTGGTTAACCCCAAATTCAGGTGGGTTAAACTAGAAGCCAGATGGGTTAAACTCATTGCCTGGCAGGTTAAACTTGATGCCAGTTTGGTTAAACCCAATACCAGATGTGTTAAACTCAATGCCACAAGAGTTAAACTTGATGCCAGGTGGCTTAAACCTGATGTCAGGCAGGTTAGACTCAATGCCAGATGGGTTAAACCCAGCACCAGATGTATTAAACCCAGTGTCATGAGGGTTAAACTGCATGGCAGGTGGATTAAGATTGATGCTAGGCAGGTTAGACCCAATGCCACATGAGTTAAACTTGATGCCAGATGGGTTAAACTTGATGCCAGATGGGTTAAACTTGATGTCAGGTGAGTTAAGCCCAAAGCCAGGAGGGTTAAACTTGATGCCAGATGGGTTAAACTTGATGTCAGGTGAGTTAAGCCCAAAGCCAGGAGGGTTAAACATGATGCCAGGCAAGTTGACTTGACATGCAGTGGATTAAACCCAACACCAGAAAGGTTAATCTTGATGCCAGATGGGTTAAATCCAATGCCAGGTGGATTAAACCTAGAGACAGCTTGGTTAGATCTGATGTCAGACAGGTTAAACTTGATGCCAGGTGAGTCAAACTTAATGCCAAGTGGGTTAAACCTGAAGCCATCTGGATGAAACCTGATGTCTAACAGGTTAAACCGGATGCCAGGAGGGGTGAACTTGGTGCCAGGTGGGTTGAACTTGATACTAGATGAGCTAAACTTGATGTCAGGTGGGTTACACTTGATGCCAGAGGGGTTAACTCAATGCTGGATGGGTTGAACTCTATGCAAGTTAAACTTGATGCTAGACAGGTTAAACTCAATGCCAGGTGGGTTAAACTCTATGCTAGATGAATTAAACTTGATGATAGACAGGTTAAACTCGATGCCAGATGGGTTAAACTCGATGCCAGGTAGGTTAAACTCTATGCTAGATGAGTTAAACTTGATGCCAGATGGGCTAAACCCTATTCCAGACAGGTTAAACTTCATGCCAGATGGGTTAAAGTTGGTGCCAGACAGGTTAAACTTGATGCTAGGTAAGTTAAACTCAGTGTCAGATGGGTTTAATTCGATACCAGATGGGTTAAACTTGATGCTAGATGAGTTAAACTTGATTCCAGACAAGTTAAACTTGGTGCCAGACAAGTTAAACTCGATGCCAGACAGGTTAAACTCAATGTCAGATGGGTTAAACTCAGTGTCAGATGGGTTAAACTCAGTGTCAGATGGGTTAAACTCAATGCCAGATGAATTAAACTCAGTGTCAGATGGGTTAAGCTCAATGCCAGATGGATTAAACTTGATGCTAGATGAGTTAAACTTGATTCCAGACAAGTTAAACTTGGTGCCAGACAAGTTAAACTCGATGCCAGACAGGTTAAACTCAATGTCAGATGGGTTAAACTCAGTGTCAGATGGGTTAAACTCAGTGTCAGATGGGCTAAACTCAATGCCAGATGAATTAAACTCAGTGTCAGATGGGTTAAGCTCAATGCCAGATGGATTAAACTTGATGCTAGATGAGTTAAACTTGGTGCCAGACAAGTTAAACTCAATGCCAGACAGGTTAAACTCAATGTCAGATGGGTTAAACTCAATGTCAGATGGGTTAAACTCCATGCCAGATAGGTTAAACTTGGAGCCAGACAGGTTAAACTCAATGTCAGATGGGTTAAACTCAATGTCAGATGGGTTAAACTCAGTGTCAGATGGGTTAAACTCCATGCCAGATGGGTTAAACTTGGTGCCAGACAAGTTAAACTCAATGTCAGATGGGTTAAACTCAGTGTCAGATGGGTTAAACTTGATGCTAGATGAATTAAACTTGATTCCAGGCAAGTTAAACCCAAAGCCAGATGGGTTAAACTCGATGCCAGATGGGGTAAAGTTGGTGCCAGGCAGGTTAAACCCAATGCCACACCTGTTAAACCCAGCCTAGGAGCAGCAGAGAGGAGCACTGTGTGGCTGTGGCAGGGCTGGGTGGTTTGCATGCTCTGCCCCAGCCTGGCAGCCAGGAGCTTGTTTTGGGGTTATTTTTAGCTTCCATCCCTCAGGCAATGAGGATCATTTGATCTGGTCCCTGCTGCTTTTCCCGTGCCCACCTGCCGGCCAGTTTGGGAGGGGAAGGTGTGGGAGCAGGGATGGTTGCTTGCAATTACATCCCTGCATTGTCCACCTCGCCTCTAAGTGACAGTGACACTCCTGGGCTGTATTTTCCCTCTGCCACCAGCTTGCCTTGGGCAAGTCACAGAATCACACAACTGTCAGGGTTGGAAGGGACCCCAAGGATCATCCAGTTCCAGCTCCCTGCCATGGGCAGGGACACCTCACACTGAATCAGGTTGCTCAGAGCCTCATCCAGCCTGGCCTTAAAAACACCCAGGGGTGAGGCTTCCACTACCACCTCCCTGGTGGCTCTCACCACCCTCATGCTGAAGAACTTCTTCCTAAGGGCTAATCTCAATCTCCCCTCCTCTAGCTTGGGTCCATTCCTCCAAGTCCTACCACTACCTGACACCCTAAAAAGCCCCTCCCCAGCTTTTCTGTAGCCCCCTCCAGGCACTGGAAGGCCACAATAAGGTCTCCTTGGAGCCTTCTCCAGACAGCACAACCCCAACTCTCTCATCCTCTCCTCACAGCAGAACAGCTCCAGCCCTCATGGCCCTGCTCTGGACACCTTCCAGCACCTCCAGATCTTTCTTGTTACAGGGAGCCCAGAACTGGGCACAGTGCTCCAGGTGGGGTCTCACCAGAGGGTATAGAGAGGCAGAATCCCCTCCAGGTGGGGTCTCACCAGAGGGTATAGAGAGGCAGAATCTCCTCCAGGTGGGGTCTCACCAGAGGGTATAGAGAGGCAGAATCTCCTCCAGATGGGGTCTCACCAGAGGGTACAGAGAGGCAGAATCCCCTCCAGGTGGAGTCTCACCAGAGGGTACAGAGGGGCAGAATCTCCTCCAGATGGGGTCTCACCAGAGGGTACAGAGGGGCAGAATCTCCTCCAGGTGGAGTCTCACCAGAGGGGCAGAATCCCCTCCAGGTGGGGTCTCACCAGAGGGTACAGAGGAGCAGACTCCCCTCCAGGTGGGGTCTCACCAGACAGTGCAGGGAGGCAGAACCACCTCCTTTGCCCAGCTGCCCACACTGCTCTCGATGCCACCCAGGAGCCCTCCACCCCTTGGAGGGCTTTTGGCAGCAGCCACACAACCACAGGAGGTATTTCAGTGGCTGCCCCTGCAAGGCAGGGCTGGGGAGAAGGATGCAGGTGATGGGGGCAGAGGAGGGGGGAAGAATGGGGCTGAGAATTGCTTTTGTGGCAGAGCAGTGATTGAAACGAAGCTGGAGTGAGCTGCTCAGTGCCTAAGTTGGGTGGGAATTAGGTCTCTAAATAATTTGGAGCCTTTCCCCGTGGTGCTTTGGGTTGTTCTACAGAAAGCTGTTTGCTTGCAGAGCAGAGGGACTGATGGATATTGAGGCTGCTGCACAAAGGAAGATTTTTCCCTCTGAAGCTTCAAAACACCATTAACATTTGCATGGCAATTGCAGCCTGACTCCTTTTTGGCTTCAATATTTCCCCACAAAGAGGCTTATTCATTGCCTGCTTGCAAACCACCGCTGGAATCTTCTGACTTTTACAAGACAATCTTCTTCTCCTTCCTTTTTTTTTTTGTGTCTTTCTCTTTTTTTCCCCTTCTCTTCCTTTTTTGTTTGGGTTTTTTTTTTTTTGGTCCCTTTTCTTTTTTCTTTCCTTTTTCTTTTCGTTTTTCTCTATTTGATTTTTATTTTTCTTTCCACCCTTTTTTTGTTTCCTTTCCCCCCCCCCTTTTTTCCTTTTCCTTTTCTCTTTTCCTTGTTTTTCTTTACCTTTTCCTGTTTCTTATTCTTTATTTTTCTTTTTCTTTATTTTACTTTTCCTTTTCCCTCTTTTTTCTTGTTTGGGTTTTTTTTTTCTTATCTTTCTCCTTCCCCTTTCCCCTTCCTTTCCCTTTCCCTTTCCCTTTCCCTTCCCCTTCCCCTTTCCCCTTTCCCCTTTCCCCTTNTTTTTCTTTCCTTTTTCTTTTCCTCTTTTTTCTTTCCTTTTTCCTTTTTTATTTCCTTTCATTTTTTCCTTTTTTCATTTCTTTTCCTTCTTCCTTCCCTTTTTTATTTCCATTTTTCTTTCATTTTGTCTTCTTTTCTTTCCCTCTTTTCCTTTTTCCTTCCCTTTTTTATTTCCTTTTTTCTTTTCTTTTTTCTTTCCTTTTTCCTTTCCTCTTCTCCTTTTTTCTTTCATTTTTTTCTTTCCTTTTTCTTTTCCTCTTTTTTCTTTCCTTTTTCCTTTTTTATTTCCTTTCATTTTTTCCTTTTTTCATTTCTTTTCCTTCTTCCTTCCCTTTTTTATTTCCATTTTTCTTTCATTTTGTCTTCTTTTCTTTCCCTCTTTTCCTTTTTCCTTCCCTTTTTTATTTCCTTTTTTCTTTTCTTTTTTCTTTCCTTTTTCCTTTCCTCTTCTCCTTTTTTCTTTCATTTTTTTCTTTCCTTTTTCTTTTCCTCTTTTCCTTTTTTCTTTCCTTTTTCTTTTCCTCTTTTCCTTTTTTCTTTCCTTTTTCTTTTCCTCTTTTCCTTTTTTCTTTCCTTTTTCTTTTCCTCTTTTCCTTTTTTCTTTCCTTTTTCCTTTTTTATTTCCTTTCATTTTTCCCTTTTTTCATTTCTTTTCCTTCTTCCTTCCCTTTTTTATTTCTTTTTTTATTTCCTTTTTATTTCCTTTTTTCTTTTCCTCTTTTCCTTTTTTCTTTCCTTTTTCCTTTTTTATTTCCTTTCATCTTTCCATTTTTTCATTTATTTTCCTTCTTCCTTCCCTTTTTTTTCCAATTTTTCTTTCATTTTTTCTTCTTTTCTCTCCCTCTTTACCTTTTTCCTTCCCTTATTTACCTTTTTCATTTTTCTTTCCTTTTCCCCCCTTTTTTAATTTCCTTTTATCTTTTCCTTTTTTAACTTCCTTTTTTCTCTTCCTTTTTTCCTTTTTTTCCTTTCCTGTTTTCTTTCCCTTTTCCTTTTTCCCTCTTCCTTTCCCTTTTCCCCTCTTCCTTTCCATTTTCCTTTTCCCCTCTTCCTTTCCCTTTTCCCCTCTTCCTTTCCCTTTTCCCCTCTTCCTTTCCCTTTTCCCCTCTTCCTTCCCCCTTTCCCCTCTTCCTTTCCCTTTTCCCCTCTTCCTTTCTCTTGCCTTTTCTTTTTCCTTTTTCCCCCCTCTTCCTTTCTTTTCCCTTTCTTTTTCTCCCCCTCTTTTTCCCCCTTTTCCTATGTTTTCCTTTTCCCTTCCCCATGAGAACATTTCAGCTGGAAAATCCTCATTGTTCTGACAGTGACCTTTGCAAAGGACTTCAAACCCTGGGATGAAGGCAGCCTGGAAGTGTAAAGTTTTATTAACTGATTCACTTTGTGGTTTCAACTGCACTGGGAGGCAAATTTGATGCAGAGGCCCAGGCAGCTGCAAGAAAAAGATCAAGTTTCTGACCCAATTTGGGCTTGCTGGAGCGAGCAGCTCTGAGCATTGTCCTGCAAGAGTCTCTTTACTTGCAGGGCTGCTTTGGTACAGGAGAGAAAATCATCTGGCAGCTGATTCTGAAAGGTTCTTCCTGGGTGTCTCGTTGCAATCTGCTGAGCTGGGTGGAAGGAAATGAATCACAGCAATTAAAAGGCTGAGGAGATCTCAGGGCTGGGTGCAGTGGCCTTTGGGGAGCTGAATGTTAGGCTGAGAGTGAGCTGAGGTTTGTGTTTGCAGGCAGGAGGAGCCTCGTGTTGAGGAGCTGCTGAGGAGATGTGGTTGTTTAGCCTGGAGAAAGAAGAGGCTCAGGGGAGAGCTTCTGGAGCTCTGCAGCTTAGAATCATAGAATCAGTCAGGGTTGGAAGGGACCACAAGGACCATCCAGTTCCAACCTCACTGCCGTGCCCAAGGACACCCTACCCTAGAGCAGGCTGTGCAGAGCCTCATCCAGCCTGGCCTCAAACACCTCCAGGGATGAGACTTCCACCACCTCCCTGGGCAACCCATTCCAGTATCTCACCACCCTCATGCTGAACAGCTTCTTCCTAACCTCCAGTCTGAATCTCCTCATTTCCAGCTTTGCTCCATCCCCCCCAGTCCTATCACTCCCTGACAGCCTAAAAAATCCCCCTCCAGCTTTCCTGTAGCCCCCTTCAGATACTGAAAGGCCACAATAAGGTCACCTGGGAGCCTTCTCCTCTCCAGACTGAGCAGCTCCAACTCCCTCAGGCTCTCCTGCAAAGAGGTTGGAGCCAGGTGGGGGTTGGTCTCTTCTCTCAAGGAACAAGGGATAGGATGAGAGGAGATGGCCTCAAGTTGTACCAGAGGATTTTTAGACTGGATCTCAGAGAATCCAAGAACCAAAGAACTGCAGAATTGTTTCAGTTGGAAAAGCCCTCCCAGGTCATCGAAGCCAAGCAGCAACCCAACCCCACCATGGCCACTAAACCATGGCCACTAAACCATATCCCCAAGTGCCATGGATGCATCTTTCTCCAGACAAAATCATCCAGGGCAATCATCAACCCAACCCCACCATGGCCACCAAACCATGGCCCCAAGTGCCATGGCCACAGGTCTCTGGAACACCTCTAGGGATGGAGACTCCATCACATCCCTGAACAGCCTGTGCCAGTGACTGACCACTCTTGAAGGAGCTCTTTCTTCTCCTTGAGAGAAGAGGCTGCCCAGAGCACTGGTGGCATCCCCATCCATGGAGGGGTTTCAAGGCCATGTAGGTGTGGTGCTGAGTGCCATGGTTTAGCCCCAGCCTTGGCAGAGTTAGAGACTTGGTTGGACTCAATCATCTTCGAGGTCTTTTTGGATCAAAATCAGGGGGCAGATGTGGCTGGGCTGGAGGGCAGAAGGGCTCTGCAGCAGGACCTTGACCACCTGGACAGATGGGCAGAGTCCAAGGGGATGGCATTCAATGGCTCCAAGTGCTGGGGGCTGCACTTTGGCCACAACAACCCCATGCAGAGCTACAGGCTGGGGTCGGAGTGGCTAAGAGCAGCCAGACAGAGAGGGATCTGGGGGTGCTGATTGATACCCACCTGAACATGAGCCAGCAGTGTGCCCAGGTGGCCAAGAGAGCCAATGGCATCCTGGCCTGCATCAGGAATGGTGTGGCCAGCAGGAGCAGGGAGGTCATTCTGCCCCTGTACTCTGCACTGGTTAGACCACACCTTGAGTACTGTGTCCAGTTCTGGGCCCCCCAGTTTAAGAGGGACATTGAGATGCTTGAACGTGTCCAGAGAAGGGCAACGAGGCTGGTGAGAGGCCTCGAGCACAGCCCTACGAGGAGAGGCTGAGGGAGCTGGGATTGTTTAGCCTGGAGAAGAGGAGGCTCAGGGGAGACCTTATTGCTGTCTACAACTACCTGAGGGGTGGTTGTAGCCAGGAGGAGGTTGCTCTCTTCTCTCAGGCAGCCAGCACCAGAACAAGAGGACACAGCCTCAAGCTATGCCAGGGGAAATTTAGGCTTGAGGTGAGGAGAAAGTTCTTCAGTGAGAGAGTCATTGGCTACTGGAATGGGCTGCCCAGGGAGGTGGTGGAGTCGCCGTCCCTGGAGCTGTTCAAGGCAGGACTGGACGTGGCACTTGGTGCCATGGTCTGGCCTTGAGCTCTGTGGTAACAGCTTGGACTTGATGGTCTGTGAGGTCTCTTCCAACCCTGATGATACTGTGAGACTGTGAGACTGTGAAGTTGCCCATCAGCCAATGATGTGGCCTTGTGGCCAATAAGGTCAGTGGTGTCCTGGGGGGGCACGATGCAGAGCATGAGCAGAAGCTCAAGAGAGGTTCTTCTCCCTCTCTACTCTGCCCTGGTAAGGTCACATATGGAATACTGAGATCAGTGCTCAGAAAGAGCTAAAGAAGCTGTGGGGGGCAAGAGCCTGGGGCCAGGCTCTTGCCAGTGGTGCCCAGTGGCAGGCCAAGGGGCAAGGGACACAGAGTGTAGCCCAGGAGGTTCTACCTGAAGAGAGGGAGAAAGTTGTTTGCTGTGAGGGTGCTGGAGGCCTGGAGCAGGCTGCCCAGAGAGGCTGTGCAGTGTCCTTGTGTGGAGAGCTTCCAACTCCCCCTGGGCACTGTGCTGCTGGGCAAGCTGCTGGGGGTGCCCTGCTGGAGCAGGGCAGTTGGGTTGGATGCTCCCCAGATAGAAGAAGAGAAAATGGCCTGGAATTGTGCCAGGGTTGGAGATGAGGAACAATTTCTTTGCTGCAAGAGTGGTAAAGGATTGGCACAGACTGCCCAGGCAGGTGGTGGGGCCTCCATCCCTGGAGGTATCCAAGAACCCTGTGTCCATGGCTCTTGGGGCCATGGTTTGGGAGCCATGGTAGGGCCATGAATAGCCACGGCACTGTGGGGCTCGGTTTGGTGGCCATGGTGGGGTTGGGTTGCTGGTTGGACTCAGTGACCTCAGAGGTCTCTCCCAACCAAAACAATTCCATGATTCTCTAAACAGCAGTGCTGGAAGCTGGGAAGCTCTGATGGTAAAGCTCTGCCTGGCTTCTGGATGCCAAGGAATCAACTCAACCCTACCATGGGCTGGGTTGGAATGGACCCTGTGGCTGTGACACTTGGGGCTGTGGTTTGATGGCCAAGGTGGGGTTGGGTTGTTGCTTGGATTCGATGACCTGAGAGGGTTTTTCCAACTGACCCAGTTCTATACTTCTATGATTCTTTGCCCTTAAAGGCCTTTTCCAGCCCAAACCAACTCATTGATTCTATAAAGAGCACTGCTAGAAGCTGGGAAGCTCTGATGGTAAAGCTCTGCCTGCCTCCTGGGAGTCCAGGGGAATCCTCTCAGCCTACCTCTCTTATTTTCTTCTGCTCTTTATTTTTTGTTCTTTTTGGGGTTTTTTTGGGTTGGGTTTTTTTTTTGTGTGGTTTTTTTTTTTCCCTCTTCTTTTTTTTTTCCCTCTGTGAATTCCACATTGACAAATGCAACAGATAGGAAACATCACAACAAAGCAAATCCTTTCCTCCTGCCTTTGACTCTTCTACTTCCAGGCTATTTAGCATGAAGTGGGAGAAACAAAACGTTCTGAAATGCAGCAGCAATTTAGGGGGGGNACAAAGCTGAGCACCTGGAAGAGAGAGGGAAGAGGGAGAG
This sequence comes from Tricholaema leucomelas, assembly GCA_013400475.1. Lineage (NCBI taxonomy): Eukaryota > Metazoa > Chordata > Aves > Piciformes > Lybiidae > Tricholaema lacrymosa > Tricholaema leucomelas. The sequence goes on from WAAF01008063.1 coordinate 35,565, forward strand.
GTATGGGGGGGGGGGGGAATAATCACAGCTTTGCCTGCCTTATACAATCTTTCCCTTGTCATTTAAGACTCCATCTGAGAGGTGAAAGCTGTGGAGTCCTGCTGCAAAAAAACCCAACCCTGAGCTGGGTGTGATAATGGCCCTGGGAGAGGCAGGCAGTGGTTGGACTTGATCTTAAAGATCTTTCCCAGCCACAGCAGCTCTGAGCTGGGTCTCAGTGCCTTACCCTGCTCTTGCTGCAGAGCTTTCCCTGTGCCCTTAGGGAACTTCATGCCCTGGGGTCTTGGTTTCTCTCCCTGCAAAGTGCTGCTCACCTTTCCTGATAATGGTTGGACTTGATCCTAAAGATCTTTCCCAGCCACAGCAGCTCCGAGCTGGAGCTCGCTGCCTTACCCTGCTCTTGCTGGAGAGCTTTCCTCATGCCTGAGGGAAACTCATCCCCTGGGGTCTTGGTTTCCCTCCCCCTCCAAAGTGCTGCTCACCTTTCCTGGTGATGGTTGGACTTGATGATCTTGAAGGTCTTTCCCAGCCACAGCAGCTCTGAGCTGGGGCTCACTGCCTTGCCCTGCTCTTGCTGCGGAGCTTTCCCTGTGCCCTTAAGGAAACTCATCCCCTGGGGTCTTGGTTTCCCTCCCTGCAAAGTGCTGCTCACATTTCCCACCTGCTGAGCTGGAGTGGCTGAGAGGTTGTTCAGCAGAGAATGACTTGGGAGTGTCAGCTGGCAGCTGAAGATGAGCCAAAGTGTGCCCAGGTGGGCAAGAAGGGCATCAACAGCCTGGCTTGGCTCAGCAGTGGTGTAGGCAGCAGGAGCAGGGCAGGGATTGTGCCTCTGGGCTGGGCACTGCTGAGGTCACCCCTTCAGTGCTGGGTTCAGCTGGGGGCATTGGCACAGGGGCACTGGCACAGGAGACTGAGCTCTTCCAGATGGTCCCCACCTTCTTACAAGGAAACTCAGGGAGACCTCTGGGTCCAGAGGAGGCTACACAGATGATCAGAGGACTGAGCAGCTTCTCTCTGGGGACAGGCTGAGAGACTTGGGATAGTTCAGCCTAAAAAAGAGGTTGGGCAAGGAGAGGCTTGAGAGCAGGCTGGAGGAGAAGGGCTTGGGGGTGTCAATTGGAGCCAAAGTGCCCAGGAGGCAGCACTGGTGGCTGGGAGCCCAGAGCCAGCTGTGTGCTGGCTGCAGGCAGAGCAGGGAGAGCAGCAGCACAGGGAGGGGATTCTGCCCCTCTGCTCTGCTCTGCTCAGCCCCCACCTGCAGCACTGCCTCCAGCTCTGGGAACCCAGCACAAGGAGGACTTGGAGCTGCTGGAGAGGATCCAGAGGAGGACACAAAGATGCTCAGAGGGTTGGAGAACCTTTGCTGTCAGGACAGGCTGGGAGAGTTGAGTCTGTTCAGCCTGGAGCAGAGAAGGCTGGAGGGAGACCTTAGAGCAGCCTTGCAGTGCCTGAAGGGGCTCCATAAGAGCTGGGGAGGGACTTGGGCAAGGGCTGGGAGTGACAGGATGAGAGGCAACGTAGTGAAGCTTGAGGAGGGGAGATTGAGAGTGGAGATGAGGAAGAAATTGTTGGCAGTGAGGGTGGGAAGAGACTGGCACAGGTTGCCCAGAGAGGTTGTGGAGCACAGGGAGGGAGGGTGAGGAGACACTGGCACAGGTTGCCCAGGGAGGTGTTCAGGACCAGGTTGGATGAGGCCTTGAGCAACCTGTTCTAGTGGGAGGTGTCCTTGCCTATGGCAGTGGGGGTTAGAACTGGACGAGCTTTGAGCTCCCTCCCAACCCAACCCATTCTGTGACTCTTAAGATCATCCAGTCCAACCTTCAACACAACCACAACCACCTTCAAAGCACAACCCCTGCTGCTTTCCCAGCGAGGGCAGCTGCCTACAGAATGCCCCTGGACATTCCCAGGAGGGCCAGGCAGGAGCAGGATCTGCTGCTCTGGTTTCCATTGCAGCCCCAGCCAAGAAGTGCCAGTCCCTTTCCACATCTCCCACTGGAGCCTCTTTGAAAGCAACCCCAGCAGAGGCTGGGAGAAGCAGATCAGCTTCTTTTTGTCTCCTTGTCTCCTGTTTTCCTGCCGGCTGTGTGGACAGCTGCCAGCAAATCTCAGCTTGTGGCACTCGATAAAGCTCTTGTACAGCAGGGCTGGGAGCAGCACGGGCAGAGATAGGCAGGCAAAGAGCCACGGGAGGGGGAAGATGATGAGGGTTTGAGAGTTAAAGATGACAGAGGAAAGCAGCTGGATGCTGTTTTGGTTTCAGATGGGGGGGGAGCAAGGGCAGCTCAGCTTTCAGCACCAACCTGGCATCCCCTTTCCGAAGGGATCAGCCCTGAGAGGTGGCTGAAGGTGGGTGTCAAGCAGCAAGGATGCAGCTGGGACCTCTCCACACTGCCAAGCAGTAAGCACAAGCCTGAAGAATCAGCAGGGTTGGAAGAGACCTCCAAGCTCATCCAGCCCAATCTAAACCCCAGCCCTATCCAACCAACCAGACCATGGCACTAAGTGCCCCATCCAGGCTTGGCTTCAGTGAGAAACCAGCTGGTGAGAGGTTGGAAGTTGATGATATTTAAAGGTCCCTTCCAACCCAACCCAGCCCATGGTAGGGTTGAGTTGATTCCTTGGCATCCAGAAGCCAGGCAGAGGTTTGGTACCAGGATCTCCCAGCTTCAACAATCATGGAATTGTGTTGGTTGGGAGAGACCTCTGAGGTCACTGAGTCCAACCAGCAACCCAACCCCACCTTGGCCATCAAACCACGGCCCCAAGTGCCACAGCCACAGGGTCCCTTCCAACCCAGCCCATGGTAGGGTTGAGTTGATTCCTTGGCATCCAGAAGCCAGGCAGAGGTTTGGTACCAGAATCTCCCAGCTTCCAGCACTGCTGTTTAGAGAAT
>WAAF01008064.1:3489-14555 GCA_013400475.1 Tricholaema leucomelas
AAGCTGTTGAGGGGCCTGGAGCACAGCCCTGTGAGGAGAGGCTGAGGGAGCTGGGGGTGTGCAGCCTGGAGAAGAGGAGGCTCAGGGCAGACCTCATTGCTGTCTACAACTACCTGAAGGGAGGCTGTAGCCAGGTGGGGTTGGTCTCTTCTGCCAGGCAAGCAGCAACAGAAGAAGGGGACACAGCCTCAAGTTGTGCCAGGGCAGGTTCAGGCTGGATGTTAGGAGGAAGCTGTTGTCAGAGAGAGTGATTGGCATTGGAATGGGCTGCCCAGGGAGGTGGTAGAGTCGCTGTCCCTGGAGATGTTTCAGCAAAGCCTGGATCGGGCACTTAGTGCCATGGTCTAGCTAATTGGACAGGGCTGGGTGCTAGTTTGGACTGGATGATCTTGGAGGTCTCTTCCAACCTGGTTGATTCTATGATTGCTGGCTCATGTCCAGCTTCTCAAACACCAGTACTCCCACGTCTCTTCCTGCAGGACTGCTCTCACTTTCGTCACTCCCCAGCCTGGACCGATAGTGAGGGTTGCAATGATCACGGTGCAGAGCCTTGCCCTTTCCCTTTCTGCACCTCATGAGATTCTCCTCAGCCCACCTGTTCGGCCTGTCCCATTCTTCAGTCTTAGCAACCTCACCATTCAGCTTGGCATCATCAGCAAAGACTCAATCAAGTGCACTACAGAAAGGTGTAGAAATCCCTAATTTGGAGGTAAAAAAACACTTATACACTATGTCTGCCACCACACTACAGCATTCAAGCTAATTAGCTCCACAAAGAAGCAGGGTTAATTAGCCCAGACATCACATCATGTCAGGTAGGTTTTAGAGTTTGAGCAGCTGAGTTAGTAGTTCCAAATATCAGTGTGAAATGACTCTCAGTGTGGATAACAACTTCTGCTGCTCTCCATCAGTATAGTACATATCATAGAATCACAGAATCAGTCAGGGTTGGAAGGCACCACAAGGATCACCTAGTTCCAACACCACTGCCATGGGCAGGAACACCCTACTGTAGATCAGGCTGGCCAGAGCCTCATCCAGGGATAGGGCCTCAACCACCTCCTTGGGCAACCCATTCCAGACTCTCACATGCACAAATCGATCTCCTTACTTATGAAATCGATGTGTGGTTTCCATAACTGATTACAGAGCAGGCTGAACAGTTTAGCTGCTCAGGATGCCAAATGAAACAAAGAAGGCTGCTAGTATTAATTCATGGATGTTCTGAATTAGCTGAAAGATTTTTATAGCTGATCACAGCATGAAATGATAATGAAGAGAACCAGCAATCTACATCATAACATTTTATACAGGAATAACTTCTTTAAAACATAAAAGGAAAGGAACTATATATTGAATCATACTTACCCCTTGTGTCCAACATCTAAGTACCTACAGAGGACAGAATTTCTGATTCTGGCAGCCTTACAGTTTCAAAAAAAAAAATGGGTAAACAGAAAGCACTGTAAGAGGAAATTAAAGCTAGACAAATCCAAGGAGAAACGAGAACACACTGTAAAACAAGGTGACACAGATCGTAAGGAAGTCTTATTGTGAGCATCTTTGAATCAAGACCAGTTTGAGATAAATTACTGAGAGGGGAAAAGGAGATGCCAGAGTGAATTTTATGTTTTTGCAGAGGTTGGCCTGGGGGAGCAACATGTCCTCTATTGGGTCATAAAGCAGAGACAGTGTTGGCAAATAGTTAGGTTCAAGAGATCCTACTGCAAGAGATCCTACAGGATTACTGCATCCAGTTCTGGAGCCTCCATTACAAGAAGGATGTGGAGATGCTGGAGCGTGTCCAGAGAAGGGCCAGGAGGATGCTCAGAGGGCTGCAGCAGCTCTGCTAGGACAAGACTGAAAGAGTTGGGGCTGTGCAGTCTGCAGAAGAGGAGGCTCTGAGGTGACCTCCTTGTGGCCTTCCAGTATCTGAAGGGGGTCAGTATCTGAAGGGGGGAGAGCCTGGAATGGGTTGCCCAGGGAGGTGGTTGAGGCCCCATGGCTGGAGGTGTTTAAGGCCAGGCTGGATGAGGCTGTGGACAGACTGATCTAAGGGTAGGGTGTTCCTGCCCATGGCAGGGGGGTTGGAACTGGCTGATCCTTGTGGTCCCTTCCAACCCTGACTGATTCTGTGATTCTAAGAGATGATTGAACCTGACCTCAGCTGCAGCAGGCAGTACCTGGGTGTCTAGAAGCATCTATTTTTCACTGAATTAACAGAAGAAATTTTCCTCCCTCTGCTCACAGAAAATGTAACTTTCAGTTTGGTAAGGCTGTGCACCTGAGTCAGACAGGGAAAATTTGGCTTACAATGTACCAACTGAAGGTTCAAATTAATGACCCAATTAAAATTACTGTGTCATCAAGTGAGCAGAGGTTACTGATCAGAAGCTCTGTCAGCTGCATCGCACATGTAATGAACTGTATCATAACTTAAACTCACTGAAATAACTTTCAGCTGAACTCCTTTAGCACTTAGAAGAAGGCCAAGAATCCATATTAAGGAGTTCAATTATCATGCATTCATGTTTCCTACGGGCTTTTGTTGTGTGTATGGGCCACTACAGCAACTGGTCAACTTCCAAATTGGGATAATTAGAATCTGAAGCTGGATCCTTAAGGGAAAATAATTCCTCTGCTCCTTAACAGTGTGGTTTATAGTGGAGGACTTTGCCTGAACTATTGCATGGTTCACACAGTATCACACAGTATAGCTGAACTGAGCATCACAGGGGATTTTTTTTTCCTATAATGTGTGCAGTGTGCCCAGGTGGGCAGCAGAGCCAATGGCATCCTGGCTTGGATCAGGAGCAGTGTGGCCAGCAGGACAAGGGAGGTTACTCTGCGCCTGTGCTCAGCACTGGTCAGGCCACACCTTGAGTGCTGTGTCCAGTTCTGGGCTCCTCAATTCAGGAGAGATGTTGAGATAATGGAAGGTGTCCAGAGAAGGGCAACGAAGCTGGTGAGGGCCTGGAGCTCAGCCCTGAGAGGAGAGGCTGAGGGAGCTGGGGGTGTGCAGCCTGCAGAAGAGGAGGCTCAGGGCAGACCTCATTGCTCTCTACAAATACCTGAAGGGAGGCTGTAACCAGGTGGGGTTGAGCTCTTCTGCCAGGCAAGCAGCAACAGAAGAAGGGGACAGAGTCTCAAGTTGTGCCAGGGGAGGTCTAGGCTGGATGTTAGGAAGAAGTTGTTGTCAGAGAGAGTGATTGGCATTGGAATGGGCTGCCCAGGGAGGTGGTGGAGTCACTGTCCCTGGAGGTGCTGAAGCAAAGCCTGGCTGAGGCACTTAGTGCCATGGTCTAGATGACTGGACAGGGCTGGGTGCTAGGTTGGGCTGGATGGTCTTGGAGGTCTCTTCCAACCTGCTTGATTCTATGATTCTTTGGTTGAACTCAATGATCTTAAAGGTCTTTTCCAATCAAATTGGTTCTGTAATTCTATGATAAGAGAGAATAATTGGCATGTGCTCAGACATGTATCTGTCCTTGGAACACCATGCTCTGCTTTCCACCCCTGTCTGTCCTCAGCAGGTTCCTTTGTTGTCTTTATTTTTGTTTTGTTTTGTTTTGTTTTTTGAGTGAGTTATATTAAAAACCTAACTGATTCCAGGCAAAAAGAACAATGAGGTCACAGTTTTGTCCATTACAGTGAGCAATTCCTGTGATGCAAATCTACAATGGGTAGCACCTATGTAACATTTCAAAACAGTGTAATGTGGAGAACTATAAATGCATAATAGGTCAAATCTACCCCCCCATACACACCTCCCAGGAGAAAATTAATCCAGTGATTCCAGTGGAGAAATGGCAGTTCATATCAGATCCTTAGTTCTGCACCTTCTTTGCAGGGCTAATTTTAATGATGAATATGATAGCAGCTTGGTATTTGTTGTTGTTGGAAGTGATTGGTGCCTGATATCCCCACATTATAATTTAATTCCAGTATCAACAAGATTATCACTTAACTAGGATGAGTGTGTGTGCATAAAAATGATGCCTCACAGAGCCTATTTATGATAATCCTATCTGCTGCCAGCCAAGAATTGACTGAGATATTTGTCACCCACTATGAAGCTGGAATTATTGAGGAAATGAAATCTCTTTCCCAGTCTCACTTTCTCTGCCTGCCTTTCTGGGGACGTGCCACAGTATTACAGCCAGCTCTTTTACCCTCTGCTGGAATTAAGGAGCATCTCAGAGAAGATAATTAACTGCATGCAATGAACAGGGTTAGAGAAGGAGGAAGGAAGGTTTGTAGGAAAGGACTAGACAATATGTCATCTTTCTTCTCAAGTGTACAGAATACAGAGCCGCATCTGTTACACCTTGCTTTCACTTCTTGATGCAGAAAAACTTCTTGGGGCAGCAGGGTCCAGAGAAACTGCATTTCTGTCCCACAAAGGGATGCAGTTTTCCCTGTGTTCACTGGAAGACTGATACCTTATAAGATGATTTTCATGGTAAGCAGAGATAGGTGAAACTCAGACTTGGCAAAGAATTTTCTGACTCGCTTTCATTATGTGCTTGGTGTTTGTGTCCATTCCCATCACTCTGTAAAAATGCTCAGGAAGAGGGAATAATGGAAGTGAACAGAAACACAACACCAATAAGTATCTGCACCTAAAGGGTGGACATTTTACATCAACATGTGAATTATTTTCCCCTTTGTAAAAGTATAACCTTACGGTCTAGGCCTGTGGGCCAAGGGAAGTTCTTCTGCCCCTGTGCTCAGCACTGCTCAGGCCACACCTCGAGTGCTGTGTCCAGTTCTGGGCTCCTCAATTCAAGAGAGATGTTGAGGTGCTGGAAGGTGTCCAGAGAAGGGCAGGAAGGCTGGGGAGGGGCCTGGAGCACAGCCCTGTGAGGAGAGGCTGAGGGAGCTGGGGGTGTGCAGCCTGCAGAAGAGGAGGCTCAGGGCAGAGCTCATTGCTGTCTGCAACTACCTGAAGGGAGGCTGTAGCCAGGTGGGGTTGGGCTCTGCTGCCAGGCAAGCAGCAACAGAAGAAGGGGACAGAGTCTCAAGTTGTGGTAGGGGAGGTCTAGGCTGGATGTTAGGAGGAAGTTGTTGTCAGAAAGAGTGATTGGCATTGGAATGGGCTGCCCAGGGAGGTGGTGGAGTCGCCATCCCTGGAGGTGTTGAAGCAAAGCCTGGATGAGGCACTTAGTGACATGGTCTGGTTGACTGTGTAGGGCTGGGTGCTAGGTTGGACTGGATGAGTTTGGAGGTCTCTTCCAACCTGCCTGATTCTATGATTCTATCTCACACAAAGTAAGATATCTGCATTGTTGATGAATGTAACTCAGATTTAGCACCAGAGTTGCAGCTGACGCTGTTGCTATGGGCAGTAGACAGAAACAGGTATTCAGCATATGAGTTGTTTGACTTCTTTTTAGACACTTATTTCAATGTGAGATTAATCATGCCCAGTAAATCCTTACTCCTCTCCAGGGATTCTGAGAGAGTTGAAATGACCAAGGTGCAGACATCCACACTCTACTTCTGTTCAGATAAATCTTACCCTTTCAGACAATTCTCAGTTCTCTAAAATAAGTTGATATTCTGGCTCATAATAACATTATTATAATAATGATTCTTATTCTCCAAGATTTAAATGAATGAATAATGGAACACCTAATAAATTTCCATAAGCCTATCTGTAAGTCCCCTTCAGGGCTTAGTAGTCCCATACTTTTTTTTTCTGAAGTAAAACATTGTGCATTATTGTAATGATTTTGTGATCTCCCCTTATATCTTAAGGCATTTTGTGCCATTTTGCAGTACTTGTGTCAAAAGGTACTTGTATAGCTTTGCTTTGTTTTCCTTCTCCAATGTAACTCAGATTGGGCTGCAGCAAGAGCAGTGTGGCCAGCAGGGTGAGGGAGGGGGTTCTCTCCCTTTACTCTCCTCTCTTCAGACCCCACCTGGAATCCTGTGTGCAGTTCTAGAGCCCCTAGCACAAGGACATGGAACTGCTGGAGCCAGTCCAGAGGAGGGCTATGAAGATGTTCAGAGGGCTGCAGCAGCTCTGCTNAGGCCTTGAGTGACCTGTTGTAGTGGGAGGTGTCCCTGCTTATGGCAGGGGCTGGAACTGGCTGACCCTTAACATCCCTTCCAGCCAAATCCATTCTGTGATTCTGTGATTCTGCAATGTGTAGCTGGAAGTAGAATTGAGTCCGCACCAGGGGAGCCCTCTCCAGCAAGAGATGGTAAATTGAGTTGGAAGAACACAGTAATATTTTAAACTCTCTGCCTTCTCTGTTTGGAAAGAAGTCAGCATAACCTAGATGATATGAAGACTGCTGAGAATGGTGTATCCACACTGCTTGAAAGCAAATGTACTTCTTAAGCTGATTGTGAACTTCCCATGAAAGCAAAGCTTTTTTTGGGGGGGAGGGGGGCAAATAACAGGCTTTTACGCTTGGCACCTGAGTTATTCTTTGTTTCCAGCAGAGCAACTGGGTTTTTTTTGCCTGAGAATGACAATAGGAATGTGTTTATTGCTAGGGTCACAGCTGGAGATGATTATTACTTTTTTTCTCTGTCAAAAGGAAATGCTGCAGGCAGCTAAATGTACTTTCAGGCTGACAGGGAGTATTCCTGGGGAAAAAAAGGTGCTTTCTGCTTCGATTTTCCTTTCTCAGATCTATGTTATCTTGGCCACTGAGAGGCTGGAGGTCCACAGTATTTCTGTTCTGACAAGAAATCATGCAGAATGTACATGTTTGGCTTTATTGAGGCCATTGAGGAGAAATCAGGGATAAGGACTCTTTGCATTAGGAATTCTCATCCCTCTGCAAATTTACCCCAGCGCTTATGTGTAGCAAAGGGCTGTCAGAGAGTCTGTCTGTGCTGCACATCACAACTTCTCTCTCAGTAGGCTACACAATCTAGAAAGGTCTGTTAGCTTCAGTGTAGAGCCAATGTTGATTCTAAAAGCCCATTTGAAACCTTCCTGTATTGAAGGAGTTGAAGATGCTCTAAAGGAGACATTCCAATGTAGAAACACTGTGGCAGCAGTTCTTCTTTGCAAACCAAGTCCAAGCGACTGCATTTGTAACCTTTCAAAATATCCCTTGCCTTCTGGCCCTGGTAATTGGTTCAGTCCATGATAACCTCAGCAAAAGTCTGGTGTCAGCCTTTATATAGACATGAATGCATGTCTAAACATCATCTTCTGTAATTAATGCAGTCTATCCCTCCGCTCTCCCGTTGGCTTTGGTAGCTGAGATGTAATGTGATTGTGTTTGAGTAACATAATCTTGTTTGTTTTCATAGTACTTCTCCCTGCCGATATTAAAACCCTATTCATTTAGTTGCATGCACTTAGATAGATGGGCAGCTCTGGGTGGGTTGTAAACATGGAAGAGCTGACATATGAAGAAATGTTTTCAGTGGGCTGGAATTAGTTAAGACTGAGAAAAAAATATTCAGAGACTGAGTATCTGATAAGCTTTACCCTTTCATAAACCTTGTCACGATATTAATAGGAGAGAGGCAGCAGTGGGGCTCCAAAAGCACATATTATTGTCATATGTTATGTTCATAGTCTCTTGTTCCAGTGAGTTCCTTGAGGCCAGGGAGTGCTCTCACACATGGGTTCACACCTCTAGGTAGAGTTTCAACACTTCATTATAGCTCAGGTACTAAAACCATGAAGAGAAAGGTATGCTGGAAACTACAGTGCTTACAGGTCAAATACTAAAATCATAGAGAGAAAGGCATGTGACAAGGAATGCTAAGTGACACTGTTGGTCAGAGATCAGGTTATACTCACCCTATCCAACTGACCAGCAACACTCCTGAGATGTGTAGATCACATCTACTTATCTACACTTCTTATCTTTAAGAAGATAAGTGCTGGCAGGTACTTATCTTCTTAAAGTAGGCATCCCCACCGGGAACTGCACCATCATGGTGGTCAGACTGGTGCCACTCCGACCCAGCTCCCTTGGTATAGATGGGTTCAGAATTCTGTGACCTATGGCCAGGATGTCCCAGAAGGCTGAACAAAAGATGGGTGGGTGGAAGTCAATGGGAGGAGGAGATTTAACAAGGCCAAGTGAGAGGAATTAGGTGACAGGCTGTAAAAAGGAAACAGTGGTAATGTCTACTGCACTCATAGGCTTGCTGAGATGGCTAAAAGCAAGAACACAAAACATAGATAAGACAGTGTGGGTCTCTGTCACAGCTGGTGTCTCAGCTTTCTCCCTGGGCTGCTTCTGTGTAACTAACCCTTCTGCTTTCTAACCCCCCTTGCTGATCCTCCAAACTCACCTTGCATGTCTGGGATAAGGTAGAGGGGTGGAAAGAAGGTGGAAGGGTGGTTGGAGCCCTTCCTGGGACTCTGGTTTCTGGGAGGGCTGTTGGGTTTCTGTGTTACCTTTAACTTGTCTATTTGTGTGTATAACTGTATGTATCTGCTTGTATATTGTATCTATCTGCTTGTATACTGTGCTAAGCTGTAAATACAAAGCTTCATTCCTTAACTTTCATCCAGCTGAGTCTAGTCTGAGTGATTTTATGAGAGTGGGGGAGTGGGTAATTCCCAAACCCTCACAATAGCAGCCTTACGTTAGGAAGAGAAACAGGAGCAAAACCATCAGAGACACCAGATTCATGGAGCTTTCTTCTTCCACAAGGTCACATTGACTTCCTACACTGTGTATGCTTTATGTAAATAAAAGCTGGCTATGGATAATGAACTTCATTAATCTAATTAAAATCAGAGCCTACTCGTACTGCCTAACCCTTGAGGAAATGCCTGGACTTTACTCCCATGACATTGCTTGAAGGTACTAAATTGGTGTGGTATAGATGCAGTTAAAGTCTTGATTAATTAAGAGACACAGGCAGAGACAGAGGTTAGGGATGTGTCTGAGCAGAACCATAGAGCTAAGTCATGGCAAGTCTCATTTGCATGGTAAAAACTTTGAATCTGGCTTTATACACACATTGTCTGAAGCATGCAGATCCTTTGGTGGTCAACAGGATGAGGTTAATCCAACCTTAGGACTCTATACAATGTAAACCCCTGTATAGAAATGACCTATCAGTAGCCCTTAGTTCTTCCCTTCACAATGCTAGGCAGAAGATAACAACAATTAACAGTGGTCTTTGTAATTATTAAAGACTCTCTAATATGTTTGGCAGCTCCTTACTTGCCTTCCATACAAACATAAGCAGATTGGATTAACTTACTTTGGATTTATCACAGAATCAGTCAGGGTTGGAAGGCACCACAAGGATCAACCAGTTCCAACCCCCCCTGCCATGGGAAGGGACACCCTACCCTAGGTCAGGCTGGCTACAGCCTCATCCAGCCTGGCCTTAAACACCTCCAGCCATGGGGCCTCAACCACCTCCCTGGGTAACCCATTCCAGCCTCTCACCACTCTCATGCTCAACAACTTCCTCCTCACGTCCAGGCTGAATCTCCCCACCTCCAGCTTTGCTTCATTCCCCCCAGTCCTGTCACTCCCTGACAGCCTCAAAAGTCCCTCCCTAGTTTTTTTGTAGCCCACTTCAGATCCTGGAAGGCCANAGTGCACACTGCTAGCTCCTGTTGAGCTTCTCATCCAGCAGCACTCCCAAGTCTCTATCCTTAGGGCTGCTCTCCAGCCACTCACTGCCCAGCCTGGATTTGTGCTTGGTAGTGCCTCAACCCAGATGCAGGACCTTGCACTTGATATTGTTGAACCTCCTGAGGTTGTCTTGTGCCCACCTCTGCAGCCTGTGCAGGTCCCTCTGGATGGATCCCTTCCCTCCAGCCTGTCTGCTGCACCACACAGCTTGGTGTGGTCAGCAAACTTGCTAAGGCTGCATTCAGTACCATGGCACTCACAAAGATGTTGAACAAGACTGGTGCCAGGACTGATCCCTGAAGGACTTTTCTTGTCACTGTTTCCTCTGAGTTAGTATAATCCAGAAAGAAACCAAATCCAAACCCAAACCACCCCAACTGATAAAGTGCATACATGAGGGATGCTGCTTACACTGCATAATTTCGGATGAGTATTTTTCTCTTAGACTAAAATAGTCAATGAAAGCTTTTTCCCTGAACTAAAAGCTCTTAGCTGTCGTGGGGTTGGTTTTCTTTGGTTTTCGGTTGGGATTTTTTTGTACTAGAGCACTGAACAGTAAACATCAATGCAGCTGTTAAATCAGTTGCATATCAGCCTGGCAGGCCTAAGTATAGCTAGTTCTGCTTGTCTTGCCATTAGTGTCAAGTAAAAGGAGGTGACAGTAATTGGTGTTGTTGGGAAATGAGTTCTGAGAAGAGAGCAGCTCTGTGAATGCAGAGGAATGCGGTGTAGCAGCGACTGAGAGCTTCCAAATTCAGAACTAGGGAGTGAAATTATGCAGCTAATGAAATATACATCTAAGGAATTCCTTTTAAATATTCAGCTGGAGTCATCCCCAGTTTTTGTCTGGGAAGGCAAAGAACAGTGCCTGGTAGTAAAGCTATTATGTCTGTGGGTGATGTTCTGTATTTTTGGATCAGGAGCTTTTATGTTGGAATTAAGGCTCAGCAAAATGACTCCATCATAAAACTGCCCCAGATACAGCTTCCGTGGTGACATATTCTGAGTCACATTCGTTACCTCTTGCCTTTGGCTCTCTGGATGAGAGTCAATTTGCAGAGCAAGATGTCAATACGTGGGCACCCTCATGCAGGTCTGTAAGCAGGCTGGGCTGCAGTGTTTCAGCTATAGTCAGTGGAGAGCTGCTCCTTGTTGTCTGTGCAATTCAGAGTGATTCAGCTCATCACGTATGGGTATACTGTGGTGAGCACAGAACTTTGTCACAAGGGGCTTGGTTCAGTTCTCCTCTAGTTACTATTCCAGCTGCTCACAAGGATCCAGATAGCCATGTAGGGATAGAGAATGACATAAGGTTTGAGATCCATCCATACATTTCTTGAGAGATGGACACCAGGCAGTACTCTAAATGGCAGTAGAGGAATATATAATATATAATAAATACATATAACTTCATTACTGAGGCAACAAAGCTGATGAAAGGTCTAGAGCAAAAGTCAAGAGAGATGCTGAGATACTGGAATG
>WAAF01008069.1:4854-44211 GCA_013400475.1 Tricholaema leucomelas
CCTGGAGGTGTTTAAGGCCAGGCTGGATGAGGCCTTGAGCAGCCTGCTCTAGTGGGAGGTGTCCCTGCCTATGGCAGGAGGTTGGAGCTGGATGATTCTTGAGGTCCCTTCCAATCTAAACCATTCCATGATTCTATGATTCTATGATTCCATTAATGCATCTGCTTTATTTTCTTGGTTATTTGGGATAAAATTTGCAAAGGTTTCCAAGCAATAAGTTAAAATTTCAGCTTCAGAGCCTGAAAAAAATGCTCTTTGAAGTCTGTGTGAGATTGGGCAGTGGCTAACCTTTTCCCACTTGTAATTTGTTCTGATTCTGATTTTTAGAGATTAGTATTTCACTTTAAATGTTATTTTTAAATTCAGTCTTATGTACATAATTAAATAATATTTTTTATCTTGAAAAAAAAAATTAAGACTTAATGTAAGGGAATAAAGGGGCTCAGCTAGAACCGAGTGCATAACTGAGCTTCACAGAGAGCAAACCAAGGCAAATCTGCATCTCACAGTTCTGGGTTTTGCATGACATTGTTTTGTGGGAAGAAGAAAATCACCTTAGATAATTTGTTCATCTCACAGAGAAGCCTGATAAATTAACTGGCTGTCTGGGGTTCTAATTTAAATGCCCAGAGACTCCAATAATTTTGATAGAACCACTGACAATTTATATTAATTGCCCTTCCCTCTCCTCTCCCTCCTTCCCCAAAGAAAGTAATTGGAAGTGAGAGGAAAAGGTAAGCCCACCCAAACAAATCAGTCTCACTCGATTTGGGAGTAAAAAAGGGAAAAAAAAGTTTAACAATAATTAAAAAAGGGTATCAAAGGTAGGGAGGTTACAAAAGGTGTAGGGAAGGAAAGGATAACAAATACAAAAAGGTATATATACAACCCCAATTTGTATGGGGTGACCCACACAAATGATGATGGTGACCACGCGTGTGGAGAAATGCAGAGAAAGCAGGAGTGTGTGGTTCTGAGAGCTGCAAAGTGGTCGAGGGAGAGTCCGAGAGGGGGTCCAAGAGAGAGAGAACAGGAAGTCCCCCTGCTTTTATGGGACAGGAAGGAGGAGTGGGCTAACCATCACCTGGGGGTGTCCAGACCCACCCCTGGGGAGGGGTAAGGACCACCTGAGGTCAGGTTTCGAGTTCAGGGACACTCCTCCTGGAATGTTAACCATATACACTGGCTTAGTATTGAAGAACTAGGGTAGGGTTCCCCTGCCCATGTCAGGGGGGGTTCCTTGTGGTGCCTTCCAACCCTAGCTGATTCTATGATTCTAACTGCTCACCTCAAAACTAAAAGTCAGTGCAAAAATTCCAATAAAAATATTAACAAAATCAATAACATAAAGTCTCTTTTTGTTTCTTCACAGGTCTGTGTTAAATTTCACTATCTGAATTTAACAAGCCTTAGGAAATGTGGTATTAAAGACGACTCAGGCCAAAGGAAATATTATGGGTGGTACTTGTGTGTTTTAGTAACTGGAGACAAATGAAGAATCCCTGAACTCTCAACTAGGAACTGAGCTTTGCACCCATATTCAGTTAGGTGGTCATTTCCTTTTAGCTGGTCACTGAAATGAGACTGTGAATGTATATTAAATGGAACAGAACAACTAAAACATAGAAGGTGTCTATTATTCCAGTTGTACAGCAGAGATGAATGCTGACTGAAGTAACACACTGGTAGTAACAAAGACTCGTAGTAACAAAGACTCATAGTAAAAAAGTCTATCCCACACAGCTGGCTTACTATGTAGAGGTCAGGTAACCATTTTCTGGGATTGATATTTCCTTGGAAACTGAATGAAAGTTACAACTGTTTTGTTTTTTTTTTTTTAATTTTTTGTGTGTGTTTTGTTTGTTTTTGTTTTTTAGTGGTTTGTTCCTGGCCCCACCTTGAGTATAGAAATACAATGAAAATAGTTACCTTTCCAAAATAGTCAATGTTTTTTCCTCCTGTTTATTGAATACAAATATTTATTATTATACTCAAAAAGACCTCATTATAGATAATTAACGTTGTCTGAAATTAGAAGTATCTGAACTACTAATATGTCATTGGTATTGTCTTGAAAATCAGTAGAGTAAGGGCTGGAAAAATCAACTGAGAGCAAGTTGGTTTAGTTATAATAACCACAATAGATACATCAGTTATACATAGTTATAATAATCATAATAATAAATACATCATTGTGGAAAGAGTGTTCAGTGAATTCTTCAGGCTGCGAACTTATGTGCTGTAATGAGGATGTATGGATTTGTTACAGAAAAAGAAGAACTAGGGTAAAGTTTTTTAAGTCATTCTATTGAAATTTTTGAGACTCATGACTTGTCACGGTGTGCCCTAACACACAGCTAACCAAACGCCTGGGAAGAAATTCTTTCAAGCCTCAGTCATTAACTTCTGCTTCTGAATACTTCCAAATTTTGTCTGAGGCTAAATGATTGAATATGCAATTGCTCTAACACAGCCATTAGTTGGGTGCAAAAATGTAGGTATTCTCCTGCACAGTGTCTTTTTGAAGACACTGGGGAGACAGAGAAAAGTTTTTGGCCCACTGTGCCAGTCTGTGTCCCATCGTTTATAATTCCAGACCTGCACTCCTCTATGCTGCATCCTGTCTCCATTTCTCAAAACATCATATCTTACTTCAGGACTCTTTTTCTCTAAACTACTCCTCCTCCTCTACTCTGCACTTGTGAGGCGGCATCTGGGATATTGTGTTCAGTCCTGGGCCCATCAGTTCAAGAAGGACAGAGAGCTGCTTAAGAAAGAGAACCCAGTGCAGAGCCACAAAGGTAATTAAGAGAGTGGAACATCTTCCTTAAGAGGAGAGGCTGAGGGAGCTGAGGGTCCTCAGCTTGGAGGAAACTGAGGGGTGATCTCATTAATGTTTATAAATATGTAAAGAGCGAGTGCCAAGAGCATAGAGCCAGGCTCTGCTGGGTGATGCCTGATGACAGGACAAGGGACAATGGGTGGAAGCTGAGGCATAGGAAGTTCCATGTAAATGTGACAAACAATTTTTTTCACTGTGTGATGGAACACTGGAACAGGCTGCCCAGGGAGGTTGTGGAGTCTCCCTCTATGGAGTTATTGAAGACCCACTTGGATGCATTTCTGTGTGATCTGCTATAGGTGATCCTACTCTGCAGGGGGGCTGGACTGGATAGTCTTTCGAGGTCCATTCCAGCCCCTAACCTTCTGTAATGTTGTTTATTTCACAGCAGAGACCTTGGAATATTTGCATTGTCTCTGTTTTTTCTAGGTGTCTTTGCTGAAGCTTGACAAACCTGCCAAGTGAGCCTTGTTTTGCATGAGAGAAATGAAGTTAAAGCCAAATACAAGGCTTCAAAGGACAGAGAGGAAAGAGATGAGACTGATTTTTTTGGATCTGAGGCAGTGCCTGCCAGCTCCAGATATAATCAGTACTCTCCTAAGTTACATGTGCAAGTATGCAACTTATATTTAGATGTGTCTTATGTTATGTAAGATCTGTGGATTGGTGCATATCCTTATGACAATAGGAACAACAGTCTAACAGAACTCCAGAATCTGGTTTTGATAGTTGAGGATTCGGTTGAATTTCAATAAGCTGTAACCAAGAAAATATTTCCACTTCTATGAATTCTCTCAATTCTATCAAAGAAAGATGCTACAGGCTTAGTTCTTTTCTCTTCCCCTTCTTGATGCTCATGGTTGTCTTTCTAAAATATTTTTGTTGTACTATTTTTATTGTTCCCCAGGAATTACACTTTTGAGATTTTTTTTCCCTATTCTATGGCCAGTAATGAAATGGTTAATCCCAACATAGGAAATGCAATTGTCAAGCTTTATTGCTAAAATGTTGCCAAAAATGACTTGAAGATCAAGAGCAGCAGCTGGTTTACCTTTACTCTCTCTTCACATTTGATGGCTAATTGTACAGCTTTATGCACTACAGATGACTAAAGGAAAATCTGAGTATGCTGTAGAATGCAAGACTATGAATGTATCTGGTGGCAGCCCACTGAATACTTTCCCAGTGAATTCTATACTGTTCACAGACTAATATCACAGAGCAGCCAAACAAGCCTTTCTGAAACATGAGCCTTCTACTGCTCTTCAGTATTTCAACCACTTCAAACCCTTCTGATTGCCTCCAAGTATAGAAATGTACTTCTTATCTCTACCCCTCTAAATGACCTCAAATACACTGAATTTTGTTCTCACTGAATTTCATTGTGTCTTACATTGCTCAATATTCTGCTATTCCTTACTAACTTTGGCTTTGCCTTTGTTCCTCAAAGTACCAAGAGTGCTGGCCCAGTCTCTCACTCCTTAGATCCTCTCCTTCTATTAAATTACTATTAAAGCTTTTTTGTTTTTTTTTCCTTTGTGAATCCTTCCTTTTATTCTCCTTACTCTTTGTGTGGCATACTTTCTGAACTAGTTCTTATGCACTGAGGCAGATGTCACACAAATCACTTACTCTTAACAATGTCATTACAATGAGTCATGTATGACAGCCAAGCAGTTACACAGAGAATCAATGCAGATAAAAAAGGTTCATAATTGATTGTGCTAGTTTGAAGCTAGCTAGAATGTTTTGGTGAGAAGGACTAGATCATAGGCTGTGAAATGAAAACAATGGTGAGGTCTACTTCCCTCACAGCCTTGCTGAGGTGTGTAAAAAAGGGAAAGCGAAACATAGATAAAGCCAATGGCTCTCTTCGCTTCACCTGCTGGGGAGCTCTGGGGCTGCTGGCTGAACTGCATCTTACTCTATAACCTCACCCTCCATTTTCTTTTGGCTGATCCACCTTTGCTTCTTAACACCCCTGGCCAAACCTCCATTCTTCCTTTGGACTGGGGTAAGGTTGAGAGGGGTAGGGGCAAGGTGAAGGGGTGGTTGAGAGCCCCTCCTGGGGACTCAGGTTTCTGGGAGGGGAGTTGTGTTTCTGTATTACCTTTTACCTTGTCTATTTCTGTCTGTAACTGTATATACTGTAAATATCTGCTTGTACATTGTGCCAGCTGTAAATATAAGCTTCATTCATATTTCCAGAGCCAGCTGAGTCTAGTCTGGGTGATTTCTAAAGTGTGGGGGAGGGGGGAACACCCAACCCACCACATTGATTTAACTCTTATATGTCTCATTCAAGTATGCTTTAATCAAGTTCTTTCCATTTCCCTCTATTTTTATACAAAGATTCTCCAAATCTTGCTTTCAAACTACCACTGTTACCTTACTTTAATAATTTCTGGGCACTTATTTCTGCAGTAGTGCTGCCAAAGAATGCAACAAAATATGAGACAAATAAGTGTATTTTTATAGCAAACATGTGCAGGAAATATTATGTATTATAAAAAAATGCCTTACTAATGTATCTTACTCCCTGCCTCAGCTGTGATGTGTATTATTTTCAGTGGTTTACATTTTCATCTATGTATTTTCCAGAAAAGACTGGTTTTAAAAAACGTCTTTGCAAGATGCCTAGAACAAAGCAAGCAGACAGCCATTTATAAAGGCTGTAACAGGACTCTAAAGCATTTTACAAAATTAATTAACACATGAATCTTGTAGAGCCCTCCAAACTCCTTCCTTCACACCCCCTGCCCCTCCATCTCCAGGGGTTTGAATGGGGAGAAGGTGGAGCAAAAAACTTTTTCCCCCCGCCCCCCAGCGGCCTTGAAGGAGGAAGAGCAAAAGGTGCCTTTCTCTACACATGTACTGACCAGTGTGGAAGCCTGCAGTGGCAATTGGGCTGGTAGTTGGTTGGTTTCTTCATGCCCAGCATAAAATGGCAAGTGGACACTATGTCTGGAAAAGCATAAATAGAGCAAGAGGAAAAGGCGCATTGTTCCCTCCTTGACAAGAGTTCCTGCCTTAACAGAGCTCCCAACAGGACAAGTTGCTGCCTTGACAGAGTTCCTGCTGTGACAGAGCTCCCATTTGGACCATCCCTGCTTTTGCATGGCTCCCACCTTTTTACATGGCTCTTGGTTTTTGCACCACCCCTGCCTTTGGATGGCTCTCCACTCTTTTGCACCATTCTGTGCAAGCTTCCAAGCTTGGCAAGTCCTGGGGTATACTTGAGGGAGAGCTGCCAGCGGTACCTGGACCCAGCTACTTTCAGACCATATCACAGTCGATTTCCTGGCTGCTATTGCAAACTGGGGAGACCCTAGCAGTTCAGCTTTCCCCTGCCGCTGCCCAGGCAGCATTGCTTCCACACATCCCTGTCTTGTGGCAGCCATGTCTCAGGACATTTCTGACTTTGGCATTTTTTCTATCTGCCTTGGGCTTCTGCTGCACAGATATCTGGATATTGCTTGCAGCATCAGAAGGCTGCTTCCGCAGAGAAATCCAGCAAGGGATCATGGCTGAATCTTACCTCTGTAAGTATAGAGCCTGCTGTTCCCTTAATTCTCTGCTCAGGCTGATAGTGGGGTAAAGCTGTGATTGTAGCTTAGCCTTTCGCATTTTTTGACTTCCTAAATCTCTAAATTTGCCCACAGCATCTTGTGAAGACTATTCCCAATCAAATTGAGCCTGTAAATAAATCTAAACTAGTTCTGTGTATAGTTTGGGAGTGGAATTTTCAGGAAAATAAAATAATTCTATTTTTATAATCCCTGACCCGGCCACATTGATTCCCTGCCTTCATGACAATTATATGGCTGTAAAAAATTAGCTTCCATTCAAATTGAATTGAGTAGTTATTTGGAAGTATCCAGCTAGCCCTAAGAACAGTGCATCCAACGTAAATGAAATTAACCTGCAGTAGTGTTGTACTAGACCCAGTGGTCAACCATGTCATTTAGTGGTCAACCACGTCATTTAGTGAATTGTGCTTTGGGACCTCTAATGAACACATGTAATCAGGATCTTGCTTTTTTCAGATCATGAGAAGATAGCAAAGAGTCAGCAATTTCAGTTTAACAGAACAAGGACAGAGTTTCAAGTTGTACTGGGGGAGGTCTAGGCTGGATGTTAGGAGGAAGTTGTTGGCAGAGAGAGTGATTGGCATTGGAATGGGCTGCCCAGGGAGGTGGTGGAGTCACCATCGCTGGAGGTGTTCAAGAAAAGAGTGGATGAGGCATTCAGTGCTGTGGTCTAGCTGACTGGACTAGGTTGGAGTGGATGATCTTGGAGGTCTCTTCCAACCTGCTTGATCCTATGATTTCAACAGTAATGTGTCTTGAATGTAAAGCTGGATCATAAATCAGGCACACTCTAATTTCACAGAGAAAATGCTAAAACAAAAACAAACAAACAAACAGACCAAAAAAACCACAGAATAACAGAACTTCAGAGGTTGGAAGGCACCTCGAGAGATCAAGTCCAACCCCCATGCCCAGGCAGGGTAGTAGGTTGGACTGGATGACCTTGGAGGTCTCTNCAGTGCTGTGGTCTAGCTGACTGGACTAGGTTGGAGTGGATGATCTTGGAGGTCTCTTCCAACCTGCTTGATCCTATGATTTCAACAGTAATGTGTCTTGAATGTAAAGCTGGATCATAAATCAGGCACACTCTAATTTCACAGAGAAAATGCTAAAACAAAAACAAACAAACAAACAGACCAAAAAAACCACAGAATAACAGAACTTCAGAGGCTGGAAGGCACCTCGAGAGATCAAGTCCAACCCCCATGCCCAGGCAGGGTAGTAGGTTGGACTGGATGACCTTGGAGGTCTCTTCCAACCTGGTTGATTCTATGATTCTATTATTCCTGCACTTCTGATTCTCTAGGGATATTACTCAGGAAGTAAAAATGTCAGATGCTATAAATGAGCATATTCAGGAAATCTAAGCCCCATGTAATTACATTTCACAGTATTCTGGACTCTTCTACAAGCATCACGTGATGCCAGACAACAGCCAAATAGGTTTTGACAAATCTGTTTTTAAACTACATGCTGTTTTCACCATTTTGTTAAAGATAGGTGCCTACAGGAAGGGTGCATTTCACTTTAGCTTTAAAAGAGGCTAACAAAGAAGCAGTCTGTCAGACGTTTTCAAGGTGATTTCAGCTAACAACGCAAGTGCCAGCAAGTGCACCCTAAAAGTAGTCCCACTATGGTAGGCTGCATACGCACAAGCATTTCTGCCTTTTGAAGAAGTAACTGGTCTAGCTTTCAGCTCTTAAATTCTACAAAGCGTTAATAAGGATTTACTATAGGCATTTATTTGGAGAAGTTTTATTTCTGCACCACCATTGTTCATTTTCACCCTCAACCCTAGCTTAAAGATATGCACTATTTTCTAGTGTAACAAAATGTGGAGAACCAGCAGGTTCTATGTAAGTACTGCAGCCGTTGTATAACACACAGTCCAAGTACAAACACCTGTAACAAATTATATACTACATTCCTATGCAACAAATACTCACTTATCAGATTTTCCTAGTGGTATCCATTTAATGAAGTGATGTTCATGTATCTCTTATTACATCTGCAAAATATACTTTAAAAAACTGGCATAGAGAACATATATCACTGTGCATTTTGTATCTCTTACACTGGATGAAATTATTTTGTTTGCAGTAAAAGTTTTGAAAATACATTTAACTCTGCCCCCCTCTGAACTGCCATTTCTCTTTGCATCATTGGACTTCTGCTATTCCTCTTCTAAAAATCAAAGGAAAAACTGCTAAATTGAACATTAGCCAGATTAGCCCTTTTCCTGAGTGTGTCATTCTGCTATTTAGTGTGATCTCCTGCATTTTAGACACTTTTGTTTCTGTTTTGTCAAAGAATCAAGCACAGCAAGACGTACTTTAAATACCCTTCAGATGTAATGTGGTCATGAAATAACCAGAAATCTCACTGTAACATATGACCAGTTTTCTATAGCCGAAGGCATTACCGACAGTAAAGTACTGTAAAGCTTTGTCAAGCCAAACTATTCAACCTTTTTGAGCTTCATAATTATTTATCCAGTGTACTAGAAATAACGCAAATCCAAAGTCTTTGACGAAGCTCAGCTCACTACAAGAAATTTGTGCAAATTGTACAGGCTAAGAATTGTCTTTGGGGAAAAAAAAAAAAAAGGTAGCTTCTTATTTTGAGAATTCCTATGGATTCAAAGTATAAACCGCAATTAAGAGTGAACAAGATTAAGGGCAAAACCCCTATTCTAGCTTTTGGAAGTACAGTTCTAGCATCTATAATAGAGAAATCTAAATACCATGTTTTATGACTGTGCAGTTTCTGAGGTCATTTTTTCCAGAAATGCAATTTATAGTGCATACATTAGGAGTAATTTGACCATAAAATAACAACTATTAAGGTGTTTACTGTCTCATCGTCTCTTTTTTAGTTTTAGAAGGTCTCTTCACTTAACTGGGAGATCTCCAGTGTTAGACTACTTCTCTCCTCCAACAGAAATCAGAAAGTGCTTCAGTAAAGCTAGTTGTTAGGGTTATGAAGTGGAAGGAGAAAACAACCCTATTATCCAGGCTTATCTATGTGCAGCAAATTGAGTTTGTAAGCTTCATTATTCAACAATATGTAACACTCCTTTCTGATTAATAATCCTGTAGTCTTATCATGGCACGCTAACATTCCACACATGAAATATTAGTTGCAGAAAGACAATACAAACAAGCAAATTGAATTTAATTCAGGTAGGCTTTTACTACTGGAATTACATCTACTACACGTTAAGACCCTATATGATAAAATGAGGTGATAGAGACTGTGTTAGGAATCAAAAAAAATCCATTTTAGAAATCTCTATCACTGACAAAAATATTCTTAACTCATAATCAACAATCCATCTGAAAGAAATCTTTTACTTGGTAGGTGGATCATTCTTATTTGCACAGAAGTTAAACTGTATACTGAGCTATAATTGAAATTCTCTTAGCTGTAATTACTGTGTAAAACCCCCTGTATTTTATAAAAGCTATGATGAGTTAACAACAATCAGTATCTACAGAATACTACCCCAACAAGCTGTCACTCTGGAAGAAAAAGAAGTTTGTACTTACTGCTGCTACAAAGCAATCTTAACTTTCCTCGGCTATTTGCTTGCTATTGTGCACTCTCTGTGAATAGTTTGCCTTTCTAAGCTCAAGAAGGATAGGCTGCCTGCCTTGTTAAGGCATAATAGGATAACAAGTTCAAAGTTGCTTTTTTTTCCTTTCCTTTGGGACTTAGACACCTCTGTACTTGTCAACACCAGTCACCATTGACACGGTGTATACACACATGCTTCCAATCACTGAAACAATACAGGGCTACCAGTTATCAGAACGCTTTTACAGTTGAAGTAGATAAGAAAAATAACAATTCAGCTGACCGGGTCTTTATGAAATGTGTGAAAAGTCAGAAGCAATCAGATTATCTAATTAAATTTAAAGACAGAAGAGGTAGAAATGTTATTCACAGTCTTGCTCCACTTCTTTTTCTATTTCTGTCTCCTAAGCTCAGAATCTGATTAGTATATTTAATTCCATGAAGCATGACTCGTCTGCCTTTAATCAGCCTGCTGACATTCACCCCCTTTTCCTTCACGTGCTGCAGAATTTGGGACAGTAACTTACCAGCTTGGCAATATTCCTATACAACATACATATATTGCTCATGCTATTGTATCAGCAGTGCAATGATTTTTGTTTCTCATGTGCTTCCACATATCCAATACGAAAAATGAGATGTAAGTAAGTTTACAGGCACAAATTCAGTGTTTGTAAATCTCACATAAGCTTACAGCTTGGTCAGTAGTAGTAGTTTTGTGTTTAAACACTCCCATCTATTTTGCCCAGTTTATTTTTATTTCTATTATTCATAAATTATAATTTAAAAAACAGTTTAAATACTAAATACTTACAAATTATATACCAACAAGAAGTTAATTCTCATCAACGTACAAGCACTTTGGGGGGGGAAAAAGGCATCTCCAGAATTTTCTGCCTTGCACATATACATATAATGAGTATCCCTTTTGCTATGGTACTACCGTAGAACCAAGGGAGAAGACAACGAGATCATTACCACACTGTGATCCAAATCTCCCTATTTCTAGTGGTTTAAAGAAATACTATATTCCTTATGTACTGCACTAACTGAGTTGCAAGAAACAGCCTGCTTGCAAAGCTGCAGTCTTTTGAACAAGGCAAACAAACCAGATCTTAAGGAGGTGTTGCCCTGATTATACTTTGGTCAGTACCACCATACTGTGTTCAACTGTTGCTAAATCTAATTCGTCGCTTTTCTAAATTGCTGTATTAGCTAAGTAACTACAGCATTTGGCTCTTATGTGTTTCACATGCAATATGCAAACAATAACTATCCTGCAGAAAACATCTATGCATAGATACTACAGAAGGTACTTGTCATCTTTGTGAATGGCTCAGCTGTCGGGGAGGCAAAATAGGAAAGCTTAAGAAAAACTGTTGGTTTAGTTTTTGAAAACCTATACATAATGAAAATTATTGCAGCAATAGAAGTTACTAGAACTAAAATAATTACTGCTTTTAAACTCAGATTAATGAAGCTTTATTTTTCAAACTCATGTTTTTAATGCATTTTCACACAGTAAAATCAAAATTTTGAAATTGTTTATTAGCACTTCAACTGTAGAAATATATTGTTTATACAGATGCTCAATTAGAAAAAATAGTCTGATTCTTAACATCTTACTTTCTCCATCTGCTCATTTCTTCCTTCCTTGTTCATTTTTCTAAATGTGTAATCATTGTATTAATAGTTAAGTACTCTTTGCATAGCTTAACTTCCATTACTGTTTCCACACAGTCCAATGTCTTCCTTTATTTCTGGGAATGACTTGTAAATTTGTCTTCCTTCTGTCCACACAGTATTTAGAAGAGATGAATTCCACTGATAATGTGTGCTTCTGCTGTTAGCTGTTCCCCTTCTCTGTAAAAGCAATTTTTAAGGGAAGCACTGTATTGCTGCTTTCTCATTTCCAGAAGGCTCAACAGATGACCTGATTTTATTCATAGGTATAGCTGAAACAAGAAGCAGCAGCAGCAGCCATATTTGTCAGCTGTTCCAAGTCTGTAGGAAATGCTTCTAGCTTCAAAGTTTGCTATACACTGCCTAAAAAAAAAAACAGAAATAGTGCTGAAGATGACATTAGAATAATAGGATTTGTAAAACATTTTTGCTGATTCAAACTTGAAGAGAATTATTTACACTTCCTATCCATTACTCTGCATGTCCATTTTTTATTATTAGAGAATGAAACAAACTAACTGCCTGTGCTAGTTTGAGCCTAGCTGGGATATTTTTATGAGAATTAGATTATAGACTGTGAAAAGGAAACAATGGTGATGCCTACTTCACTCACAGGCTTGCTGAGATGTATGAAAACAAGAACACAAACATTTATAATACAGAGTTTGCCCTCTGGCTTTTGGGCTGCATTTTTCTCTCTAACCTAACTTGCTGTCTGACTAATCCACCTGCTTCTTAACCCCCCTGGCTGATCCTCCAAACTCACTCTGAATGTAAGGCAAAGTCTGGGGTAAGGAAGAGGGGTGGGAAGAGGATGGAAGGGTGGTTGAGAGCCCCTCCTGGGGACTCTGGTTTCTGGGAGGGCTGCTGTGTTTCTGTATTACTTTTTAATTTGTATATTTCTGTATATATTGCAAGTACCTGCTTGTATATTTTGCTAAGCTGTAAACAAAAAGCTTCATTTAAATTTCCAGCACAGCTGAATCTAGTCTGGGTGTTTTTCTTAAGTGTGGGGGAGCAGGTAACAACCAAACCATCATACTGCCTATAGTCAGTAAGTACATTATTATTGTAATAAAATATCTAGTACTTAGGGTGTGGGGAATGGTTCTCCAGTACCTCTACATAAAGAGGGCATTGTGTTATACCCTTAAATTCAGACTGACATAAGACTGGGTAAGTGCAGTCCAAATCAGACTGGAGGAGTAACTACTCTGGCTATTAATGTGGAAGATACAAAAGACTATACATTCGACATTTAAGTATGCTATTATCTTAAAGATAGCCATTGTTGATAAATTTTTCAGTACTGCATGTTGATACTCAAAGCAAAAAATGAGGAAGACATTACAACAAAATCGGAGGATGTAAATACAGAGTTCAAACAGCAGTCAAGGTCAAGCATCTTTGCAATGTGGGACTTCTTCCATCAAGAGACAGGAAAGATCAAATCAAACATTAAGAGCATACTAGCAAAAAGCACAATAAATTGATTCCAAAACAAAAAAAGCAACCTATGCACAACGAAGCAACAATTTTACCTTGCTTGCCTGCATGGGATAATTACTGTGTGGTTGTCCAGTTGTAACTCAGATCCAAAAAAACCCCAACTTTCTTCTACAGTTTAGCCCAGGAACCAAAGGAAAGTAAAAAATTCACATGACTGTACACTTACTAGATATACACTTCTTTCTAATTTATTTCTAATTTAGAGTTCACTAGAAGAAGTAATTTACCATAATCAATTACTGGAATTAAAGATTAGCATTCATTCCAATCCAGTGTTTTATCAACTGGTGTGCAATAGCTTGACTTGGTGGTACAAAGAAAGAACGTTGGTTTCCTTTCATGAGAACTTCCATGACCTGCAACACAGACAGGTTTTTTTGTAGAGAACAGTATTATAAACTGCATGTACTCCAACACTGTATTAACACAGGAATTATCGTGATGATCCCACAGCTACTAAAAGGGCATTACCAGATAATTCATGTCAGGTGTAGAGAAAAAAGCCACACAGGAAATCTGTGTGACTCTTGACATTTCTAAGCCGAAATCCAAAGGATCTCTCTTTTCTAATACAAGTGTGGAGACCAACTGTTAATACAATATTTAAGGTTTTTGTTAAGCTTTTTTACAGTATGGATCTTTTACAGTATCTGTAACAGCTGTACAGTATCTGTATACAGCTCTACACTATTCCATACAGTTAGTTTTTTTCCCTCATGTACTACAGAGGGAAGTGTGATTTCTTGGTTTTCTGAGGCACCTGCAAACAACTCGGGAGTTCACTTTCCCTTAAGTTTCTAATGTACTAATGTTCTAATGTCCAGCTCTAGACACAAACCTGCATGTGATCAGCTGTACACAGAACTGATACTCATTTGAAAAAATTGCTCTGTTTGCTATCAGTGTTGCCCAGAAGACACTGAGATTGTGGGTGACTAACTCTGCCTTCAAGTTGACTTAAGAATCAAATGCTAGGCAGAAGTACAGTGTTACTAAAAATTTAGCTCATAAGCAGCCTGTGGAAAAACCTATGAAGACTCTGTTATGTAAGGAATTTTTCCTTTTTCCAATCATGAACTTAATTATCTCTGTGGAAGTCTTTTTTTGTCCTCTCTTTGATTTGAATGTATTTTAAATACTTGGGAATGGTTAAGTGTAGATTTTCTGAAAAAATGCCTAGTAATCTTCACTCAACACCAGGGTATTAAAACAGTACTGCATGGAAAAACAATATTCAAACTAACAAATTTCCAGAGCTTTTAACCCAAACTTCCCCCATCGCAGTAAGTCTGGTGGCATGTTTGCTTGGAGAAACTCAGATGATGTTTATGATGTTATTTAAGACTACTTCTGCTAAAATGGAAAGCACAGGCTGCTAAGTGGGTTACAGTAGCAGTAACCTTGATATACCCTAAAAGGAAAAGAAGAAAGATCTCTCTCCCAAAAATGTCAGGAAACTGGCTTGGAAGTGACCCATAAATCACCATAAATATATTGCTTTCTTTGGTTGTTTGTAATCTACAATATAATGTAACTGTAGTATGAAGTGGATAGTACACATGCTAGTCGTAGCCATGACCTACTGAGGATCATAGAATCATGGAATCATAGAATGGTTTAGGTTGGAAGGGACCTCAAGATCATCCAGCTCCAACCCTCTGCCATAGGCAGGGACACCTCCCACTACAGCAGGCTACTCAAGGCCTCATCCAGCCTGGCCTTAAACGCCTCCAGGGAGGAAGCATCCACAACCTCCCTGGGCAACCCATTTCAGTGTCTCACCACCCTCACTGGAAAGAACTTCCTCCTAATATCCAGTCCAAATCTCCCCTCTTCCAGTTTAAACCCACTCCCCCTCGTCCTGACATTACCACACCTTGTCAATAGTCCCTCCCCAGCCTTCCTGTAGGCTCCTTTCAGATACTGGAAAGCCACTCTAAGGTCTCCTCGAAGCCTTCTCTTCTCCAGGCTGCAGAGCCCCAACTCTCTCAGCCTGTCCTCATAGCAGAGCTGCTGCAGCCCTCTGATCATCTTCGTGGCTCTCCTCTGGACTGGCTCCAGCAGTTCCATGTCCTTCTTGTGTTGGGGGCTCCCGTACTGCACACAGTACTGCAGGTGGGGGCTGACGAGAGCAGAGTAAAGGGGCAGAATCACCTCCCTTGCCCTGCTGGCCACACATCTCTTGATGCAGCCCAGCATTGGGTTGCTGTCTGGGCTGCATGTGCACACTGTTGGCTCACGTTGAGCTTTTCGTCAACCCAGACCCCCAGGTCCTTTTCCTCATGAAGATCAAGGCCTGTGACCGTGACGCTTCTCCTATTTGTTTGTAAAGGCCCTCATCTGCTTCACTTTCCTGATCAGAATGCCTTAAATGTGCTGGTTTTGTAAGGCCAGTGAGTAGATAGCAGCAGCAAGTCCTGTGAAGGAAGGGCAGTGCCCCTTCTGCAGTAGCCTCTCTGCTCCAAATGAGGACAATGGGTGCAGGTGGGAACCAAATTGGTCATGTTGCAGTCATGTCAACAGGGGGAGTAAGGCAACCCCTGAGACACTCTAGCCCCTGTGGACCTACTTCAGGAATAGGTGAGATAAGTGAGATAATGCACATGCCTCGGCAACTCTGCTTGAAGAGGGGACTACGAGGTATAAAGATATGAAACGTGCAAAATCAGCCAGGCCAGGCTGAAGCCCTGCCAACATCTTGGAAACGCAGATTGGAGAGGACACTGCAGGACACTGGAGCCTGTTGTGATGATCTCTCTGTCCTTTTTTTGTTATCTGGGTTCAACTGGTTGTTTGGTGCTGGGTTCACCTTTGTCCATAGAGGCTCTCGGAACCTAGCACAGCTCTGTCTGTAAGGCCAAGGGTTGAGGCTCCAGTCACGTCAACGCTCACTTGATTTGCTCAAAAAAGCAAATACCTCTTGCATGCCAGAACTGACACAGTCACACTCTAATCAGTACAAGAAGGAAATGAAATTGAACTTTACCTCTTGTCTTGTGAACCATCGGGCATCCTCTATTTCATTCTTGTCAACTTTAATTTCTGTAGATGATGCAACAGCTAAGCAGCCAATCATTAGAGAAGAGGGCATTGGCCATGGTTGACATGAAACATACTGAACATGGCCAACTTTGACTCCTGCTTCCTCTTCTACTTCTCTTCGAACAGCATCTTCTATTGTTTCACCTAATCAAAAAGGGCAAAGAACAAGTAGCTAAAGAAAATACTCCAACCAATGATTACATCCTGTACTTTGAACTGACTCACGTCAATCCATGGATCATGGCACAGACCTTACACACAAGATAGAGAGGTCTAAGGTAAAAACTAGCCACTGAGTGATTTTTAAGGGGGACAGGCCATACCCAGCCTCAAACTGCCACATGAAGCAAAATGCAACTTAAAAATAAACATTTTGATTAAGAAACTATCATACTTTGTTTCCTGAACTGATAATTTAGCATAAACTATCACCACACCTAAAATATCAAGAATTGAGTAGGAAATCAATTGCTCCTTTAGTTACTTTTGAAATGCTGCTTTGTTCAACTATAAGCAGAATTGTGTTAAGTTTCAGATTTTCCACATGAATACAACATGTAATGCAACCTGATAACCAGTATTTAAAACTACAACAGTAAGAAAATCAAGACTTAAGATGATGTGCACATGATTCTGCATTGCATTATTCACTTTATCTGACTCATTCTTCATTGCCTCAACAGAGAGACATAACTGCAAAACTTTAGGTCCCTATTCACTGAACACTGCTACGTGTATATGTGGATTGTTGATGGTCACAGGCATACACATGCACATGTGATGTGTTGTAACTACTGATGACAGGTTTACTGAAGCAAACAGTCCATGTGTCAGAGATACAAGCTTTAGTCTAGCTACATTAGGCTTATCAAAAGATCAGCTAATCCTAAATTTCAGTTTATATATTTGAATTCACTATCATGAAGTAGTGAGGCCAGGAGAAGAAAGAGTGAAGCAATCAACATGTTGATTTTTTTTAAATGATACCTGGATAAACTCACTCATGCTGTCACTATATTTCACCTGACAGTTACTGAATAAACACTGTAACTTCACTGATTATCAAAATATATTCCCAAGAAAAGGCTGTTTTACAAACTGTTCTGCAGTTGCTAACAATTGTAATTAATTCCAATGGTTATTGCTGAACACAGTCAGCAAAATATCTCCTTTCATACTAAATGATATAATTTTATCCTATCTTCCGTATAATCATAGAATCAACCAGGTTGGAAGAGACCTCCAAGATCATCCAGTCCAACCTAGCACCCAGCCCTAGCCAATCAACCAGATCATGGCACTAAGTGCCTCATCCACTCTTTTCTTTAACACCTCCAGGGATGGTGACTCCACCACCTCCCTGGGCAACCCATTCCAATGGCAAATCACTCTCTGTGAATAATTTTCTCCTGACATCGAGCCTATATCTTGCCCAGCACAACTTGAGACTGTGTCCTCTTGTTCAGTTGCTGGTTGCCTGGCAGAAGAGACCAACCCCACCTGGCTACAGTCTCCCTTCAGGTAGTTGTAGACAGCAATGAAGGCACTTCTCAGCCTCCTCTTCCACAGGCTAAACAACCACAGCTCCCTCAGCCTCTCCTCACAGGGCTGTGTTCCAGGCCCCTCACCAGCTTTGTTGCCCTTCTCTGGACACCTTCCAGCACCTCAACATCTCTCTTGAATCGAGGAGCCCAGAATTAATATTATAATAATATTAGGACCCACTATCAGCCTTTAAGTAGTTTCAAGTGATAACTGCCATCCAAGTGTAAAATATATTCCTGGAGTCATAAGTGATTTGTNAGGTCCCAATCAATCAATCAGGTACTAATCATTAAGCATATGGTCAACTTTTTATAATTCTCTTGATTTAGCACCACCAAGTCTTGTGGTCACTCAAATATGTGATTTAAGAGCACGTGATGTGAAAACTATTTTAAAGTTTTATTTACTGAACTTACCTTTTCTTTTTGTGTATTTTTTTTAAATAAAACAGCTGATGTATAGAACTTTATCATTCAGCAAGAAGTAAAAATATCTATTTGACATAACACCATGCAAATTTCTTTCAATACTGAGATGTTTAAAAAATAAATAAATGAATAACTCACCAGGTTCAATAAATCCAGCAAGACAGGTAAACATTCCTGCTGGAAACCTCTTCTGCCTGCCTAAAAGGCAGTGGTTCCCGTCTGGATGGATGACTTGCATTATCACAACAGGATCTACAAGGGATGTGCAAGCAATACAATTCAATATTTGAGGGACTTAAAAGCAGTAATACATGTCAGCTTGTTTGACACCAAATAAAAGCATATAAGACACCTTCTGATTGTAATCAGAACTGCAGTTGGACAGAGCAAGTTGTTATTTTCTTTTCCCCCCGCCTTGCAAGATACATGCTTGCTTTGTCTTTCCACATATACGCTTAGCAGAGGCAGTTTACTAATACTGTCAAAAATACTGTCAAAATGGAACTAGACAAAATGAGCACTGTGTTAGGACTTTAATACAGAGATATTTCATATTCAGATGGCTTGCAGAAGGTGAGAAAACAAAATGCATGGGGGGAGAAAAAAGGCAAAACGTGGCCTTTCGTATTGTCAGTATCTCATTTATGTTGTTGGAATTTATAATGGATGGGACTCCACTGCAGTAGAGGTTGTTATTGCAGAGCAGTTCTTTGTCACACACTACTGAAGGGAAAAGAAGCCTACTTAATCCTAAGTAGAGCTGAGATGCGTGCAGTCTGGGGATAGACAAGTATGTAAGATCTGGGACAAAAGCAAGGAACTGAAACAACTAGGAAGAAATTGAGGCCATCCAGAGAGACCTGGACAGACTGAAGAGCTGGGCACAGAGGAACCAGGTAAAGTTCAACAAGGACAAGTGCGGAGTCCTGCTTCTGGGGAGGAATAACAAACTGCACCGGTACAGGCTGGGAGGTGATCTGCTGGAGAGCAGCCCTGTGGAGAGGGACCTGGGGGTGCTGGTGGATAACAAGTTAACCATGGCATAGCAATGTGCCCTTGTGGCCAAGAAGGCCAATGGGATCCTGGGGTGTATTGGGAGAAGTGTGTCCAGCAGATCTCAGTGCAGTGGTCTAGTTGACTGGATAGGGCTGGGTGATAGATTGGACTGGATGATCTTGGAGGTCTCTTCCAACCTGGTTGATTCTATGATTCTATGATCAAGGGAAGTTCTCCTCCCCTTNAGTTGCAGCAAAAGAGGTTCCACCTCAACACAAGGGGGAACTTCTTTACTGTAAGGGTCACAGAGCACTGGCACAGGCTCCCCAGAGACGTTGTGGAGTCTCCTTCTCTGGAGACTTTCAAGACCTGTCTGGATGTGTTCCTCTGTGATCTGTGTTAGATAGTATTGTCCTGCTCCAGTAGGGGGGTTGGACTCGATGATCTCTTTGGGTCCCTTCCAACCCCTAACAGCCTATGATCCTATCCTATGATTTACATTTACTAGTACAAACAAGCCACTTTTGACCTAGTTTATACAACAATATTCTCACCAACTCTTGGATACGATGTGTTGTGGACCCCCTGGAGACTGGGACAACCTTCTTTTAAGCAGATTTTCTTGTAACCTCCTTCTTCAATCCTGGTCGCACTCCCACATGTTGGGCAGAATTGGTAGCGACTGTGCCATGCTAGAACAGACCTAGCCTGGGCTACCACTCCTTTAAAAGGATACATTGAAAATATACAAAATCAAATACTAACTCATGGAAGCTTTTAACAGTATATAAAATGCAAATAGTAAAGTTTAACATAAAAATCAGTGTAAGACTATGCCTTAGACTGTAGTGTATTACAAGAGAAGTTCGGCAGTAAGAGTTGAGCTGAGCTTTGTAGCACAGCAAATACAACAGAGTACCACATAGTTACAGATCACTTTATATATTCAGAAATAAATTAATCTGGATCAATACACACATTCTCACAAAAGTTGCTCTGGCTAACATGCCAGAATTATGTGTTATACATTTTTCAGATTGTTATTTAAGGCTACTACAGGTATTGACATAAAAATGCACTGCTCTATTTCAACTTCAGATGCAAATCGACCTTGCCTTTTATCCTTCTGTAAAGGCAAAACTGTTACAACAGTTAACACATCTATAATGACATTCATTCACCTCATGAACTCATCAAACTTACTCCCACTCTTCTCAGAAGAGTATCTAACACACCTTAAGAGCTTAGGTTTACATCTTGTAATGGAAACCTGACTTTTTCATTTTGGAATATTAATGCACATGCATTAACATTTAAATAGCACAATCTGTAAAACTGTCATCAATCCATTTTACAGTTCAATACTTTCCATGCTCTTAAACACAAAATTCCTCACAAAACCACTGACAGACTTTTAAAATTAAAATATTTCTAAAGCCACTGAAAACATCTGCTTCTTATTTTGCAGTGAATTATCTCTGCATTATCACAGAATTAACCAGGTTGGAAAAGATCTCTAAGATCTTCAAGTTCAACCAATCACCCAACCCTTCTAATTAATGAAACCATGGCAATAAGTGCCTCATCCAGCCTCCTCTTAAATACCTCCAGGGATGGTGACTCCACCACCTCCCTGGCCAACCTGTTCCCATTGGCAATCATTCTTTCTGTGAAGAACTTCTTCCCAACATCCAGACTAAACCCCACCGGTGCAGTTTGAGGCTGCATCCTCTTGTTCTCTCACTGAGTGTCAGAAAAAACGACACCATTTCCTGCCTGGCTACAACCTTCTTTCAGGTAATTGTGGAAAGCAGGAAGGTCTCTCCTGAGCCTCCTCTTCTCCAGGCTGCAAACCTCAGATCTTCAGTGAATTCCAAAATACATCCTCCTGATTAGGTACTCAGTAACTACTGCATTTTATGCATCTTACCAGCTTCTTTGTCAGGTAGCCAAAGTAGTCCTGGCATTGGCGGGTGAAGAAAGTAGCAATCCTCATGATTCTGTTTGAACTTCTCAGCAGAAGCAGAATCTATACTAAGAGCAAACCAAGCAACTAACTCATCTTTTTCATCTTGTAGAGCTCTTTCACTGCAAGTGCCCACCACATTCATGTGGAACGTAAGTTCAACTCCAAGAAAAATTAAGGCACCTTCCTCATTTTGGTTTATGTATGGCTCCACATCCTTGTGGCACAGCCTGCAAAGCTTTACTTTTGGCTGATCAGAGCCCTCTATTCCCCTACTTGAAGTAACCAAAGGACTTAGATTTGAGAAGAGGAGATATACTGTAGTTGGATGGGTTTGCTTTTCACTTAGCCACTTGGAATCTGTTCTTTTAACACTTTTTCTGTCCAAAAGTGTTAAGCCAAAATAATTTTCAAATTCCTTCACTTCATCTGACAGAAAAGTAGGCCTCTGTCCACCATTCACACTTGCCAACAAATTCACTATGTGCTTGTATCCCCAAAATTTGGCAATGTCCAGAGCTGTTTGCTTTGATTTATTAACAACGGATGTGTCACACCTAGACAGAAAAAAAGAAAACGAAACCACAGAACAGTGATTACCAGGGCACATATGTTTAGGGAGAGTTATGATTCATAGCAATATTATTAGGGTGAAAGAATATACCAGGGCACTTTTTATGGTTAAGCAATTGGCTTTGCAGTAATGAAAAACTATCATACTCCTTTGCTACAACCATACCTCTTTTTATTGATCCACTCCAGATTATCACTTTCCAGGGTACACAGAGTATTGCAACATGAATTAATTAATTTACATCCCACATACTGTAATATAATTTTAAATAATGAAAAAAATAGGGTCAAGATAATTTCACAGAATCATAGAGACAACCAGGTTGGAAGAGACCTCCAAGATCATCCAGTCCAACCTAGCACCCAGCCCTAGCCAATCAACCAGATCATGGCACTAAGTGCCTCATCCACTCTTTTCTTTAACACCTCCAGGGATGGTGACTCCACCACCTCCCTTGGCAACCCATTACAATGGCAAATCACTCTCTGTGAAGAATTTCCTCCTGACATCCAGCTTATATCTTGCCCAGCACAACTTGAGACTGTGTCCCCTTGTTCTGTTGCTGGTTGCCTGGCAGAAGAGACCAATCCCCACCTGGCTACAGTCTCCCTTCAGGTAGTTGTAGACAGCAATGAGGTCACCCCTGAGCCTCCTCTTCTCCAGGCTAAACACTCCCAGCTCCCTCAGCCTCTCCTCATAGGGCTTTTGCAGATAGAACTTTGAAAGCCAAGCAAAATTAAGCTACAGGTCTCTTCTAAATAACTGGTAACAATTAACTAAAAGGAGTTTAGCCAGTATTACACCTTAGAAGTTACTGAAAACAGCATCAAAACACAACAAAATATTTATCATTAAATAAGGATCAAAAATAGAGCCCTGGCTTAGTGAGAGAAGCACCTCTGTATTGCTGGTCCCTGGAGGTACCTCTTTCTTAGCAAAATGACACCGATGAGGAAATATTGCCTCATAATATACAGTTTTTATTTTAAAAACTATTATTTGAAATAGATTGAGGTTGATTGGGAAGTCAAAAATAAGGCACTTCTATTTTCTGTCAATTTTAACTCAACTGGATAAGAAAAAACAGAAATTTCATTGTAAACTACAAATTATAGAGTAGATTTGGGGCCAGACCATTTTTTTGTTAAACCAGAAGATGCCAGTATATTTGTGTTGCTGACATATATAGGTAACTGCATCACAGAAAAAGCTATTTTGACTTTAAATTTTGAGATTCTGAGTTTTCCAAGGAGTTTAAATTAGAAAAGCATTCAAAACTTAATTTACAAGGTTTTGGTGCTAAAAAAACTACTGTTGTCCATTTTTCTTCCCCAATTAACTGTCCTTTAGGCAAAATCTTGCCTGATTTCCTACTTAATTTGCTACCTCTCAAGCACTGAATTTTGTGATTTTGTCTTCCCACTTCTATTTGCTCAGGTATGCACAAACTATGATCAGGCTGGTACTCAGTGTCCAGAGCAGGTTTTTTTTTTCACATATGGATGAAAAATCACAAAGTCAGGGAGAAAAAATTGTTTCCCAAGATGAGCCTCTAGAACATGATGCAATACTACCTTCACAGATACACATGTTCCTGTATCTATCGATTATGATGATCATTAACTAAAATGAAGGCTACAGGAACTGCACAACTGCATTCACCTGCTGAAGAGAGTGAACCTGAAAAGAGCATTTACACATGGACATAGACTCTTCTTTTACATTAAGCATAAAATTAAAAGCTGTTAGGCTATTCGCAAAACTTAAGTTCCCCGTAAACTCCAAAGATTCCTCAATCCACATGTTATTTTAACACACACACACAAAAAACAAAGAGAGTGATCTGCTATTGGAATGGGCTGCCCAGGGAGGTGGTGGAGTCGCCATCTCTGGAGGCCTTCAAGAAAAGGCTGGATGAGGCACTTAGTGCCATGGTCTAGTTGATTGGACAGGGCTGGGTGCTAGATTGGACTGGATGATCTCAGAGGTCTCTTCCAACCTGGCTCATTCTATGAAAAATCTGCCACTTAGACACTCCTCTACATCCTGGAATATACATACCACTATAGAAGACACTATACACAGCACCCAGCAGAGGGCACAGAATCTGTGTAGGACTGAAAAAAAACCCAAACAGGTGAGATTATTGCTGGAAGCTGTGGCATACTGTCCCTGAGATTACTCATAACCACAAAACAATTAAAATTAACTCACTTGGTTCTGTAATTACGTGATTAACAGGAAGTTTAATTGAGCCACAGTATCTGACTCTCGTCCTTCATTTTAAAATGGTTTTCA
The DNA here is from genome assembly GCA_013400475.1 of Tricholaema leucomelas. Taxonomy (NCBI): domain Eukaryota; kingdom Metazoa; phylum Chordata; class Aves; order Piciformes; family Lybiidae; genus Tricholaema lacrymosa; species Tricholaema leucomelas. The sequence goes on from WAAF01008069.1 coordinate 28,904, forward strand.
TTTGAATTAGTTGAATCCTGACTTTATTCAGACTTCAGAATAATGTTCTTGGGGATTTCAAGGAGAATATTGAAGTATTTTTTGCTTTTATGTCTTGAAAAACTCTAAGTACAACAGTTGACAAAATGTCATAGCAAGACCTGACAAGCAATGAACACACTTGGTGTCATACTGACTGAATGTGACAGCCCAAGAGGGAAGTGAATTGTCAAAAACTAAGAGAAAATTACATTCATCAATCAGTAACTTTGGTAAAGGTGTGCCTGTCGTCCTGCTTGTATGTCAACAAACATTCTGCACTGTGATGTGAACCTAAGTGGGGAGCAAATAAAGTTTAGAATAAAGTCTAAGTGGAATAATTATATACACCAAATTTATACTCAGTACAGTGGCTAGAACGAGACACAAACTATGTTCTATTCTGTTTGTCTGTGGGAAGTGTCAATACACCCTTGAAGATCAATGAAATAATTTTAGAGATGGTTACCACTTTTAAAGAGTTTCTTAGCAAACAGGTAAAGCACAAAGCAATTGCAGAATCCCATTATAAATACAAAGTATATTGTCTGAGTTTCAACCCTGGAAATCCTGCTGCTATGTGTCAAATAAATTTACTTTTCTGAGATAAAGCTGAAACAGGCAGAAAGAGATTTAGGTTACAACTCTTCAACGGGATGTACTCAATACCTTACCCTTCTTCAAGAAGAATCTGCACAACTTCAAAATGTCCATTTCTGGCACCATACATCAAGGCTGTCCAGCCGTTATCTGCAGCTGCATTGATAAGTGACGGAGAATGCTTAAGCAAGGCTTTCAGTTTGGCTGCATCTCCGAGGGCAGCAAAATTATGCAGCTCAGAAATAATTTTCTGGTGCAGGTTCTTTTCAAAGACTGTCATTGCATTAAGTACCTTAAAAAAAAAAAACACAATAGCAAACAAAAGTACCTGAAAACATATCCAGCATTAGTAAAAGAAGTAAAAATCATTAAATTCAATGATATGCTGATAACCAACATTATTACCGTAAGCATGAGCACGAGCCAAATTCTTATTTCTATGATATTGTTATTCCCAACCAAATCTTAGGCCCACACATCTCAGGATACAGTTAGTTTTTATCCTAATAATCAAGACCAGATCTAAAGAGGCTTAAGAAGAGAACGACTTTAGTACGAATATGAGAAAAACCATGTTTTCTGGTATTACGATTCAACACACACACAAGACAGAACACTAAAAAGCCCTAGGCCGAGAAATGAGTCTCAGATGCCTTAGGAATAATGCAAAATAACTGCAACAGGGCAAGTCCCTTTCCAGGCCGAGCGGCTTATCGAAGCAGTGGTAACAAACCCCTTTCAGTAACTTTTGCTAAGCCTCCGGCGGCGGCCGCCCTATCCCTCAGCCGCGGGGCAGACAGGCGCTGCTGGCACCCGGCACCGGCGCAAAAACACTGAGAGCTTATATTCTGTTGTGTCCGTTCTACCATCACTTCTCGAAAACACTCTCAAACCGTGGTGTTTTCACCACCTGACCCAAAACAAGTGACCTTGCAATGACTCCCTGGCCGCCAACCTTGTCGCCCTCAGCCCTGATGCCGAAGGAGCCGCGCCGGAACAAACACCACGCAGTCGCACACCGCCCGCCCCCTGAGTCCGCCAGAGCGGAGGGCACCTGCCTTTTCCCACAGTGCTGTATCTGTGTGTACGAGCAGTCGAGACCGGCGTCTTAGGGCAAAGGAGAAGTCTATTTGCCCCGGCACCCGCAGAGAGCTTCGTTATAGTCAAGGGCCGGGCCCGCGCCGCCTCAGGCAGTAGCTGGGCTGCGCCTGCTTTTCCGCCGCGGCAGAGGTTGTGTCCCGGCCACGTCCCGCCCCGCGTGCGGCGCAGGCTAGCGAGGCGCAGGTAGCGGTCGCGGCTGTGCAATCAGTCGCGGCTGCCTGGAAGGTACAGTTTGCTGCTGCGCCGCGCGCACTATTACATCGCCCGGTCCTCTCAGTGACAGTCAGTCTTTGCTACGGCCTTCCGTCGCAGGCGGGGGCCTTGCACGGACGCGGGCAGGGCCGCAGCGAGGGAGGAGCGATGAGCTGCCTCTAGCGGAAACGGCTTGAGTGCTGCCGCTAGTTGAGCTGGCTTGCTGAGCAGGTTAAAGAGCAAAAGGCTATTTTGTCGTTAAAGCAGGAAATGTCTTTTAAAGCTTAGTTTCAGAATGCTGGCAGAAGGCAAAACCATGAAGCAGTGGAATGTGCAAGTACTTGTAAGAAAAGTGGAGCAAGTGAGATCTCACAGCAGGGGAGAACAGATAGGGAAGATGGAGTGATTATACAAGCCGGGCGATGATGGCAGTGGAAGTGTGTGCCCTTAGCCTAAGAAAAGCTGGGAGAAATCAGCGCTGTGCCAGTCCAAAGGAAATTGGAATTGTTGGTCCAAGCGCACTTGCCTGTGATGAATATTTAAGAGGCTTTTCCGTTCATGGAGCTGGACTGTTCAGGCTGGAAAGAGAAGACCGAGATGGGATATTATTAATGTTTACAAATAACATAAGGATGGGAGTCAAGAGAAAGGGACAAGTCACTTTTCAGTGGTGTCCTTTGATAGGACAAGGGGCAACGGATACAAACTGAACAAAGGAAGTTCCACCTGAACATGAGGAGAAACTTTTTTGCTGTGAGGGTGCTGGAGCCCTGGAGCAGGCTGCCCGGAGAGGTTGTGGAGTATCCTCTGGAAACTTTGAAGCCCTGCCTAGATGTTTGCTTGTGTGACCTGCGTTAGGTGAGCTTACTTTTGCAGGGTGCTTAGATTCAATGATCTCTAGAGCTCATTTCCAACCCCTAACATTGAATGGTTGTATGATTGATGTACAAAACTTGTAATGCAAGTGGCAACCTGTCGCTGCCAGTAAGCTGTTAGGAGGAAGCTGTTCCCAGAGAGAGTGATTGGCATTGGAATGAACTGCCCAGGGAGGTGGAGTCGCCATCCCTGGAGGTGTTGAAGAAAAGCCTGGATGCGGCACTTAGTGCCATGATCTGGTTGATTGGCTAGGGCTGGGTGCTAGATTGGAGTCGATGATCTTGGAAGTCTCTTCCAACCTGTTTGTTTCTATGACTGCACAGAAGGAGATTCCATAGACTTTCTGGGCGTTTTGTTCCAGTGCTGTGTCACCCTCAGCATAAAGAAATTTTTCCTCATGTTGAAATAGAAGTTTCTGTGTTCCAGTTTGTCCCTGTTGCCTGTTACCCTGTCAGTAGGCACCACTGGAGAGAATCTGGCCCCATCCTCCTGGCACTTGCACTGTGAGTACTGATGATTATTAATAAGAGTCTCTCTCAGTCTTCTTAAGGCTAAACAGCCCCAGCTATTTCAGCCTTTCCTCATTAGAGATGTTCTAGTCTTCTTATCTATCCTTGTAGTCCTCTGCTGAAGTCTCTGCAGTAGTGCCCTGTCTCTCTTGAACCGGAGATCCCAGATATTGATACAGTTCTCCAGATGTGGCTTCACTGGGGCAGACTGGAGGGAGAGGATAAGCTCTGTTGACTTCCTGGCTGCATTCTTAATGCTGCCCAGGGTACTAGTGGACTTTGTGTCCACCAGGGAACATTGCTGTCTTATCGTGAACTTGTTACCCTTGAGGACTCATAGATAATTCTTTGCAAAGCTCCTTTCTAGCAGCTCAACCCCTAACCAGTGTTGGTGCATGAGATTAATCCTTCCTAGTTAGAGGATCCTACACTTGCCCTTCATTAGATTCCTCTCTGCCCAACTCTGTGGACTGTCTGGTTCTCGCTGAATGGCAGTGTAGTCTTCTGGTGTGTCAGCCACTCCTTACAATTTTGTATCATCATCAGTCTTGCTGAGAGTAAACTTTCTCCCTTCTTCTGGCTTTTTAACAAAGAAGTTAAATAAAACTGAACCCTGCGCTGATTCCTAGTGAACATCACTAGTAAAAAGCTTCTGAGTGCACTGTGTTGCTCATTACTACCCTCTGAGCTCTGTTACGCAAGCTCTTACACTGCCTTACTGTCCACTCATCTAACCCACAACACTTACTAGGCTTACCTCTCGGGTTGTTATGGGAGATGGTGTCAAAAGCCTTACCAGAATCAAGGCAGACTACATCCACTGATCTACCTCCTCTACCCTGTCAGTCATGTTATTATAGAAGATTATTACATTGGTCAAGCATGATCTCCCCTTAATCATTATATGTTTGCCAACCCTTGTAACCTCCTTTTCTTCCAGGTGTGTAGAGGTGACCTCCATAATGAGCTATTCCGTCACTTTTCCAGGATGGATGTGGGGTTGACTGGCCTGTAATTTCCTGGGTCCTCTTTTTCTTGCCCTTTTTGCAGACTGGAATAACATTGACTTTTGTCTAGTTTTTAGGCATTTCCTCTGTTCTCCATAGTTTTTTGAAGGTGATAGAGAATGGCTTAGCAGTGATACCTGCCAGCTTCCTTAACACTTGTGTGGGGATTTCATCGAAGCTCATGGATCTGTGAGCTTGCCTAAATGCTCTCTTACCTGATATTCCTTGACCAAGGAATTCTTCAGAATTCCTTGTTTACCTTAAGGAACACTGGGATTTCTGAGGCCTGAACATAGCAGAAAAGAGCAAAGCCAAGGTGGTATTCAGTTACTCTGCCTTCTCTGTATCCTCTGTCATCAGGGTACCCACATCATTCAGAAGCAGACTCACATTTTCCCTAGTCTTCTTTTTCATACTGATGTACTTGAGGAAACTGTTCTTGTTGACATTCTTTGCTAGACCTAACTCCAAGAGGGAATTTCTTTGTTCCTTGTTGCATCCCCACATACTCTGAGAATGTTCCTATATTGTTCCCATATGAACAGTAAACAGTAATTCTGTAAACTTCTTTCATTTGAGTTTTCCCAGAAGCTTCTTGCTCTTCCATGCAGGTCTCATGCCTCCTTTGCTTGATTTCCTAGAGATGCAACAGTCTTAAGCTACATACTAAGTGATTTGTGTAACGTAATAAACAGTATGAAGTTTATACTTACATTGAGTGCCATTTATAAATCCTCGATAAGAAGGCTTTAATGTCCATGGTTGGTGCTCTTAATTTTTATACTCTATTAAAGCTTCCCCAGTGGTTCTTTAGAATTAAAATGTGCAATGGTGGCTTGCTTTCAAAGCTATTTTTTTTTCCTTTGATGTACTGAACATCTAAGTAAAGGTGGAAGTGATTCTGGAATGGGATGTGCCATGATTCATGAATTTTGTAATTACATACTGGCCAGCATAGGCTTTGAGTTGACTGAGAAGGAGCCTTTTTGTAAAGGTGTATATATAAGGCTTTTGGAGTTTGAGTGAGATCATCATTGTGAGCATGGAAATGGATACTGTGCCACTAATTTACACTCATCCTGAAAGGGACTCTTAGAGCTCTGAATTGATAGTGACAGAGAGGAGCAGTCTGAAGAGAAGTGTTGGGGCCCAGCTGTTCCATACCCTTACTTTCAAAAGATTAGAAATGTGTAGTTATCGTCAGCATCGGCTCGTGGTGTTACTGTGGCAAAGTTGCAGAACAGACCTCTCTGAGCCACTATGTGTTTAAGTTCTACCAGACTGTGTAGCTGTTAAGAAATTCCAAATGCCTGAAGGTTGGGTTTTTATGGTGGTTTTGTTTGTTTGTGTTTTAAAAAAAAAAGGGAGAAAGCACTGGGTCCAGCAGTTCTCTGGGCACCGAGCCTCATGAACCAGGGGTCAGGGAGGAGAACCAGAATGATGTCATCACAGTAAATGAGGAAGTGGTTAGTGATCTGCTAAGCAAATCAGACCCACACAAGTCTATGGGACTGGATGTGCATGCTACACCCAAGGGAACTGAAGGAGCTGGCAGATAATGCTCACCAAGCTACTCTTCATTATTTACTTAAGTCCTGGTAACTGGGGAGGTGCCAAAGGACTGGAGGGTAGCAAATGTGACACCTATCTACAAGAAAGGAAGAAAGGAGGATCCGGGAAACTACAGACCTGTCAGTCTGACCTCTGTACCAGCGAAGGTATGGAACAGGACATCTTGAAGGCTATTCCGTGCTATATAGAGAACAAACAGGGGATCAGGCCCAACCAGCATGGGTTTATGAAAGGCATATCCTGCCTGGTGAACCTGATCTCTTTCTATGACAAGGTGACCCAGCTACTGGATGAAAGAAAGGCTGTGGATATTGTTTACCTAGACATCCAAAAAGCTTTGACACTGTTTTCCACAGAATTCTCATGGACAAACTGGCTGCTCGTGGCTTGGATGGGCACAGCTCTGCTGGATAAAGCTTTCACTGCTGGACAAAAGGGCCCAAAGGATGGTGGTCAATGGAGTTAAATCCACGTGGCACCCAGTCACAAGTGGTGTGCCCCAGGGCTCAATGTTTGTACCACTTCTGTTTTTTTCTTTATTGATGACCTTGAAGAAGACACAGAGTGTGTCATCAGGAAGTTTGCAGATAACACCAAGTTGGGTGTTGATCTGCAGGAGGGTAGGGAGGCTCTACAGAAGGATGTTGATAGGTTGGATCCATGGGCCAGTAGCAATGGCATGAGCTTCAATAAGGTCAAATGCCAGATCCTACACTTGGGCCACAAAAAGCCCAAGCAACGCTACAGGCTTGGGGCAGTGTGGCTAGAAAGCTGTCTGGCAGAAAGTGACCTGGGGTTGTAATAGACAAACAACTCAATATGAGCCAGCAGTGTGCCCAGGTGGCCAAGAAAGCCACTGGCATCCTGACTTGGATTAGAAATGCTGTGTCTAGCAGGAGCAGGGAGGTGTCTGTCCCCTTGTACTTGGCTCTGGTGAGGCTGCACCTTGAGTATTGTGTTCAGTTTTGAGCACCTCATTACAAGAGGGATGTGGAGGGGCTGGAGTGAGTGCAGAGGAGAGCAAGGAAGCTGGGGAAGGGCCTGGAGAATAAATCTTATGAGGAGTGACTGAGGGAGCTGGGGATGGTTAGTTTGAAGAAGAGAAGGCTGGGGGGGAGACCTCATTGCTGTCTACAGCTACCTGAAAGAACGTTGTAGAGGGACTGCTCTGGTGTCTTCTCACAGGTAAATAGTGATAGGACAAGAGGGAATGGCCTCAAACTGCCGCTGGATAGGTTTAAACTGATGTAAAGGGTTAACCCTCCTGGGGATGGTCTGAACCTGACCCCAGGTGTTAGCCCACTCCCACTTTCAGTCTAGACTGCCTATAAAGACAGACGCACATCCTGTTTCTCTTTCTCTTTGACCTGCCTGTAAGACAGCAGCACCCTTGTTCCTGCTGTTCCTGGTTTTGCCACATGGCCAACTTAACCACAAGCTGGAACAACCACCTCCTGAATCTACCTCCATCCATTGCTGTCAATCTGGTTGTGTATATATTTGCACCTTTTTTTCCCTTCCCTGTATCTTTTTGTAACTCACCTTACCTTAAATACCTTTTATTTATTGTTAAAGTTTTTCTTTTAACTCCCAAATTGAAGCAAGACTATTCTTTGGGCATTTTACCCCTTTTCATTCTCTACATTAAGTTCCTTTCTTTCCAAAGGTGGGAGAGGGGAAGGCATCCTATTATTGTGGTGTTCTGTTATGCTTTGGGCTCCGGGAAGCTTAAACTAGAACCAATACAACTGGACATTAAGAAACGTTTTTCCCCAGCAAGAGTGGTCAGGCATTGGAATGGGCTGCCCAGGGAGATAGTTGAGTCACCAACCCTGGATGTGTTTAAAAGTAATTTGGATGTGTTGCTTGAAGATACAATTTCAGGGGTGAACTTTGTAGAGTAGGAATAATGGTTGGACTTGATGATTCTAAGGGTCTTTTCCAACTGTAATGTTTCTGTGATTCTGTTATTTTGTGAAGTGAGTACACTGAGCTTATAGTGGCCTTCCAGTATCTGAAGGGGAGCTACAGGAAGGTTGGGGAGGGAGTATTTACAAGATTTTGTAAGGACAGAACAAGGGGTAATGGGTTTAAACTTGAAAAGGGAAGATTTAAACTAGATGTTAGGAAAAGGTTCTTTACAGTAAGGGTGGTGAAACACTGGAAGAGATTGTCCAGGGAGGTTGTGGCCGCTCCCTCCCTGGAGGTGTTCAAGGCCGGGCTGGATGAAGCCTTGAGCAACCTGTTCTAGTGGGAGATGTCCCTGCCTATGGTGAGGGTTTGGAACTGCATGATCCTTGAGGTCCCTTCCAACCTAAACCATTCTATGATTCTGTGATTAACTTGCTCTAAAGTGGATGTGGTGTAGGTAAGGAAAAATAACATCCAAATATATTACTTGTGATCATCCCTCCCAGAATATTCTTAGAGGTGGTATCTCTGGGATCTGTTTCAGATTGTCAAAGCTTGTGTGTGTATCCCAAACTAGCAGTTAGAGGATGACTGCAAACATAAATGGCAATAAGGAACTACTGAATTTGCAGTACTTTCTATGGGAGTTGTATATACTGTCACACCTCACATGAAAGCAGTAAGTTCTTCTTTGCAGTGGGTCAGTGTAATCAGATCTTGCTGTAAGATGTAGATGCTTCAATAAGTGGCTGTTAGCCTTGAAAATTTAAATGCCTGATGCTGAGGTGGTTGAGGCCCCATCGCTGGAGGTGTTTAAGGCCAGGTTGGATGAGGCTGTGGTCAACCTGATGTAGAGTAGAGTGTCCCTGGCCAAGGCAGGAAGGTTGGAACTAGATGATCCTTGTGGTCCTTTCCAACCCTGACTGATTCCATGGTCCTATCTATGATCCTTTATTAAATAAGGTCTTGGAGATCTGTTAGTCTGAGAGACTTGTCACCTCCCATTATGCAAGTTGTGCCTCCCATTACCTCAAGTTGTGCCGAGGGAACTATAGGCTGGATGTTAGGAGGAAGTTCTTCACAGAGAGAGTGATTGGCATTGGAATGGACTGCCCAGGGAGGTGGTGGAGTCACCATCCCTGGGGGTGTTCAGGAAAAGACTGGATGAGGCACTTAGTGCCATGGTCTAGTTGACTGGATAGGGCTGGGTGCTAGGTTGGACTGAATGATCATGGGGGTCTCTTCCAACCTGGTTGATTCCATTCTATTCTGTTCAAATGGTTTTATGAAGATGCAGCATCTGCAGAAGCTACAAGCTATGTGGAAACCAGTAGCACACAAAAGTGAAAATATATGCCCCTGTCATGTGACTTCTATAGGTTGGTTTCCCTGTTTATGCAGCTAACATCTGTAACAAAATGGGCCAGTAATGCAATTCCAGGGAGGAAGAAAATGTTGTGGTTTTTGGTTTTTGGTTTTTTTTTTGTTTGTTTTGTTTTGTTTTTTAATTGTCCTGATACTAAATTTATTAAAAAGGAATGGACATAATAATGACATACCTGTTTTTCAAGCCTGTGTCAGCAGTTCTAGTCTAAGTTACCTATGATTTTGTTATATTTGAATTACTAAGCGGTGCCAAAGTATATGTCTGGTAAAACTTTAAGAGTTATTTTTGAGCTAGACTGCTACTACATATCTGTTGAGGTTTGAGCAGGGCTAACTGAGCAGACTTAGATCATTCTGATAAGGAGGCACAGCTGCAGAAAAGTGGCCTTGGGAGGCTAGCAGAGAAGGTGAGAAAGTTCTGAGCTGTGCGAGGGGGCAGGCTGGTTAGCCCTGGGAACAAGCAAATGTTGTGGCTAGCTGTGCAGAGGGGGATTAAAGGAGGTAGTTGGTCAGCTCTGCCTCTCTGCATGTGGACAGCCCATATTCTGCTGTGTAAGCCAATCAGAAGTACACACCCCTGTACCAAACTCCATGATATAAGCATCACACTTAGCTTCAATAAACGGATTGACCTCCTATGTACCATATTGGTATAAGCTTGTGTCTTTCCCACTCCCACGCAGCCTAAGTGAGGCCAGCTGAACACATATCTAGTCTAATAAATTTATTAAAAGTAGTGTAATATTTGGTCATTTGTAAATTTATATTATTTAGATTGTATAGAGAAAGAATCTGGATTGATCTTATTTTAGTGTTGGGAATAGATTGCATAGAATAATAATGTTTTCAGACTTAATAAATGAGTAAAAATATCACAGAAGGCTTTCTAATTCTTCATTTGGATGTTTAGTTCATTTTTACCTCATAATTTTGATCCATTTTTTGAAGGTTTCAATTTTCCAAGAGTTTCTGTGCTAAGTGAAGGCTAAAAGGCAGCTCTGATTTTAAGTTGTTAAGTAGCGTGAAGTAAAGCAGTGGGTGAAAGGAATGTGTTTCCAAAGTGTTTATCTACAATGCACTATAGTTGATAAAGCTTCTAGCAGTTCTTGGCTTCAAAAGAAATTTTTAATGCATATGTAGCTGTTGGGGTTGAAATGTACATCTTGAGCAAAAAACAGGAGTGATGGGAGCCATTGTGTAACAAAATACCTATGACTTAGTCACCACTGATGCTGTATTTAAAGAACCTCTTTACAGAAGACAATGCATTTGCATTTATTTAGCACTGAATAAGGCACATGGGGTGATTGCTTCCAAAGTCCCACGGGCCCAGAAGCAAAGTTTTCATGGTTATTTATACAGGAGCTTTCACAAAGTCACACCTACCTAAAACAATTATTCCACCTACCTATTATGTATTCATGGTGTGTGATTCATTGAAGTGTTTGGATGTCTGTGCCTGTGCAAATAGTCTAGGGTATTTCAAACCACCTCCTCAATTTACCTTTTAAGGCCACTGATGCCACTCTCTCACACCTAAGACTGTAACTTTCTTTTTTCTCTTTTTTAAGCTTGCATTCTAAGTGAAAGAAAAAGCTCAAAAATAGCAAAACCAGTCTATGCTACAACATGTGGGAATCTTAACCAAATGTTCCAAAACAGGTAATGAGCTCATGGAGTTCCAAAGGAAACAAAGCTCTGTTTTTGAAGTGGGTGCAGCCGAAATGTGAGGGCCCCAGGCCCTCAGATATCAGCCTATGGCAATAAAACAAGCCCAGGGTAATGCCATAACACAGCATGGTGGGATGACTGTTATGATTGGAGTGCTGCAATGGACAATTACAGGCTCTTCACAGAGGATAGGCAAGCATGGAGAATTAACAGGGTGGCTCTCCATAGGAAATGTTTCAATTGTATAGGGCTCAATGACTGTGGGTAAGGATGAGGGGTAACACAGCAGGTATCATGATGGGAGTCCATTGTAGCCCACCCATCCAGGGTGAAGAGGGAGATGGAGCATTCTCCAAACAGCTGACAAATGTCTTGTAATCCTTAACTGTTGTGGAAAGCCTGAACAGACCAAAATAGGCCTGAACATATCCTGGCTTACCCAGATGTTTTTTTTCTCTCCTCCATTCTGTTGTTGGGGAAAGCAATTGTGGGAAAGGAAGACAAAAGGGCTTGGTGCCTCCATGTCTGCCCGAACTTGTTTATAGGATAGCTGCACATGTTTATACACTTCTTTGTGTTCTGCTCTAAAAGGTAAAAGCATGCCCTGACTTCACCTATTATGGTTAAGCTTGGCTAAATGCCATTCTGATTGGCTAATCTGTGTCCAAAAGCCCATTAGGCTTGGGCTACAGTGATAAAAAAGAGATGAGAAAATAGAGACAGTGCACTTGCTGCTTGTTGCTGCTGCCATTGTTTCTGTCATATCATGCTCTCTGCTTCTGGCAGTGCTACTGCCTCCTTGCATCCTGCCATGCTCTACAGTGTTATGTTTGCTAAACTATAAGCTAACCGAGCTACATAGTAACAGACCCTAATGCTTTGGGTTTGTCTGCCTGGAAACTGCTTCCAGTTTACCAGGAATATGCACCAAATGCCTCCATGTGATAGGCTTGCTTAGCTAGCATGACACACCTGCCAGTCTTCTGACAAGACAGCACGTTTGCAAGACATCCTTCCTGCCCCTCTGCAAGCCTCCCTGTTGAGTCTGAGGCCAAGACAAACCAGGACCAGGTCAGAGATTGTCTGCTTTTCTCCCAGCACCCCGCTAAGAGCCTGGGAAGATCAGAAGCCTCAGCAGCTGGCAAGACACTGACAGAATTCCATGCAAGTGTTTGGGTACTGTCTGGCAACTGTAGTTAGCCCCGCGAGTTGGGAAATATTTTGTGAGTAAATACTCAAAGCCTCTTTAGCAGACTCTGTAATTGAATCTAGTTGAATCCTGTCTTCTTGTCTCAAACAGAAAAGAGTTTCCTGAATCCATCTACTGGGCAAGTGGTATATTGACCGCAAGAACTTCTCTCCCAGTTCAGTTGAGTTCAGTGTTGTATTATTGCCAGTTGTTTCTTCTAGATTCAGTTATTCCTGTATAGAAAGTTTCCATTACCATTGCAAAGAACCTAAATATTACTAAAATTTACTGGGTGGGTAGCAAGAGTCCCAAATATCAAAACTAATAAACAATATTAGTTTTGGGAAAAAATCCTATCATGCATCCATTAATACCCCTCCATCACACTAACCCTTGTTCCAGTGGGGAACTTAACCACGTAACTTAACCAGATGAGACGCTCAAAATACAACACAGCAGAGAAGAAATGGACCAGGACATGGGGAAGATAATTCTCTATCATACTGATACAGCTAGAGAACTGACTGAACAAATGTTAAAGGGGCAGAAAGCTGGGGTCCATTGCTCTAAGTGTGAGTATCATGATTGTCAAATAGGTGAATGATTTTGGTAGGAGTTTTCACTTTCTTGTAGTTCCGAACTGTAGCAAAGCTGTGTGATGGTACTTATGAAAAAAAAAATTAAAAATCCATTTGGAGGTGTCCTGGAGTCCTGGATAACTCAAAATTTCTCTCCCTCCGTGGTTTGAATGGAAGAGGAAAGGCGAAAACAAACTCTTCCCCTGCCCTGCAGGCTTGAAGTGAGGGGAGCAAAGTGCCCTTTCCTGCACGAGGGGTGCCCCATGCAGATGCCTGTGCTGGAATTGGGCTGGGCATTGGCTGTGGTCTTCATGCCTAGGAAGTGGTAACTTGACTCTTTGTCTAGGAAAGGGATAAATATTGGAGTACTTCCCTCCTTGGGGTGCCCACCTTGGAGTTCTCCCCCGCCTAGATAGTTCCTGCAGAAAGAGTCCCCTGGTGCTCCAAAGGATGAGCTCCTGAGGGACAGGACCTTCCCTGCTTTGGATGGCTTCCCACCATAAGCACCCTTTGTGCAAGTTTAATAAGCCTGATGAGCCTCATATGTCTTTTGGAAGAGAGCGAGCTGACAAGCATCTGGACCACCCTTTCCCTCAGACAGCCTTGCTCACCTGTGAGTAGACTTTCTGCTCAGCCTGATTAATACTGGCAATGCCCTGTTTATTATCTTAGCTTTTTCCATTTCCTGACTTCTAAAGTAGACAAATTTATCTATAGCATCCCTTGTAAGATATTCTCAGTGAAACTGAGTCTGCTAATTAAACTAAATTAATTTCTGTATATAGTTTTGGGGGTGGGGTTTCAGGAAAATAAAATAATTCTATTTTTCTACATATTCCTGACTCAGCCACATTAATTCCCTGCCTTCACAACAGCAAGTATCTTTTAACGTCATTTAAAACACCTCAAAATGCCATTTGATGTTTTTATTACAAACTCTGGGCCTCAGTTAGCAATCTACAGTAAAGAAGAGAGTAAAGAGTTCTTTCAGCTCAAAGTGCTTTTGTTCAGCTAAATTGTGTTAAAAGGAAGTGTCTTTCATCTGTGGAATGCATGCAATATATAAGCTGTGCCTGATTAAAAAATAAAAGGAATGCAGCAGTGCCAATCTGCTCAGAATGTGTTCCTGATAAGTGCATAGTTTATGATATGATGATTCATGAAGCAAATTTTCTCTGTATAATTAATATATTTGGGGGGATGTGCTGTTGCTGAATGCAGAAACTTAATAAATATGCATGAATTGTAATTGCAGGATTGGTATGCATGGTGTAGAGGACTAGAAGGCATGAGCACGATTATCAGGACTGTCATTAGGGAGGTGTTAGCCTTTCAAGAACTGGCTTTCAGAAGGGATCACTGCCCTAAAAGGTTCCAGGTGCCTCATTTGTGGGATTGAATGCCTGACCATTACCCCAGTTTTCTATCTTTCACTCTGATTAACTTGCTTAATTTTGACTCTGAAGAAAGATGAAGGCAATAAAGATATGGCTGTTTAGAAAATCTAACCCTAAGTGTGATCCAAAGAAGCCACAAGCATGTTTACAGTTGTGCTGTGTTAACACAGCCTGCTCTCACAAGGTGCCCCCTCCCTCCCACTGCACTGATGGGGAAGGGGGGTGGTGGAAGGGGGTGCTGGAAAGGGCCCAGGAGGTAGAGTTGTTAATTGAGGTAAGGACAGTTTACTACCCTATTGCAAGGATATCATATTACACAAAAGAAAACGGGAAAGAAAACCCCCTGAACAATCCCTTTCCTGTCATACTTTGTGCATGATGTAAGAATGGTATAGAATATATAATAAAGCTTGCTCTGTTGCTCTGTGTCCCCTGAGGGCAGGGTGAGGGGTAGCCCTGTCTCCCAGTCCCCCATCCCTCGTCCTTCCTAGTGGGACCAATCAGTTTAAACCAATATAGCAAAAAACAATATAGCAAAAACCACAACAATATAGCAATCTGCTGGACTCATGAGAATTGTAGTAAGACTCCAGAAAAAAGAAGTAACATCTCCAGAGCCTGGATGGGTAGTGGGGTAGGGGTAAGATTAGCATGTGGTCTTTGCGGTTGACAGTGGAAGACTTAAAATTGTTCCCTCCAAGTTGGTTCCATTTGCCAAACACATGTATTTAATTGATTGCTTATGGTTGTGGCAGTTTGGCTCCCTGAGTAATAGGGTAATTTAGCTTCTGTGTTTCTCAGGGGATAGTTAGGCTGATATTTGAATTTGGCCTATTAATGTAAGTGGGTTTAGTAATCTGCTGATGTCTGGTTTACAGGTGTTTCTTTATGATTATTGAAGTAATATTTTAGTATTTTCAGCAGTTTTGAGTTGAAGAAACTGTTACTTTCCCTATTCTGTGGGCTGCTAGCTGAAGCCTGGATGAGATGTTTTAAAAAACATCTAATAGCATGAACTGAAGTACCTGCAAATAGTTTTTATTTTCTTTGTAAAGATTAACTTCATTCAGGTTGTCTTGAATTCAAATGGTGACTCCGCTTAAATTAGAGAGGAGTTTAAAAGTAGGAAAATAGTTCTATTTGTTTTGGGCTGAAATAGACTTTCTAGGTATTTGTAGGAGATAGTAGAGTCTGTACTGACAGGTGGAGGAAAAAACCTTTTAACCCAGAAGGATATAAAGCAGGTATATTTATTAAGTGCACTGGTGCAGGGGTGTCGGGGCTGTGGCTGTACTGCATGA
>WAAF01008070.1:0-12655 GCA_013400475.1 Tricholaema leucomelas
TGGTCCCTTCCTACTCTGACTGATTCTATGACTCTATGACTGAAACTGATTACTAGGAGCCACCTCTGTGGCTAAATGGATATCCCTGGGAATATTTTTATTAAGAAACTCTCTGTGCTATTAAACTGTGACAAAGCCAATTAGTCTCATGCTGTGGTTAACTGTTGCATCATCCTTTTCGACTTCTGTGTTGCAGGCATCCATCACTATTCTGGTGCCACACTTTACAAGAGACTTGAAGACTATTATCACAATCAGAACAGAATTAATCTTTTATGTTGTTGGGTGCCTCTTTGCGAGGAGCACATTTATTCATTCCTAATGTACTGGATGTTCTGCTCGCTTGAGATGCAGCCAGCTCGCTTGGTTTTACCTCCAAAGCTTCTAAAAGCTGAGAGTATCATTTCAGAGTGTTGATAATATGTCAGTGGAGATATGTGGAGACACAATCTTCCCCACCTTCATCTTCTTGCAGACTATTTCTGCTGCAATAAACAGTCATACTCCTTCCTAAAAAGCAGAACTAGCCTTGCATGTCTCTCCCTCCATTTTGCATTGTCCTTAGTCACCACCTGGGAATGATGTCTTTCTTTACACACCTTTGACACTGTCTGCAACAAGCAGATCCTGGACAAGCTGGCAGCTTGTGGCTTGGACAGATTCACTCTGTGCTGGGTCAAGACCTGGCTGGAGGGCCAGGCCCAGAGAGTGGTGGTGAATGGTGCCACATCCATTTGGCAGCTGTCACTAGTGGTGTTCCCCAGGGATCAGTGCTGGGCCCAGTCCTGTTCAACATCTTTATTGATGATCTGGATGAGGGGATTGAGTCCAGCATCAGTAAGTTTGCAGATGACACCAAGCTAGGAGCAGGTGTGGAGCTGTTGGAAGGTAGGAGAGCCCTGCAGAGGGACCTGGACAGGCTGGATGGGTGGGCAGAGGCCAATGGGATGATCCTTGAGGTCCCTTCCAACCTAAACCACTCTATGATTCTATGTCAATCCATTTTTGCTGCACTATAGCTGGGAGCACTCCTGCCCTGGGCAACAGCATTCCTTGATTGTCTTGGAAGATTACCATTCAGCAATAAGTCTAAGCTTCAAAGGTACCTAAAGGACAAAGATATCCACTTTCACTGGATTTGAACACCTAGAAAATACCTACAGCCTTGAAATCCTGTATCCTTTGAAAACTGCAGACTAATCACAGCCCTGAGTGCAGCCATCAGGAGCTTTGTGAGATCTCACAGGAGAAGTCCTTGCATGCTCTTTTCTGTCAGCACTTGCTTCTGTCAGTGCAGGAAGGAGTAGTATCGTCTTTTACAGCAGATGCTATCCCAAGGTTTCTTTTTCTAAACAAAATCAGTTTAAATTGATTAGTCAGGAGACAGCTTGCTCTCATCAATGTCGCATCTGGAAGTCTGTGGGAATTCCTGTAAAGCAAAAAAACCCAAATCCTCTGTGTCCTTGTAAGGAAAGACAACATGAGTGCCCTTTGTCTAGGTGTCTCTGTAGATAACTGTGTCTGACTATACATATCTACAGGCTGCAGGTCTAATTTAACTGTTAAAAGGAAACTGGTGCTTAGAATTTCTACTCCTTAATGTTTTTGTCTCAGATTTCGTTGTTTGCAATACCAGGGCACTGTGAAGAAAAAAAGCAGGTGGCCTGTAAAGGATTGATTCAGCAACATGCCCTTGTGGCCAAGAAGGCCAATGGGATCCTGGGGTGCATTAAGAAGAGTATGTTCAACAGATCAAAAGAGGTTCTTCTGCACCTCTGCTCTACCCTGGTGAGACCCCAACTTGAGTGCTGCATTCAGTTTTGGGCTCCCCAATTTAAGAGGGACAGGGATCTGCTGGAGAGAGTCCAACAGAGGGCTATGAGGATGATTAGGGGACTGGAGCACTGCCGGATGAGGAGAGGCTGAAGGAACTGTGTCTTTTTAGTCTGTAGAAGGGAAGACTAAGAGGGAATTTAATCATTATAATATCTGAGGGATGGTGGTCAGGAAGAGGGGGACAGGCTGTGCTCACTTGCTCCCTGTGACAGGACAAGGAGCAATGGATGCAAGTTGCAGAACAGGAGGTTCCACCTCAACACAAGGGAGAACTTCTTTACTGTAAGGATCACAGAGCTCCCCTGAGAGGTTATGGAGTCTCCTTCTCTGGAGACTTTCAAGGCCTGTCTGGATGTGTTCCTGTGTGACCTGAGCTAGATTGTGTGGTTCTGCTCTGGCAGGGGGGTTGGACTATGATGATCTCTTTGGGTCCCTTCCAACCCCTGAGATCCTGTGAGCCTGTGATTATACAAGCAAGTTGTAATCTGAGTGGATATTTCCTTTCTTTGCTGGATAGAGGTGGATTTGAGGAAAGAATAAAACCATAGCTGTATTCTGAAATGCTGTCTTGAGTCATTACCACAGAACTGATAATGGTTCTGTGTGATACAGAAGACCTTGCAAAGTCCTCCAGCAGAGCACTCAGTAGCTTGAGATACATTATGACCTTAAGTTGCACATAGACAGCATCATTATGTGCTTGTCTCCTAGGCTTGTACTGGTGAGGGTCTTCAACTGTTTCCTATTCTCTGTCCCCAAACCATCCAAGTGGTCAGAGTTTTACAAGATTCTCACAAGTAAAATTAAACAGAGAAGAGGTAAGCAGGCCAGCACTAGCAGGTGGGTCAGCAGAAAGAAGAGCAGCTGTCCGTGAAAGCCTTTACCTCCCATGCCAACATCCTGAAGTACCCAGGAAACATGCTCTGCTAACATTCTGGACTACAAAACCTCTCAGATAGTAAAAGAGATAAAACAGTGAAATCGAGACAAATTCTACAATAGGCAAGTACTTGGGATGCTTCTTCTGACGTTTTAATGGCAGGGTTCTACACTTTGGCCACAGCAACCAGAAGCGTAGAACCTTACACTTGGTGTTGTTAAATCTCATCCCACTGGTCTCTGCTCATCCACCCAGCCTCTGCAGGTCTCTCCAACATATCCACACCTGCTCCTACCTTGGTATCATCTGCAAACTTACTGATGCTGGACTCAGTCCCCTGGTCCAGATCATCAATAAAGATGTTGAACAGAACTGGACAGATCCCTGGGGCACACTGTGACAGCTGCTAACTGGATGTGGCACCATTCACCACTACAGGCAGCCAGGCAGAAAGGGACCTGGGGGTACAGGTAAATAGTACCTGAATATGAGCCAACAGTGTGCCGAGGTGGCCAGGAAAGCCAACAACATCCTGGCCTGTATCAGGAACAGTGTGGCCAGTAGGACAAGGGACGTTATGCTGCCCCTGTACTCAACACTGGTCAGGCCACACCTTGAGTCCTGTGTCCAGTTCTGGGCTCCTCAATTCAAGAGAGATGTTGAGGTACTGGAACGTGTCCAGAGAAGGGCAACAAAGCTGATGAAGGGCCTGGAACACAAACCCTATGAGGAGAGGCTGAGGGAGCTGGGGTTGTTCAGCCTGGAGAAGAGGAGGCTCAGGGCTGACCTCATTGCTGTCTACAGCTACCTGAAGGGAGGTTGTAGCCAGGTGGGGGTTGGCCTCTTCTGCCAGGCAACTACCAAGAGAACAAGGGGACACAATCTCAAGTTGTGCCAGGGGGAGTCTGGGCTGCATATTAGGAGGAAGTTCTTCACAGAGAGAGTGATTGGCATTGGAATGGGCTGCCCAGGGAGGTGGTGGAATCACCATCTCTGGAGGTGCTCAAGAAAAGCCTGGATGAGGGAAGCAGGTGAATGATGTTCTGGAAAGACTTCTGAAGCTGTACCCAGAAGGAGCAGGCTGTATTACCCTGTGCCTCTCTGAGATGGACATTAGGGAGAAATTCTTCATGGAAAGAGTAATCACTCTTGGAATGGGCTGCCCAGGGAGGTGATGGAGTCGCCATCTCTGGAGGTGTTTAAAAGGAGGCTGGATAAAGCACTGAGTGCCATGGTTTAGTTAATTAGAAGTGATAGGTTGGACTCGATGATCCTAGAGGTCTTTTCCAACCTGGTTAATTCTGTGACTACTGGAGCTGCTTATAGCTGTTCGAGAGGAAACAATAAGAGGATGAGTATTCACTGAGTGAGTCACAGCCTATCTTTCCTTCACAATGGTACCTTTTAGTGGGATGTGTCTCAAGTCACATGATGTGAAAGTCTATACCTCCCGTGTCTGCGTACCTCCTATTTCTGCTCATCTCAGCTGGAATCCATTTGTTCCCAGACCACCTGTTCTTGTCAAAAAAAATTGCCTCCATTAATAACTTAATGTCCTGCTAATTAAAGCACACAGAGTGTGAGCTGGGGTTATTTATTTTTTTTGGGTTCAAATGTGAAAGCAGATCTTTCCTATGTCAAATGGGGCAGTTTTCTTGTAGAAATTGTACCACTCCATACACACCACTGAAAAAACTTTGTGCAAGAGAAAAATAACTGTGTCTGTGTCTTAGTGCTTAGGACACAATTCCTAGAATCATAGAACCAGTCAGGGTTGGAAGGGACCACAAGGATCATCTAAGTCTAACCCACCTGACATGGGCAGGGACACCCTACCCTAGAGCAGGCTACCCACAGCCTCATCCCTCCAGGGATGGGGCCTCAACCACCTCCCTGGGCAACCCATTCCAGGTTCTCACCACTCTCATGCTCAACAACTTCCTCCTCACATCCAGTCTCAGTCTCCCCACCTCCAGCTTTGCTCCATTCCCCCTAGTCCTGGCACTCCTTGAGAGCCTAAAAAGTCCTTCCCCAGCTTTTTTGTAGGCCCCCTTCAGATTCTGGAAGGCCACAAGAAGGTCATCTAGGAGCCTCCTCTTCTCCAGACTGAACAGCCCAAACTGTTTGAGTCTGTCCTCATAGCAGAGCTGCTCCAGCCCTCTGAGCATCCTTGTGGCTTTTCTCTGGACAGGTTCCAGCATCTCCACTTCCCTCCTGTAATAGGAGCTCCAGAACTGGATGCACTACTCTAGGTGGGGTCTCACCAGAGTGGAGTAGAGGGGGAGAATCACATTCCTTGACCTGCTGGCCACACTTCTCTTGATGCAGCCCAGGATCTGCTTGGACTTTTGGGCTGCAAGTGCACACTGCTGGCTTGTGTTGAACTTTTCATCCACCAGCACCCCCAAGTCCCTCTCCTCAGGGCTGCTCTCCAGCCACTCACTGCCCAGACTGTAGTTGTATTTGGCATTGCCTCGATCCAGATGCAGGACCTTGTACTTGGTCTTGTCGAACTTCCTGAGGTTGGCTTGTGCCCACCTCTCCAGCCTGTCCAGGTCCCTCTGGCTGGCATCCCTGCCCTCCAGCCTGTCTGCTGCACCACACAGCTTGGTGTCGTGAGCAAACTTCATGAGAGTTCACTCAGTGCTACTGTCCATGTCACTGAGAAGCCAGACAGACATCTTTTTAATACATATAGAACTTCACAAGGTAAATAGGTAGATGCAGTTATGGTTTTCACCTTGCTTTACAGCCGCTGCTTAGAGTTTTCTTTACTATGTGCATACTTCTATTGTTTGTATTCGCTCATTAACCATCATGAGCTTTTAGCAGCCTCCATAAGAGCTGCTAGTTGTGATGGTGTGGGTGTTACTCACCCCCCCACACTTAAGAAAACTACCCAGACTAGACTCAGGTGATCTGGAAATTGGACAAAGCTTTTTATTTACAGCTTAGCACAATATAAGAGCAGACATTTACAATATATACAGAAATACACAAGTTTAAAAGGTAATACAGAAACACCACACCCCTCTCATAAACCAGAGTCCCCAGGAGGGGCTCCCAACCACCCTTCCACCTTCTTTCCACCCCTCTACCTTACCCCAGACTTTACCTCACATTCATGGTGAGTTTGGAGGGTTGGCCAGGGGGGTTAGAAAGCAGACAGATTAGTCAGGCAGCAAGTTAGGTTAGAGAGAGATGAGCAGCCCAAAAGCCAGAGAGCAAACTCCGTGTTATCTATGTTTGTGTTCTTGTTCTTATACATCTCAGCAAGCCCATGAGTGAAGCAGACATCCCCATTGTTTCCCTTTCACAGCCTATAATCTAATTATTTTCACCAAAGTATCCCAGCTAGTCTGAAACTAGCACACCAGTCAACAGTAATATACTCACAGAATTGTACAATCATAGAATCAACCAGGTTGGAAGAGACCTCCAAGATCATCCACTCCAACCTATCACCCATTCCAGCCCTATGATTAGTAATGCATTAGAAATATCCTGGATTCAGTCAATATGCCTTATTAAACAACTCAATATCAAAGTACCAAAAATACATATAGACAATTACAGCTTTGAATCTTCTTTACTTTATTGGCCACAAAGAAATTTTGCAAGGGAGATTATTTTTTGAAGGCATAAAAGATAACGTAAACCCAAAGGGGCTTTAATTGTTTCAGAGTGGTGCAATTATGCTAACTGAATATGAAAAAGCTACAGCTAATTTTTGTGTGTTGCTTGGCTCAGAGAAAATGTATTTTGAAAGGTGTAGAGCAGGGTGCTGGATTTGATGGAAATGGAATTATGGCCAGTAAACCAGATAAACATTCCCTCTGCAGGTCCAGGTTTTCTGGAGGATATCTCTCAAATAACTCAGGGAAAAGAGAAATAGGGAGAAAAGGGAGCTCCTCCACCAGTCACAAGAAGACTGTTTTGTAGAACGAGCAAACAGGATGAGCTCTAATGAGATTATCAACTAATTCTGTCAGGCAACACCCACATAAATCAACAGACAAAGAGGAGGGAACCGGAGTCAGCAGAAATTAACAACAGCAACCTATCAGTAATAGGAATATGGCTTTTCCCCTGTCTCTCTCCAAGGGGTAATAGTTGTAGGGCTACAAATCTGTAGTTAAATATGGTGTCCAACAGCAAGAGTCTTTTGTACAGCAATTGAAGGACATTGGGGCTCAAAGATCTGTGCTTAAGAGGGAAATTTCTCTAAAAATTAGCCAGAATTATCTCCTTATCAAATTTTTATTTTCATAGAATCATAGAATGGTTTAGGTTGGAAGGGACCATAAAGATCATCCAGTTCCAACTCCCCTGCCATAGGCAGGGACACCTCCCACTAGAACAGGTTGCTCAAGGCCTCATCCAATCTGGCCTTGAACACCTCCAGGGAGAGAGCATCCACAGCTTCCCTGGGCAACCTGTGTCTCACCACCCTCACTGCACAGAACTTCTTCCTAACATCCAGTTTGAATCTTCCCTCTGCCAGTTTAAAACCATTACTCCTCATCCTGTCATTATAAGACCTTGTAAATAGTCCCTCCCCAGCCTTCTTGCAAGGTGTTGCAGCAGAACATCAGGACAAACAACATTCACATTGTGCTTTTGGTTTATATCTCTGGAAGCATACTGTTAAAGGTAAATTTGCAGTAAGCCATCAGGACCAAAGTAAATGTCATTTCCATCTGTTACCACAGAAACAGATCCATAGTAGAGTATTATTCATCATGTTAGAATCTCCTCTTTATTAGTGAGAGCCTAATTGTATCAGAGTCAAGCATGTGATAGCCTCTGGAGGAACAAATTATCCCACCATCATTCCTGCTACTAAAGTTCTATCTGATCTCTGGCTTTCCTCTTCCTGTGTTGTCACTGGTAGACTCAGAGTTCATTGTATTTCCTGTGCTATTTAAAGAACTTCTTGGGCTGGGGCACTATTTTAAGCCTGTCACTGTATTCTTTAAAATACCACCAGGAAGCATTTGCTCTACAGAAATCATAGTAAGATTGCAGGTCTCAGTTCACACAGAAAGGCTAGACTTGAAGCATCATATATAGGTATTTTTATCCCTCTGGGTCTATGACAGTTAAAATAAAAAGTAACAAATGACCAACTGAACCTAAAGGAGGTTTTTGGAGACCAGCCAAACTAGGCAGATTCTCGGATATGCAAACAAGTGCTGGTAACAATGAACTATTTTTTTTCTGTCAGATATTCCTCTTGCCTAGGAGGCATGTGGCTCAGCTTGGTCCATGGACCCCCACATCCTTCAAGTGTTGGTGTTAATTAATCTCTGTGTTAATTCTTTGACAATTTACAAGAGCACTGACATGCACAGAAAAAGTGGAAGGGACATTTCTTGCCCACTAATATCCTCTTACACATGAAAGGGCAGCTTCCTTCCCTTGAGCATTGAGAACTGTAAATTCATAGATGCTTTCTAGGTCTACATATACAGAATCTCAGAATGGATGAGGTTGGGAGGTCATCTGGAGGTCATCTAGTCCAACACTCCTGCTCATGCAAGTTATTGGTTGCCTGGGACTAAGTCATAGAATCATAGAATCATCCAGGTTGGAAGAGACCTCCAAGATCATCCAGTCCAACCTAGCACCCAGCCCTAACCAATCAACTGGACCATGGCACTAAGTGCCTCATCCAGGCTTTGCTTGAACACCTCCAGGGATGGTGACTCCTCCCTTGGCAGCCCATTCCAATGCAAATCACTCTCTCTGGGAAGAACTTCCTCCTAACATCCAGCCTAAACCTCCCCTGGCACAACTTGAGACTGTGTCCCCTTGTTCTGTTGCTGGTTGCCTGGCAGAAGAGACCAACCTCACCTGGCTACAGCCTCCCTTCAGGTAGTATTAGACAGAATAGACTAGACTAGACTAGACTAGACTAGACTAGAATAGAATCAACCAGGTTGGAAGAGACCTCCAAGATCATCCAGTCCAAGCTATCACCGAGCCCTATCCAGTCAACTAGACCATAGTTGTAGACCAGCAATGAGGTCACTCCAAATGTGATGCACTAAGTTACAGAATCATAGAATCAACCAAGTTGGAAGAGACCTCCAAGATCATCCAGTCCTGCAAACACACATAAGTCAGTGTAGAAGATACAACAGAATGCTTTTTGCCACATCATCCAGGGCAGCATTAGTTTTATTTGCACTGCACCAACCTAGAGGCAAAAAGTTAGGAACCTATAGGTTTGACTTATTCATTTCAAGTGCTACCACTTCAGGTTTTCCCTAGCATCTGCACCATGTTTCATCTGGTTAAACTAGATGTCATGGCTTTGTGTTCTTGGGGTTTGTTTTGTTTTGTTTTCCAGAGGACAGAACAGTTGCATTACAGATTTCTCTTTTCAAAGGAACAAAAACTTTACCCTTCATTCTCTCTCCTTCCTTTCTGTTTAGAATTATTCAGTTCCTGCCTCCTAGCAACCTCTCACCATTACAACTCCGGCCAAGACATTCAGTAAACATTCGCTGTGTAAGTAGCTAATGCAAGTAGAGTTAATGAACTGCTTGTAAATACTGTTCTTTCCAGCTAGCATAATCTATGCCACATACCTCACTGTCAGCACTCTCAGGAAAGAGATCTTGAGATTATCAGCAAAAAGCAGCATGCTTCAGACTGATAAACCTATGCTTGTGTAACTAGGGAAAATATATGCACTTCACTTGATACACCAAACCTACATCGGAATCTGGACTTGCTGTGGGTCCTCTGAATGCTGTGCAGTAACTGCTAAGAAGCTGATAGAAATAACAGTTAGACTTCACAGTATCACAGTATCACCAAGGAAGAGACCTCACAGATCATCAAGTCCAACCCATTACCACAGAGCTCAAGGCTAGACCATGGCACCAAGTGCCACGTCCAATCCTGCCTTGAACAGCTCCAGGGACGGCGACTCCACCTCCCTGGGCAGCCCATTCCAGTGTCCAATGACTCTCTCAGTGAAGAACTTTCTCCTCACCTCAAGCCTAAATTTCCCCTGGCGCAGCTTGAGGCTGTGTCCTCTTGTTCTGGTGCTGGCCGCCTGAGAGAAGAGAGCAACCTCCTCCTGGCTATAACCACCCCTCAGGTAGTTGTAGACAGCAATAAGGTCTCACCTGAGCCTCCTCTTGTCCAGGCTAAACAATCCCAGCTCCCTCAGCCTCTCCTCATAGGGCTTGTGCTCAAGGCCTCTCACCAGCCTTGTTGCACTTGTCTGGACACATTCAAGCATCTCAATGTCCCTCTTAAACTGGGGGGCCCAGAACTCGAAACAGTACTCAAGGTACAGTCTAACCAGTGCAGAGTTTACTATCTGACTTCTGTTTACCATCTGAAACTAGGTAAGGTGAATTTGGGTATACTCTTCCAATCTGTTTGATTCTATGATTTTCTCTACATCTGAATAAGGAGAACATATACAATCAAGCTGGTGTCTTCTGACATCTTCTCATACATTTTAGGGATGTATCTTATGTTATACACAGCTCAGTCTAGGTGCTACAGAACTGTGAACCTGCTACTGGAATGTGAATGTCACCCAGTTTATTTAATATCTCCTGGAGGATGCCCTCCAATATTCTAGCCAGGTCTGTGTATGGGAGACAGGAGTCTGCTCTGCCTGCTCTGCAGGAAGTGAGAGGAAAAGGTAAGCCCACCCAAATAAATCAGTCTCACTCGATTTGGAAGTTAAAAGGGAAAAGTTTAACAATAACTTAAAAAGGGGTATCAGAGGTAGGGAGGTTACAAAAAGATGTAGGGAAGGAAAGGATAACAAATACAAAAAGGTGTAAATACAACCCGAATTTCTGTGATGGTGGTGACCACGTGTGTGGAGAGATGCAGAGCGAGCTGCAGAGTGGTTCAGAGAGCTGCGGAGTGGTCGAGAGAAAGAGAGTGAGAACAAGAATTCCCCCTGCTTTTATGGGACAAGAAGGGGGGAGTGGGATAACCATCACCTGGGGGTGGCCAGACCCACCCCTGGGGAGGGGTCCAGACCACCTGAGGTCAAGTGTCGAGTTCAGGGACACTCCTCCTGGAGTGTTAACCGTATACAAGACGGCAACAAGCTGTGTGACACAGTCAACTTGCTAGAGGGCAGGGATGCCATCCGGAGGGCCCTGGACAGGCTGGAAAGGTGGGCCCAGGCCAACTTTGTGACATTCACCAAGGCCAAGTGTAAGGTCCTGCACCTGGGTCGGTGCAATCCCAGGCACAGATACAGGCTAGGTGGTGAATGGCTGAGAGCAGCCCTGAGGAGAAGGACCTGGGAGTCTGGGGTGATGAAAAGCTCAACATGAGCCTGCAGTGTGCACATGCAGCCCAGACAGCAACTGTGTGCTGGGCTGCATCAAGAGAAGTGTGGCCAGCAAAGCAAGGGAGGTGATTCTCCCCCTTTACTCTGCTCTCCTCAGACCCCACCTGGAGTACTGTGTGCAGTTCTGGAGCCCCCAACACAAGAAGGACATGGAACTGCGGGAGCGGGTCCAGAGGAGAGCCACGAAGATGCTCAGAGGGCTGCAGCAGCTCTGCTATGAGGACAGGCTGAGAGAGTTGGGGCTCTGCAGCCTGGAGAAGAGAAGGCTTCGAGGAGACCTTAGAGTGGCTTTCCAGTATCTGAAGGGAGCCTACAGGAAGGCTGGGGAGGGACTATTTACACGGTCTGGTAATGTTAGGACGAGGGGGAATGGGTTTAAGCTGGAAGAGGGGAGATTTAGACTGGATGTTAGGAGGAAGTTCTTTACAGTGAGGGTGGTGAGACACTGGCACAGGTTGCTCAGGGAGGTTGTGGCTGCTTCCTCCCTGGAGGTGTTTAAGGCCAGGTTGGATGAGGCCTTGAGCAACCTGCTGTAGTGGGAGGTGTCCCTGCCTATGGCGGGGGGGTTAGAGCTGGATGATCCTTGAGGTCCCTTCCAACCTAGATCACTCTATGATTCTATGACTCTGTACCAGATCACACAGGAATGCAATCAGGCAGGTTTTGAATATCTCCAGGGAGGGAGACTCCACAAGCCCCCTGGGCAGCCTGTTCCGATGTCTTGTGAATTAATCCACTTGTCACGATCATATATTTCTAAAGGGGTGAAGGTGGTAGGACTTAGCCACCATTAATACCTAAAGGCATCTCTTCAATCTGCATCATTCAGCCTTAACTTTACTCACTCATCTTGCAGAAGCTGAATGTATTTGACCTGCAAGAATCAACGGTACGAGAAACACTCCCATGTAGTTTCAAAACCAGCGAGTAATCACATTCACAAGTTGTCCAGCGTAGGGAGATTTCTGGGCCCACCTAGCTGCATTTGACATGGGTTCAGAAATAGAGAGGATTAGATGAAATTCCAGTCTCCTTCCTGTTGCCTTTCTATCTCTTTGGACCCATCCCAAACTCCGCAGCACACTACATATTGCTTGTCAGAGTGCTTTCCTGCCAGAGCAATTTGCGGACTCAAATTGTTCATCACAACATTTTGCAAGGTGGAAAGGAAATTAAAATGCTGGCAACAAACAATTGCTTGTTGAAACAGCCTCATGTAGGCCAGAAATTAACCTCCGGGCCTAAGGATTTCAAATAAGAGGCCATGAGAAGGCTGAGGCAGAGGACAGGATCGGCATACCCGCACTGTTGTGAGTGGGAACGGAGGCTCCTTGGTGCTTACTGAACCATTGGCAACCTTAAAGTTCAGTTGTTTTGTTCCTCAGTAAGACCAAGTATCAGTAAGTTTGCAGATGACGCCAAGCTAGGAGCAGGTGTGGAGCTGTTGGAAGGTAGGAGAGCCCTGCAGAGGGACCTGGCCAGGCTGGATGGGTGGGCAGAGGCCAATGGGATGAGATTGAACAAGGCCAAGGGCAGGGTTCTGCACTTTGGCCACAACAACCCCAAGCAGTGCTACAGGCTGGGGACAGAGTGGCTGA
>WAAF01008072.1:9010-20402 GCA_013400475.1 Tricholaema leucomelas
CAGGGAGAAAGCAGCCACAACCTCCCTGGGCAACCTGTGCCAGTGTCTCACCACCCTCACTGTAAAGAACTTCCTCCTAACATCCAGTCTAAATCTCCCCTCTGCCAGCTTAAACCCATTCCCCCTCGTCCTGACATTACCAGACCTTGTCAATAGTCCCTCCCCAGCCTTCCTGTAGGCTCCCTTCAGATACTGCAAAGCCACTCTAAGGTCTCCTCAAAGCCTTCTCTTCTCCAGGCTGCAGTGCCCCAACTCTCTCAGCCTGTCCTCATAGCAGAGCTGCTGCAGCCCTCTGAGCATCTTGGTGGCTCTCCTCTGGACTGGCTCCAGCAGTTCCATGTCCTTCTTGTGTTGGGGGCTCCAGAACTGCACACAGTACTCCAGGTGGGGTCCTGTAATGAGAACTGCCCTAAGGACTGGAAATGCTACTTGTGCTTCAGTCATCTTGAATTCCTCTGTGGTATAGTTGCTTACCCCCTTGGATAAGAGCTGCAGCAAGTGAGGCATGTTTGAGGGTAGTTAGGTTTTTCTAGGATCAGTGGTGTGTTCTGAGGAGGATGAAGTGTTTCATGTGTGAAAGGAAACTGAGAAGAGGGCAGTGTAGGCAAAGGCAGCAGGATAATATGTGCCATCTGTGTACTCCTGCCATGTGGCTACAGCTGCCTGAAGGGACATTGTGGAGAGGCTGCTGCTGGGCTCTGCTCACAGGTAATTGGAGACAGAAGAAGGGGGAATGGCCTCAAGCTGAGGCTGGGGAGGTTTAGGTTGGCCATTAGGAAAAAGTTTTTCAGTGAGAGAGTGGTCAGGGAGTGGAATGAGCTGCCCAGGGAAGTGGTGGAGTCCCCAGCCCTGGCTGTGTTTCAGGGTGGTGCTTAGGGCTATGGTTTAAGGTGAATCTTGTAGAGTAGGGTTCTAGGTTGGACTTGGTGATCCTGAGAGGTTTTGCCAACCTGGATGCTTCTGTGATTCTGTGATTTTCAGAGAGCTTTAAAATAAACCCTGTAACAGCAAGCTAGTGCTGGTGGTCACAAAGGCACTGCCTTCTCAGGGGCTGTGTTTCTGCATCTGCTCAGTGCATGTTCTTTGGGGAAAGAAGTCAGGCTGCAAGAGCTGCTCTTTATCTGTTCAGTTGTAGTATGTGGCGGGTTTGCAGCCCTGTTTCTGCTGACAACAATATTCTTCTTGACAATTGAATTGTGTTTAATGCATTCTTTGAAGTGAGATGGAAAATGATACAAGCAGCTCCCAGAATCCTTTCTTGAAAGAACACCTCAGCTGGTGGACTCTCCTCGTTCAGGAGACTGCTTGTGATTGTAAAGGCAGCCTCATTCTGAATGAGCCAAAGAGATGGTGCAGCCCCGAGAGCAAAGCTCCCTTTGAGCTTTTCTTTCTTGTTTTTCTTTTCAACATGTACTAATGAGAACAGTGTTTAGTGGTGGGGACAGATGTGTGAGTGATAATCCATGTTATTATATTAGACCTCAGTTAAATCCTGTGACAGTGATGTCGGTCAAGATTGGCTGAGTGGCTCTGTGGATAGTGCTGGATGGGATTAGGAGGCACACCTATTCCTTGTCCTGTTGCTATCTGTACAGGTAAAATTAGCAAGAGTTGCAGACAGACCCTGGACTGGTCAGCTGGGAACACTTTCTAAGTTACAAATGAAAGGCAAACCTCGTGAGCACAAAATGTCCTACTTCATAACGCGTAGTGAACTGCTGTTCTTGTTGGAGCCTTTGAGTTTGAAGGCAAAAGTTCTCTGGAGGGAAGCAGAGATGTGGAGTCTCAGTCTCTGCTGAAAAGGCCTGCTTAGATATTGGACAAGATATATTCAGGATAGGTCACGTACTCTACGTGGATCCTATGTTCCCTATGAAGTGAGGAAGCTGATAAAGGCAGAGTTAACTCCAGCACCCTGTAGAACACAGCACTGGCAGGAAAGGTGAGCTTAGAGAAGGACATTTTAATGAAAAGAAAATAAACTTAAAGCCTCTTCCCCAACTCCCCCCCCCAAAAAAAACCCAAAAAAACTAAACTCTTTGAGCTCTTTGATAACATATTCCTGTCACATTTCATAGAGCCACAGAATTAGCCAGGTTGGAAGAGAGACCTCCAAGATTATCCATCCAGGCTTTGCTTCAACACCTCCAGGGACAGCGACTCCACCACCTCCCTGGGCAGCCCATTCCAATGCCAATCACTCTCTCTGCCAACAACTTCCTCCTAACATCCAGCCTAGACCTGCCCTGGCACAACTTGAGACTGTGTCCCCCTCATTCTGTTGCTGGTTGCCTGGCTACATCCCAACTCCAGCTGGCTACAACCTCCCTTCAGGTAGCTGCAGACAGCAATGAGCTCTGCCCTGAGCCTCCTCTTCTGCAGGCTGCACACCCCCAGCTCCCTCAGCCTCTCCTCACAGGGTTTGTGTTCCAGGCCCCTCAGCAGCTTCATCCCCTTTCCCTGGACAGGTTCCAGTATTCCCAGTGTTTCTTACATCTCATGAGGAATCTCTTGTTCTCTCGTTTAGCCGGAGTATGCAAATGTTTGCTTCTGGTACATTCCACCAAGCTTAAGAAAAATGGAGGATGGGCCTGAATTTTGGCAGAAGCTACACCAGGTGAGTGTTATGTGAGCAGTTATCAGTAGTGTACTGATTTATCTGTGTGCCAGGTAAGAACTTGAAGTAGCCTTTGGCTTTGCTTACCATTAACCTACCCATTATAGAATGGGGATTTAATCCTTACATAGACCTTGGCAGATTCAAATTTGCTCTCTGTTTAGACAATGCCAATTTGTATTGTTTTTCTTAAGTAAGAGATGCAGGCATTTACAAGTGGAGAGCTTGCTGTCAAAGCTGCTAGCAGCTGGCAGAGCTGAGGGAAGAGGAGCAGTGTTGTCTGCATCTCTTGTCTAGAAAGGGATCTGGGGGTGCTGATCGATACCCGCCTGAACATGAGCCAGCAGTGTGCCCAGGTGGCCAAGAGGGCCAGTGGTGTCCTGGCCTGCATCAGGAATGGTGTGGCCAGCAGGAGCAGGGAGGTCATTCTGCCCCTGTACTCTGCACTGGTTAGACCACACCTTGAGTACTGTGTCCAGTTCTGGGCCCCCCAGTTTAAGAGGGACATTGAGATGCTTGAGCGTGTCCAGAGAAGGGCAACGAGGCTGGGGAGAGGCCTCGAGCACAGCCCTATGAGGAGAGGCTGAGGGAGCTGGGATTGGTTAGCCTGGAGAAGAGGAGGCTCAGGGCAGACCTTACTGCTGTCTACAACTACCTGAGGGG
Organism: Tricholaema leucomelas; assembly: GCA_013400475.1. Lineage (NCBI taxonomy): Eukaryota > Metazoa > Chordata > Aves > Piciformes > Lybiidae > Tricholaema lacrymosa > Tricholaema leucomelas. The sequence goes on from WAAF01008072.1 coordinate 12,291, forward strand.
TGGTTGTAGCCAGGAGGAGGTTGCTGTCTTCTCTCAGGCAGCCAGCACCAGAACAATTTAGGGCAAGGTAAACAGCATAGTGATGGGGAAATAATGAACAGCACAAATGGTACATTCATAGAATCATGGAATCATGGAATCAACCAAGTTGGAAGAGACCTCCAAGCTCATCCAGTCCAACCTAGCACCCAGCCCTGTCCCTCTGGTTTTATAAACCAGCAAAATCTTTGGAATTGCTGGTGTTGTGTTAATGTGCACAGCAATAAAATCCAAACCAAATGTTCCTCTTTGCAAATGAGGCTGAGGGAGCTGGGGGTGTGCAGCCTGCAGAAGAGGAGGCTCAGGGTAGACCTCATTGCTGTCTACAACTACCTGAAGGGAGGCTGTAGCCAGGTGGGATTGGGCTCTTCTGCCGGGCAAGCAGCAACAGAACAAGGGGACACAGTCTGAAGATGTGCCAGGGCAGGTCTAGGCTGGATGTTAGGAGGAAGTTGTTGTCAGAGAGAGTGATTGGCATTGGAATGGGCTGCCCAGGGAGGTGGTGGAGTCGCTGTCCTTCGGTAGCTGCTGGAACTGGGAATTCTGTGCACATTGGCAGCATTACACTGTAGTCGTTTGGGATCACAGCAGGAACTGACTGTTAGAAAACAGGTTCAGCAAAGAGTACAGCAAATCTTTAAGTGCAGTTCAGTAGTTCAAGCCCTGGCAGTTTTGCAGTATGCTGCGGACGTAGTAGATACAAAGGAACCTGCAATGTAAGGTGGTTTTCAGTGTGGACAGCAGGGCATGGGAGGGGATTCTGCCCCTTTGCTCTGCTGTCCTCAGACCCCACCTGGAGTCCTGTCTGCAACTCTGGAGCCCCCAACACAAGCAGGACATGGAACTGTTGGAAGGAGTCCAGAGGAGGCCACACAGGCTGTCAGAGGGCTGCAGCAACTCTGCTATGAGGACAGGCTGAGAGAGTTGGGGCTGCAACCTGCAGAAGAGAAGGATTCGAGGAGACCTTATGGTGGGCTTCCAGTATCTGAAGGGAGACTACAGGAAGGCTGGGGAGGGACTATTGACAAGGTCTTGTAATGACAGGACAAGGGGGAATGGGTTTAAAGTGGGAGAGGGGAGATTGAAAGTGGATGTTAGGAAGAAGGTCTTTGCAGTGAAGGTGGTGAGACACTGGCACGGCTTGCCCAGAGAGGTTGTGCAGCACAGAATCACAGAATGTGATCAAAGATCAAAGATCACATTCTGTGATCCTGTGCTGCACAACCTCCCTGGAGGTGTTTAAGGCCAGATTGGGTGAGGCCTTGAGTGACCTGTTCTAGTGGGAGGTGTCCCAGTGGAACTGGTTGAGCTTTGAGGTCTCTTCCCACCTAAACCATTCTATGATTCTTTGACTTCCCTCAGAAGCGAGGAGAGATTTCTTCTTGTAGAGAACCCATCCAGATGGGCACTCTGGTAAGGGGAATGCTTGTAAGCATTGTTGTTTTGTCATGGCAGACTGGGTCAGTTGTCTGTCACCTGGAGCTGACCTAACTGGCTGGATGAGGGAGCAGTTGCCAGCGCTGTACCTGCCCCTCGTGGTGTTTGTGCTCCTCTTAGGACATGCCAGGGGAGACACTTTTTTAGTGCTGACAGTGAGTATGCCATAGGGCCACAGTAAGAAAAGCCTGATGGGAAGTTACAAAGCAGATGTGAAAGTCAGGCAGGAAGTCAAAAACTTCAGCTCAGACCATTCCAATTTTACTTTTTTTCCCCGCTGCTACCTTTGCACTTTCTTAGATTTTTTTTTTTTTGTAAAGAGAAGGTTATTACAAGTTTCTCATTGTATGCTGAAGTATCTCCAGGTTATGGAGAATTAGCTGATTGGTACTAAAAGTGTCTCTGGAAAACCTCCTGGCAGCACAAAGGATGCTAGGGCTGCCCAGGAATGGGCTGCCCAGGGAGGTGGTGGAGTCACCGTCCCTGGAGGTGTTCAAGCATAGCCTGGATGAGGCACTTAGTGCCATGGTCCGGTTGAGTGGATAGGGCTGGGTGCTAGGTTGGACTGGATGAGCTTGGAGGTCTCTTCCAACCTGGTGGGTTCTATTCTATTCTAAAATATTTGGAGGGGTGCAGCTGGAACTAGTCCCATCCTCTTGCTGACCCCAGCCAGTCAGCTGTGCTTTGTGTACCGTACCTACTGGCTTGTAGTCTGCTCTAACTCAGTGTGGTCTAGAAGACTAAGATGGAGACACACAAGTAATCATCTTTAACTGAGCCTTTCACCTTCAGGGGCTGGTCTTTAGAATCATAGAATCAGTCAGGGTTGGAAGTGACCACAAGGATTGTCCAGTTCCAACCTCCTGACGTGGCCCAGGGACACCTCACACTACATCAGGCTGGCCACAGCCTCATCCAGCCTGGCCTTAAACACCTCCAGGGATGGGGTTTCACCACCTCTCTGAGAAACCCATTCCAGGCTCTCACCACCCTCATGCTGAAGAACTTCTTCCTAACATCCAGTCTGAATCTCCCCACCTCCAGCTTTGTTCCATTCCCCCTAGTCCTGTAAGTCCCCGAGAGCCTAAAAAGTCCCTCCCCAGCTTTGTTATAGGCCCCTTAAGATACTGAAAGGCCACAATAAGGTCACCTGGGAGCCTTCTCCTCTCCAGACTGAACAGCTCCAAGCCCCTCAGTCTCTCCTCATAGCAGAGCAGCTCCAGCCCTCTGAGCATCCTCGTGGCCCTTCTCTGGACTCCTTCTAGCACATCCATATCCCTTTGTTGAAGGATCCTGGAGTGTAACTGCAAGTGGACTACTGTGTTGTAAGCCCTCTTTACTGAGCAGTAAAGTACCACTTTGGACCTCAAAAACTGGGTTAAAAACTGTCAGTAGGTTCCTGGTAGGTCTTTTATGCTTTATGAAGCTTTGCCTTGACTGCAGTTATAAAAGCCATATGCTGGAGTATCAAATTTGCAATGGGTCAGTAAAGTTTTCATGCACAGTTGTTAGTTCCAGTTACTCAATTCTATCATCTCAGACTTTGTGTGGTGTGTTTGTGTTCTTCTTTTCTTTTGTTTATTTCCTGCATTTTCGTGGGGTTTTGGCCAAACAGGAAAAACATATTGTCTGTATTAGATGATTGAGGATAACTCTTGTACTTTAGAATAGAATAGAATCAGCTAGGTTGGAAGAGACCTCCAAGATCATCCAGTCCAACCTAGCACCCAGCCCTATCCAGTCAACCAGACCATGGCACTAAGTGCCTCATCCAGGCTTTTCCTGAACACCCCCAGGGACGGTGACTCCACCACCTCCCTGGGCAGCCCATTCCAATGCCAATCACTCTCTCTGGGAAGAACTTCCTCCTAACATCCAGCCTATACTTCCCCCAGCACAACTTGAGGCTGTGTCCCCTTGTCCTGTTGCTGGTTGTCTGGGAGAAGAGACCAACCCCCACCTGGCTACAGCCTCCCTTCAGGTAGCTGTAGACAGCAATGAGGTCTGCCCTGAGTCTCCTCTTCTTTGTAGCTTGGGATGCCAGTTTTGCCCCTCTCCTCTCCCCTTCTAGTAAGAAGCAACTTAATTCCTGGCTTTCCCCCCAAGTTAAGGGTAACCTGTATCTGTTTGCTCTCTGGAGGTGTGCTTGCACATAGCCTGTCATGCTGACTGGTCTGCTTTTATATAAATGAGAGCTTTCAAATCAAAGTAGAAATATAAAGGAGGTTGAAGTGCTGTTGCTGTGGCAACCTCTGAATCTTGTGGTCTTTGTGGTATAAATCAAACACTAATCAAGGACCTGATTCTGTATGCAAAAGTCCTATTGACAGTGGAAAAAGGTTTGAATGGAAAGGGAAAACAAGACCTCTCCTTGGTTATACAGGCAATTGCTGGCGTTGCGCCCCAGAGGAACAATTCAAACACCAATGTGGTTAGATCATTGTTCTCCAGTAATTCCTTTATTGCCATGATGCAGTGACTGAGATGCCAGCTTGGAAGAGGCATGCATAGCTGCCTTAGTTAAGATTGGTAGGCACAGATAGGCTTAAGGCTATGTGTGAGGTACAGATAGGGTAAACTTCTATAAACAGCCTGTAGGGTCAGCCTCCTGCGGCCAGCAGACCCTGCCTCCTGCAGCTGCATCTGGGGGGCTGTTATCACCGCCTTAGTTCCTGCCTCCGGGATGGACTCAAGCACACTTTGCAGCATGAGTTGCTCTTGGCTATCAATTCATGGCTTTCCAGTATCTGAAGGGAGCCTACAGAAAGGCTGGGGAGGGACTATTGACAAGGTCTGGGAATGTCAGGACGAGGGGGAATGGGTTTAAGCTGGAAGAGGGGAGATTTAGACTGGATGTTAGGAGGAAGTTCTTTACAGTGAGGGTGGTGAGACACTGGCACAGGTTGCCCAGGGAGGTTGTGGATGCTTCCTCCCTGGAGGTGTTTAAGGCCAGGCTGGATGAGGCCTTGAGCAGCCTGCTCTAGTGGGAGGTGTCCCTGCCTATGGCAGGGGGTTGGAGCTGGATGATCCTTGAGGTCCCTTCCAACCTAAACCATTCTATGATTCTATGATTCTATGTCCTCTGTTAGCAAGAAATCCGTCCACAGGCAATGTTTGCCCTCTGTTTTGGAAGAACAAGTGGAAAAACTCCATAGATTATAACCATAACATTAAAAGCAGGCAGCCCAGGTTTGTGCACAAGAAAGATTCCCAGCATAATGCTGCACTTGGGATTTGTGTGCAAAATACCATTGTAAAGGTGCCAGACATCCTTGTGCAGTGTGCTTCAAGTTTTAATTACACTTGAACAAGAAAACAATTAAATGATGTCTTAATGTGTGTGTTTGAAGAGTAATGATGAAGACCTGTTCCTGTGAGCTTTGCTTACATGAGTGATTTTGTGGTAAGAAGTAGCTACTAACTCTGGCATCTAGCTCTGGTGAGTTTTTGTGGAGTGCCACAGCAGATGATGAGAGAATCAGCTGAAAGAGTTACACAGAAGTGTGAGAGAGAGGTTGGCCAAATCATTGTGACTAGCAGAGCTGGAACTGTTTATCAGCCATCTATGAACACTGTATGCTTATCTAATGTTCTGATGCCATATGCTTTCTTGTTGCACTGAGCTAATGGAGTCATACATTTGGAAAAAATCAGAAACAAAAAGAATGAGTCCAAATTTTGGGTTTTTTTGTGCCAGCATGGGAGATAGTACCTGAACATGAGCCAGCAATGTTCCCATGTGGCCAAGAGAGCCAATGGCATTCTGGCCTGGATCAGCAACAGTGTGGGCAGCAAGACAAGGGAGGTTATTCTGCCCCTGGACTCAGCACTGGTCAGGCCACACCTGCAGTGCTGTGTCCAGTTCTGGGCTACTCAATACAAGAGAGATGTTGAGGTGCTGGAGGGTGTCCAGAGAAGGGAAATGAAGCTGGTGAGGGGCCTGGAGCACAGCCCTGTGAGGAGAGGCTGAGGGAGCTGGGGGTGTGCAGCCTGCAGAAGAGGAGGCTCAGGGCAGAGCTCATTGCTGTCTGCAGCTCCCTGAACGGTAGGTGGAGTTGGTCTTTTCTTGCAGGCAAGCAGCAACAGAACAAGGGGACACAGTCTCAAGCTGTGCCAGGGGAGGTCTAGGCTGGATGTTAGGATGAAGTTTTTGGCAGAGAGAGTGATTGGCATTGGAATGGGCTGCCCAGGGAGGTGGTGGAGTCACCATCCCTGGAGGTGTTGAAGCAAAGCCTGGCTGGGGCACTTAGTGCCATGGTCTGGTTGACTGGATAGGGCTGGGTGCTAGGTTGGACTGGCTGAGCTTGGAGGTCTCTTCCAACCTGGCTGATTCTATGATTCTGTTCTATGATTGTTAAAAGATTGTGTTATCCATTGATCTTTTTGCCTTCTCTTAAAGCAACCTACAAATCCTCTGTGGTAACAGGTTGGACTTGATGATCTATGAGGTCTCTTCCAACCTTGGCAATACTGTGAGACTGTGAAATCTGTTGTGGACTTCAAGAAACGAAAATCTGCAAGTGGAAGTGATTGCTTTTGCATGTCTAAAAGAAAGATCTTGCAGGGGGGTGGATTATCATTTCAGCCAATCAGATAGGAACTTCCAGAGGGGTTGCATGAAGAAATTTGGTTTGTCAAGGTGTGATGGCAGGAAGGGATGGATGATGCCAGATAGGATTTTTTTCCTAAATTAATACAGTTTATTAATTTTTATATTCAGAAGTCTCACTCCTGCTCAGTTTTCAGTAATAATAGGCTCTTTGTGCATTCATGAAAACATTATGCAAGGGAAAACAGAATGTAGAACACTTAAGCAATAACTAGCAGCAATACAGCAAACATTAAACTCCACTGAACTGGAAAGAGCTTCTCGCGGTCAGTTACACCACCTGCCCACTAGAGGGACCCGAGAAGCTCCTTTCTGCTGAAGGCAGAGGCTTGGATTCAAATAGAGAATTTACAGAGCTTTGCTCAAGAGGCTTTTGAAAGTAAAGGACCAAACTTCCCAGGGAGAGAAATGCAAGATGCATTTTCACTACCGTATGCAGTGCTCTCTGAAGGTACCTTAGCTCGCTGAGGTGGTAGGAGTGCTATAACCACTTAACTATGGTACTTAATTAAAATTAAAAGCTGTCTTGCAAGGACTAGTTAGTTAGCATGACCATTCCTTTGAGATCCAAGTAAATAACCTACAGTGGTGGTGTGTTTGATGTAGATGTACTCCTTTCTGATGGGGCAAGCATAGGTTCCATTTGATCAATGTCTTAAATATTTTGCATGCTGCCTTGCTAAAACCTGAGGGTGATGCTGGCTTTCAGTTCAGATAGAGAAAGCAAATAAGACATTTTCTAATATTAGTGTGTTCAAATGGGTTCTTTGGGATCCAAGAAGCAGACATACAGCACAGGTAACCCACTCTGGGTACAGTTCCAATGCTTTATCATAACTCGAATACTAAAATAATCAAAATAGAGATATACTGGAAACTGAATGCTGAATAAGATATGGTAGAGAGTACCAAGTAACTTTATTGACCAAAGAGCAGGTTATACTCACCCTATCCAACTGACCAGCAACACTCCTGAGATGCATAGATGGCAGAGCTGGCAGGCACTTGTATGAGATGGGCATCCCCCATGGAGAACAGCACCGTTGCGCTAGTAAGACCCAACTCCCAGCTCCCTGGGCTCTCAGTATAGGTGGGTTCAGAACTCTGACGGATGTCCAGGACATCCCAGAAGGCAGAACCAAGGAGAACAGAGCTCCTCCTTTGCTTTGGAATTTGTTACATAACAACTTTCCCTGCTGCTCATGCACATGCTTGCAAGCCCTGTTCTTCTCAGGTCTTGTCTCTGGTAACGTAGTGACTATCAGCCTGTAGCGAAAGTCCAATCAGACACGTGCTGACTCTTCCCTCTTACATAGTGATATTAAAAGTTTCACACAATAAATGTTTGCATACAGGAAGCACCTAAAAAGCCTTATTTTCTGACCAAAAAGTGAATCACCACAGCCGTTGTCAGTGGGATTGCATTCTCCACTTCGTTAGCACAGATCCAATTGGCACGGAAGGATGCGTAAGCACTTCTGCTACTGCTGTGTGGACAAAGGCTACTGTTCAGTTTGTGTGGCTTTCAAGCAGAGAGAGCTGTGTCACCGTGGAGGTATTCATAGAATCAGTCAGGGTTGGAAGGGACCACAAGGATCAGCCAGTTCCAACCCCCCTGCCATGCCCAGGGACACCCTACCCTAGAACAGGCTGCCCACAGCCTCATCCAGCCTGGCCTTAAACACCTCCAGGGATTGGGCAACCACCTTCTGGGCAACCCATTCCAGCCTCTCACCAATCTCATACTCAACAACTTCCTCCTCATATTCAGGATGAACCTACCAATCTCCAGCTTTGCTCCATTCCCCCCAGTCCTGCCACTCCCTGAGAGCCTGAAAAGTCCCTCCCCAGCTTTTTTGTAGGCTCCCTTCAGATCCTGGAAGGCCACAAGAAGGTCACCTGGGAGCCTCCTCTTCTCCAGACTGCACAGCCCCAACTCTTTCAGTCTGTGCTCACAGCAGAGCTGCTGCAGCCCTCTCAGCATCCTCCTGGCCCTTCTCTGGACACACTCCAGCATCTCCACAGCC
>WAAF01008072.1:21035-33862 GCA_013400475.1 Tricholaema leucomelas
CAGGTGGGGTCTGACGAGAGCAGAGTAAAGGGGCAGAATCCCCTCCCTTGCCCTGCTGCCCACACTGCTCTTGCTGCAGCCCAGCACAGGGTTGCTGTCTGGGCTGCATGTGCACACTGCAGGCTCATGTTGAGCTTTTCATCACCCCAGACCCCCAGGTCCTTCTCCTCAGGGCTGCTCTCAACCATTCACCACACAGCCTCTATCTGTGCCTGGGATTGCGCCGAGCCAATTCCCCCTCGTCCTGACATTACCAGACCTTGTCAATAATCCCTCCCCAGCCTTCCTGTAGGCTCCCTTCAGATACTGCAAAGCCACTCTAAGGTCTCCTCGGAGCCTTCTCTTCTCCAGGCTGAAGAGCCCCAACTCTCTCAGCCTGTCCTCACAGCAGAGATGCTCCAGCCATCTGAGACTTCTGATTCTTCCCAGGGTTCTGGGAAAAGGAGGCAGACAATCTTTGACCTTGTACCTCAGCTCCTCTGGATGACCTGTGTATCACCAGGACTTCTCACCTTGGCAGGAGGCTTTCAGGAGCAGGCAGGATGTCTTGTGCTGTGCAGTCTTAGTATGATGTCACGCTGGCTGTGCAGGCTGATCACGTGGAGGCATTTAGAGCCCTGGGAAACTCAAGGCAGGCAGTTTCCAGGGAAGTCAGGATGCAGTGAGGCAGTAAGTAACAGCAGCAGGCGACAGCAGACATGCTTTTATCAACACAGCCTGAGACTAATGGGCCTTTGGACACAGAACAGCCAATCAGAATGGCAGTTAGCCAAGCTTGACCATATTAGGCGAAGCCATAGTCTTGCTTTACCCAAATTTGGGAAAAGTATAGGCCTTGCACAAGGCAGGCACAAGCTAAGTGTGTGTACCTTGTGTACCACGGGAGCAGAACAAGTCTGGGTAGGCAGAATCCTTAGACTCAGTGGATCCAGGTTCTTTGTCCTCTTTCCTTCGGTTGCTTCTCCCCAAAATAGAAGCAGGGAGAGCTAAAAATCATGCCTGGGCAAGGCAGGACATGTATAAGCCTAGTTTTGGCCTGTCAGGCCTACCACGACATCCATTAACAGAATATAACTAAGGACTGGGAAGTCTCAGAACAGTGTATTGCATTTTTGTTCAGTACTGCTGTAGACATGAAAATAAAACTAGAATGGAACACTGAGACCTTTAAAAAATTGCTTAAGTGTGCTGTTGGAATGTCAGGATGTGGTCATGCATACCTTTGTATTTGATTATATATTTTCACACTGGGAACATTTAATGAATAATTTTGTTTACAAGAGAGAGGATGGAAAAAGTCATAGTGTTACTGGAGTAAGGAGATTCTTAGAAAATCTTGTTAACAGAATCACAAATCAGTTGAGGTTGGAAAGGACCTCTGGAAGTCGTCCTGTCAAAGCCCCCCTTACAGCTGGTTGCCCGTGGCCCTGTCCAGATGGCTTTTGAATATCCCCAAGGAAGAAGACTCTGCAACCTCTTTGGGCAACCTGTAGCCTCACAGGCTAACAGGATGTCGGGGGTTGGAAAGGACCCAAATTGATCATCCAGTCCAACCCCCCTGCCAGAGCAGGACCATACAATCTATCTCAGGTTACACAGAAACACATCCAGACAGGACTTGAAAGTTTCTAGAGAAGAAAACTCCATAACCTCTCTGGGGAACCTGTGCCAGACCTCTGGGACCCTTATAGGCAAGCTACTACCTTGTGTTGAGCTGGAACCTCCTGTGCTGCAGCTTCCATCCATTGCTCCTTGTCCTATCCCAGGGAGCAGTGAGCAGAGCCTGTCCCCACGATTCCTGACCCCCAGCCCTCAGATGGTTACAAACATTGATTCAATCCCCTCTCAGTCTTCTCTTCTCCAAACTAAACAGCCCCAGGTCCCTCAGCCTCTCCTCATCAGGCAGTGCTCCAGTCCCCTCATCATCCTCGTAGCCCTCTGCTGGACCTTCTCCAGCAGATCCCTGTCCCTCTCAAACTGGGGAGCCTCAAACTGAATGCAGTATTCAAGATGAGGTCTCACCAGGGCAGAGCAGAGGGGGAAGGGAACCTCCCTTGATCTGCTGGACACACTCTTCTTAATGCCCCCCAGGATGCTTCTTGGCCATCAGGGCACATTGCTGTGCCATGGATGTTATCCACCAGCACTCCCAGGTCCCTCTGCACAGGGCTGCTCTCCAGCAGATCACCTCCCAGCCTGTCCTGGTGCAGTTTATTGTCCCTCCCCAGGTGCAGGACTCTGCACTTGTCCTTGTTGAACCTCATTTGGTTCCTCTATGCCCAGCTCTCAACCTATCCAAGTCTCGCTGGATGGCTGCTCAGCCTTCAGCTGTATCAGCCAAGCCTCCCAGCTTGGTGTCATCACTCAACCTTTACTTATCATTACTCAGTCACCCTCACATTTTAAAAATGTTCTCTTTTGTTCAGAAGGCCCCTCCAGTGTTTTGGTTTGTTCCCACTGCATCTTGCCCTGTCACTGGACACCACCGAAAGGAGCCCAGGTCTGTCTTCTTTGTACCCTCCCTTCAGATGTTTATATAAATTGATAAGATCCCCTTCAGGCATTCACTTTACCAGGACACCAGCCCTAGCTCTCTCAGCCTTTCTTCATGGGAAAAGTCCCCTAATAGTTTTCATGGCCCTTCATTGGACTTTTTTCAGTATATCCATGTCTTTATTCTGCTGGGAAGCCTGGAGCTGGACACAGTAGTCTGGGTGTGGCCTCACCAGTGCTAAGTAGAAGAGAAGGATTGGCTCCCTTTAGCTACTGGCAGTGCATTGCCTAATGCAGCCCAGGCTACACTAGCTGCCTTTGTGACAGGCTCACACTGCTGCTTGTTCAGCTTTGTGCTTCATCAGGTGTGCTTTCCAGCTAGGTGGCTCGCAACATTTGTTGGTGTAGGGTGTATTGGTTCCTCCCAAGGCACAGGAGTTGTCATTTTCCCTTGGAACTTCATAGGGCTCTTGTCAGCCCTGTTCTCCAGCTTCTATTTTCTGTATATTTCAGTTTTTTCTTAAAAATGGTCAACTTTTTTTGCTATCTTAATTGTTTTTGACTACTTCTAGGGGAAAAAAAATGCCACTGAGCCCACAACTCTATAGAAGCAACAGAGCCTTATTCCTCACCTGTGATGGAGGGTAATTAATGATGCAAGATAGGATTTATTCAAAGTTAGTTCTGTTCATTAATTTTGACATTCAGGACTCTTGCTATCTGCTTGGTGATTTTTAACAGTATTTAGGTTCTTTGTAACAGTCATGAAAACATTATACAAAGGAATAATTTGATCTAGAAAACTCAAGAAATAACTCGCGGTAATGCAACATTAAACTCAATTGAACTGGAAGAGAGGTTCTTGGGGTCAGTTGCACTGCTTGTCCAGTAGGTGGACTCAGGAAGTTCCTTTCTGCTTTAAGGCAGAAGGCTTCGATTCAGTTAGATTCAATTACAGAGATTTGCTAAAGAGGCTTTGAGTATTCAGTGACAAATTATTATTTCCTCACAGGGCTAACTACAGTTTCCAGACAGTACCCAAACACTTGCAGGGAGTTCTGTTGGTGTCTTGTCAGCCATTGAGGCTTCTGATCTTCCCAGGCTCTATCAAGTATGCTGGGGAAAGAAGTAGACAATCTCTGACCTGGCCCTGGTTCCTTCTGGATGATCTGTGTGTCCCTTCCAGGGCTTCCCGGTCTTGGCAGAGGACTTGCAGGGGGATGTCTTGCAGATGTGCAGTCTTGTCAGAAGACTTGCAGGTGTCATGCTGGCTAAGCAAGCCTATTGCATGGAGGCATTTGGTACCTATTGCATGGAGGCATTTGGTACCTATTCCTGGTAAACTCAAAGTAGTTTCCAGGCAGACAAGCCCAAAGCATCAGGGCTTGTTATGCAGCGGAGCTAGCTTATGGCTTAGCAAACAGCCTGGCCATGAGGAGGAAGTTGTTGAGCATGAGAGTGGTGAGAGCCTGGAATAGGTTGCCCAGGGAGGTGGTTGAGGCACCATGGCTGGAGGTGTTTAAGGCCAGGCTCAATGGGGCTGTGGCCAGGCTGATCTAGGGTAGGGTGTCCCTGGGCATGGCAGGGGGGTTGGAACTGGCTGATCCTTGTGGTCCCTTCCAACCCTGAATGATTCTATGAGTGAAAGAGACTTCACCACAGTTTCATTTTCGCAGCCTATAACCCAATTCCTCTCACTAAAATATCCCAGCTAGGCTCAAACTAGCACAGCTGGTCCACCTCTCCTGTGCTTGAACAGGGACATGGAAATGGTAGAGTCTGCCTCCCTGAAGGGATTGAAAAAGCTGTGTTGAGGGATGTGTTACAATGGTGACTTGGCAGTGTTTGGTTAGCAACTGGACTTGATGATCTTAAAGGTCTTTTCCAACCAGACCAATTCCAAACATGAGCATGGCATGATGCAATGAGCGAGTAGCACAGAAAGGCAGGGCAGCACCTTGCCTCAACCTGCTCATCTCCTTTTATCAATGTAGCCCGAGTGTAAGGGGCCTTTGGACACAGATGAGCCAATCACAATGGCACTTTTCCAAACTTAACTATATTAGTTAATATCAAGGCTTGCTTTACCCTGTTAGGGAAGAACACAAACAAGTGTATAAACATGTGCAGATACCCTGTAAACAAGTTTGGACAGACAGGGAGGCACCAGGCCCTTTTGTCTTCCTTTCCAGGGGCTGCTTCTACCGTCAGCAGAAAAACATCTCTGGGCAAGTCTGTTTAGGCCTTCCACAACATCACTGTATACTTTCCAGTGGTGATCTCTACATCTGTAGTTTATTCTTTGACAAAAATACAGTATACATTTGTAGCCTATTTGCAGTCAAAGATTTTCCAATCTGAGCTGTGGCAAATTGCTCTACTCTTGATGTATTTTGTTAGTTTCACCTACTGCTGCATCCAGATTGCTGACTACACAGTACTTGTTTGCCCAAACAGCACATATTTTTCCCTGCTTAAATAGAACTAATTGCTCTTCCTTTCTTTTGTTTCATTTTGGAGTCAGAACATACTGACTAGTATTTTCAGTGTCCTTTCATAGAATCATAGGATCAACCAGGTTGGAAGAGACCTCCAAGTTCATCCAGTCCAACCTAGCACCCAGCCCTAGACAATCAACCAGACCATGGCACTAAATGCCTCATCCAGGCTTTGCTTCAACACCTCCAGGGACAGTGACTCCACCACCTCCCTGGGCAGCCCATTCCAATGCCAATCACTCTCTCTGCCAACAACTTCCTCCTAACATCCAGCCTAGACCTTCCCTGGCACAATTTGAGGCTGTGTCCCCTTGTTCTGTTGCTGATTGCCTGGGAGAAGAGCCCAACCCCAGCTGGCTGCAACCTCCCTTCAGTTAGTTGTAGACAGCAGTGAGGTCACCCCTGAGCCTCCTCTTTTCCAGGCTGCACACCCCCAGCTCTCTCAGCCCCTCTCTTCACAGGGCTGTGCTCCAGGCCTGCCTGCAAAGAGAACTGCTTTTAATAAGAAAGCAGAATTTGAAGACCCTCAACACAGTTCATTTAGTTCTGGTTGATCCTATTGACTGTGTTCTTATAAAGCACCACTGTGCACATTTGTGTGCTCCTTCATTATGTTGTCTCAGTGCTATATGTACATTAATAACCAATGATGGGAGGGAAAAAAAGGTTTGAGTTACAAGCTGAACTCCAAACTACAGCTTTCCTGAAAGTGTCATAGATCATTTTTAATAGCCTGTGGATCAAAATGAAACCACAGACTATTAAATCACAGGAGAACTCAATAACTGAAGCATCCCGGGAATGTCTAAATACTGCAGTCCTGAGGCCACTAGAAACTTCATTCAGTTCTTGTTTTTTTCCTGAATAAAAGCTGTCTCCTTCCTCCATCTTTTCATTTAGTAATAAAATGTAATTGTATTGTAATGCACCGGCTTAGATTATTTTAGCTGGCATTTGGGGGGAACAATGAACTCCCTTTTTTTTTGCTTTCTACCTCCTAATTTTATGGGAAATGAGAATAATAGTTATTCAACAGCATTTTGCTGTCTCCAGTACACTCAGGTCAGGGCTGTCTCCTCTCTGTGCTGAGTCTCACAGGACTGTCTCACAGGGGCACTGAGCATGTTCTGCAGGTCTGTGAAGCTGACCTGCACACCAGCTCTGAATTTAACTCTCTTTATATGAGAAGCTCTAGGGCTCTATGAAGGACCTCTGCTCTTTTGGTGAGTGGAACATAGTAGTTTTCCACACTGGGGCTGCATAGGTGATATTAGGCAGGTATAGGGAGGATGTATCATCTTAAAACAGCAGTCACAGAATCACTGAATACATCCGGTTGGAAGAGATCTCAAAGATCCTCCAGTCCAACAGAGCCACAGAATCACTCAGATTGGAAAAGACCCTTGGGATCATCAAGTCCAAGCATTAACCCTACTGTACAGAGTTCACCCTTAAACAATATCCCCAAGCACCACATCTGAATGATCTTTAAACACACCCTTGCCTTCCTGGACAGCCCATTCTAATGTCTGACTACTCTTTCTGTGGAAAACAATTGTAATGTCCAGTCTAACCCTATCCAGTCACAGTTTGAGGCCATTCTCTCTTCTTCTGTTACTGTCCCTGGAGGTGTTGAAGCAAAGCCTGGATGGGATGCTTAGTGCCATGGCCTGGTTGATTGGATAGGGCTGGCTGATAGTTTGGACTGGATGAGCTTGGAGATCTCTTCCAACCTGGTTGATCCTGTGATTCTATGATTCTATGGACAGGGGATGTAGTTCCTGTCTCCTTTCACTCTTTTATGCAGGCCAGATGAGCCAGCTGCAGTAAATCTGGAGATCTGTGAGAAGGCACCAGCTGCCTTTATCTCTTTCCCTTGAAAGTGCTCTGTAAGTTGAATTATGTTTGGCAGGCAGGGATGTAGTAGCCTCTGTTTTTGCTGCATGTGACTTAAAAATGAAGGAGTGAACTAATTTACATGTTTGCACCTAGCCATAGAACTGAATCCTGACTGGAAAAGACTTAAGGAGTTACCTCTGTATTCTGGGGACTCTTCTTGGGTAGCCTGATAACTTTTGTGTGTGTCTTCTACACAGCTCTCTATTCTTGACAGGAAAGTAGCAAAGAATGAGAAAAGTACCATTTTTCTTGGCACCTTCTTTCAGTAGTGTGATGGTTTGGGTGTTCCCTGCCCCTCTCCCCCCCCACTTTGGAAATCACCCAGACTAGACTCAGCCAGCTCTGGGAATTGAATGAAGCTTATATTTACAGCTGGCACAATATATATAAGCAGATATTTACAGTATGTACAGTTATAGACAGAAATAGACAAGGGAAAANACCACATCTGAATGATCTTTAAACACACCCTTGCCTTCCTGGACAGCCCATTCTAATGTCTGACTACTCTTTCTGTGGAAAACAATTGTAATGTCCAGTCTAACCCTATCCAGTCACAGTTTGAGGCCATTCTCTCTTCTTCTGTTACTGTCCCTGGAGGTGTTGAAGCAAAGCCTGGATGGGATGCTTAGTGCCATGGCCTGGTTGATTGGATAGGGCTGGCTGATAGTTTGGACTGGATGAGCTTGGAGATCTCTTCCAACCTGGTTGATCCTGTGATTCTATGATTCTATGGACAGGGGATGTAGTTCCTGTCTCCTTTCACTCTTTTATGCAGGCCAGATGAGCCAGCTGCAGTAAATCTGGAGATCTGTGAGAAGGCACCAGCTGCCTTTATCTCTTTCCCTTGAAAGTGCTCTGTAAGTTGAATTATGTTTGGCAGGCAGGGATGTAGTAGCCTCTGTTTTTGCTGCATGTGACTTAAAAATGAAGGAGTGAACTAATTTACATGTTTGCACCTAGCCATAGAACTGAATCCTGACTGGAAAAGACTTAAGGAATTACCTCTGTATTCTGGGGACTCTTCTTGGGTAGCCTGATAACTTTTGTGTGTGTCTTCTACACAGCTCTCTATTCTTGACAGGAAAGTAGCAAAGAATGAGAAAAGTACCATTTTTCTTGGCACCTTCTTTCAGTAGTGTGATGGTTTGGGTGTTCCCTGCCCCTCTCCCCCCCCACTTTGGAAATCACCCAGACTAGACTCAGCCAGCTCTGGGAATTGAATGAAGCTTATATTTACAGCTGGCACAATATATATAAGCAGATATTTACAGTATGTACAGTTATAGACAGAAATAGACAAGGGAAAAAAGGTAATACAAACACAATTCCCCTCCCAGAAACCTGAGTCCCAGGGAGGGGCTCTCAACCACCCTTCCACCTTCTCCTACCCCTCTCAACCTTACCCCAGCCCCAAGGAAGAATGGAGGTTCAGCCAGGGGGGTTTAGGAAGCAAAGTGGATTAATGAGAGAGATGGCATAGAGGGTAGAGAAAGAAATGCAGCTCAGGCAATGCCCCAAGAAGAAGAAGTGCCTTACCTAGGTTTGGATTCTTGTTCTTATACCTCTCAGCAAGCCTATGAGTGAAGTAGACATCAGCACTGTTTCTCTTTCATAGCCTGTGATCTAATCCTTCTCACCAAAACATTCTAGCTAGGTTCAGTTTAGCACAAGTAGCTAATTAGCCTTCCTGAATGAAAAGAGATTGATTGAGAAGGAAGTGAACATCTGATCTCTGTGTTGTTTGCCAGTAGCTGACTTTCTTCTATTGCATATGGAGATAAAATCACCTCCTCAATGCCTGTGCACTTGTTTATACAATTTTGGATCATATTAACTGTTTTCTTCTACTCTATTTCTGCCCTTTTTTTTCCTGTTGGCTCATGGAGAACAAAATGACACCCCAAATTAACCCCAGATCTGGGGACCTGTGGGCAAGAGCAGCCCTGACTATTTTAAAGCATTCATATAAATGGCCTAGTTACAAAACTTTGTAGTCTGTCTATTGAACAGAGCTTTTCAAAGCACTGCTGTGGAGTGGAAACAGTCACAGACGAGTCAGGCCCTGGCCAGGAATGGTTCTTGGTTTCTGATATGTGACTTAGAAGCTTGTGTTGATTTTCTTGGTGACTGCTTTTCTTTTCAGAGTCAGTATTTTCAAGGTTGTCATCCATGCTCAGCTGTCTGTGGTTTTGGGGGTGTAGCTTTTGGGCTTGTTTGTTTGTTTGTTTTTCCTCTTTCATGCACAACTTATGTTTGTCTGCGTTCAGAAGCTATTGCTAGATTGGGTTGAGCACTTCAGGTCTGTGCAATGGTTTGCCTTCCTCAGCTTTCTGCCTTTGTAAGTATCTCCCTTGCAAATGGCATCAGCTACTGACTTGTAGAAAATAGAAAATGAGGATTAGCATCAAAGCTGATCTCTGTCTCTTGAGCTTCACTAATAGCAATACTTGATCATAGAATCATACCATGTCAGGGGCTGGAAGGGACCTCCAAATCTCATCCAGTGCAGTCCCCCTGCCAGAGCAGGATCTCCTATACCAGATCACACAGGAATGCTTCCAGGCAGCTCTTGAATATCTCCAGAGAAGGAGACTCCACAACCCCCCTGGGCAGCCTGTGCCAGGGCTCTGTCACCCTCACAGGTTAAAAATTCCTCCTCATGTGTAAATGAAACTCCTCTGCCTCAGCTTCCACCCATTGCCCCTTGTCCTGTCACTGGGCATCACCCAGCAGAGCCTGGCTCCAGCCTCCTGTCACTCACCCTGCACATATTGATAACCATTGCTGAGGTCACCTCTCAGGCTCCTCTTGTCCAAGCTAAGTGGTTTGCCTTCCTCAGATTTCTCCCTTTGTATCTCCCTTGCAAATGGTATCAGCTGTTACTTATTGACTTCTGGAAAATAAGAAATGAGGATAAGCACCAAAGCTGATCTCCATCTCTCGAGCTTCACTAACAGCCACACTTGACTGACACTCTTTAGCACGTAGAAGACACACTAGTTACCCAGTTCTTGCTTTAGTTTTACTGTGTTGCTGTTGTGTGTTTCTAGTTTTTTTGTGCTGTTGCTGTCTGAATTGTGCCTCCTGTTTTTCATCTAAATGGCTCCGTGAGGCTTTCTTACTACTGAGCTAAGTGCATGTAAATCATCAAGAGAATCAGTAGTATCAGCAAAGTAAGGAAAGCAGGCTGACAATTCCCCCCCCCCAAAAAAAAAAATAGTCTTTGGCAAAGGTGTAAATTGACACAAAAGATTAAATAAGGTTCTAGCAAATTCTAAATGACTCTTTATTCTGATCACTTAATTCATTACAAATGAATGAGTGCCTCTTTACTTTTATATTGACTTAAGCCTTCTTCTTTCAATAGGTCTACCTCCTTACCACTTCTGGTGCTTGTTTACTTAAGCCTTCTTCTTTCAATAGGTCTACCTCCTTACCACTTCTGGTGCTTGTTTACTTAAGCCTTCTTCTTTCAATAGGTCTACCTCCTTACCACTTCTAGTGCTTGTTTTCTGAAATGTCCATGGTGTGCTTGAATTACCCAAAGATTCAGTGAGCCTTCTTAAATCTTGGGTACAAGCCATCCAGACCTGTGGATCTAAAAAATAGCCTCAGTAGATCTTTAATAGCTGCTGAGAGCTCAGAAAGTTCTTTGTATTTGTGGTGGGAATCCCTCCCTGCAGAAGCTCAAAGCTTATTATTGAACCCTCCTGCCTTGCTTGTGTTTTCAGTGATTAGCTGTATGCAGAGCTTCACTCATCCCTAATGTACATACTAAAGTGTTTCTTCTTTCCTTAGTCTTGTCAATCAAAGATTTCTTTCCCTTATGATAGGTTTTTTCCCATGTCACATCTGTATTGATTACTGTCTGATCTGTTTCCCCCTCTCAACTTGTCAAATACTGCCTTGGTATCTTTGCTTTGCCAATAAACGAGAAGGAGCTTTTAGATAGAACTGTCTTCTTTTTTGATTGAAGTATTGCAGCCTTCGGCCATCTCATCCCTTCTTAAAGAGCTTTAAGCTTTCATCTATCTTTTCCACCTGAAGATTTTTGGAAATTAAGCCTTTTGAAATGCCCTTGGTGACTGAGACCATCCTTTTGCTTTGGCTGCAAGTGGCTGTAGTCAGGCTGTGATCAGTTCAGAAGCAAGTGATGATTTATAGACCAATGATTAACTACTCTGTGCTGTTATATGGCTGGAAATGAAGATGCATCATACTGGGTCCACTCCAGTCCTGCTGGTGAGTTGGGAGACTGCATTGCTGTACAAAACTGATTACTGCATGAAGTGAAGACTGTCTGGAGGACAGGTTAGGTCAGTCAGTGTGTGTGACAACAGGATGAAGAGACTGGGAAAGGCACAGCCAGTGTTGAATATCTAGTCTGAGCTGCTTCAATGATACCTCAGTTGGAGTAATCTAATGCAGCTCTCCACAGACACTCTGGATGTAGCATCCGTGCTTGTGAAGCAGGTTAATTTTCACAATCAGTAGTAGCTGTGAGGTCGTGTTGACATGGAGGGATCACTTTCCAAGATGCCAAAGTGCTCTCCTGGAAGTAGTTAGGGATGGTTGTTAGGTTGTAGGACCTGCCTGGTATGCCCAGCTCTGGGTACCGTGCACGGGAGACCTGTAGTGCTGGTAGCTGTGTCAGGGCTCAGGTCTCGGGTCCAGCTGGGTGAAGAGCTACAGATGCATTTAGGGATTACATCTGGAGCAGGGCTCTTCCCAGCTGTTTTTAACCCACAGCTGCTAATAAAGGCAGGTGACCATTGAGGGGCACCTAAATGACAGTGATGTGTTGATTTGGGGGTCCTAGTTTGGGATGTTGACCATGAGCCAGCAGTGTGCTTTTGTGGCCAGGAGGGGCAGTGCCATTCAGGGGTGGATTAGAAGGGCTGTGGTTAATAGGTAGAGAGGTTCTCCTGCCCCTCTACTCTGCCCTGCTGAGGCCACATCTGGAGCACTGTGTCCAGTTCTGGGCCCCCCAGTTCAAGAGGGACATAGAACTGCTTGAGAGAGCCCAGCACAGAGCCACAAAGATGCTGAGGGAGTGAACAGCTCTGTTATGAGGAGAGCTTGAGGGAGCTGGGGCTGTGGAAGAGAGGAGACTGAGAAGTGACCTCAGCAATGGTTATCAATATTTGCAGGGTGAGTGCCAGGAGGCTGGAGCCAGGCTCTGCTGGGTGATGCCCAGTGCCAGGCCAAGGGGCACTGGGTAGAAGCTGAGGCATAGGAAGTTTCATGTAAACATGAGGAAGAATTTTTTCCCTGTGAGGGTGACAGAGCACTGGAACAGGCTGCCCAGGGGGGTTGTGGAGTCTCCCTCTCTGGAGATATTCAAACCCTGCTTGGATGTGTTCCTGTGTGATCTGGTCTAGGAGATCCTGCTCTGGCTAAGGGGTTGGACTGGATGAGCTTTGGAGGTCCCTTCCAGCCCCTGACATTCTGTGATTCTGTGATTCTATGTATTGGAACCGCTAATTAGTGCTCAAGTTGTAAATGGCTCTTTGTTGAAGTCAGGGAAAAAAGCAAAAGGCCTTTGAGGAGGGGAGAAAATGTCATCCAGTTCTTGAATCAACAAACTTTTCTCAGTAACACTGCCAGCTCTGCTTTGAAAGCGTGAGCTGGTACAGAATAAACGAGAACAAGCATAGACTTGCTTGCAGATTACTGCATCCTGCCACTTTTCCTATGAACCACTGTCCCAGGGCTCATAGAATCATAGAATGGGTTAGGTTGGAAGGGACCTCAAAGCTCAGCCAGTTTCAACCCCCTGCCATAGAGAAACCTCCCACTGGAACAGGTCATTCAAGGACTCATCCAAAGTGGCATTTAACACCTCCAGGGAGGTTGTGGATCTTTGATTACATTGGGTGATTCTGTGCTCAACAACCTCCCTGGGCAACCTATGCCAGTGTCTCACCACCCTCA
>WAAF01008072.1:33902-56833 GCA_013400475.1 Tricholaema leucomelas
AGGAGAGCAGAGCCAAGGGGCAGAATCCCCTCCCTTGCCCTGCTGCCCACACTGCTCTTGCTGCAGCCCAGCACAGGGTTGCTGTCTGGGCTGCACTCACACTGCAGGCTCCTGTGGAGCTTTTCATCAGCCCAGACCCCCAGGGCCTGTTCCTCAGGGCTGCTCTCAGCCATTCCCCACCCAGCCTGGAGCTGTGCTTGGGATTGCACCCACCCAGGTGCAGGACCTGCTGGCCAGGCTGCCCTTGCTGCAGCCTAGCACACGGAGGACTACCAAAAGGCAGTGTCATAATGAAGCGTCTGTGTTTCATCAGGCACGGAGGGGCATCTGGAAATCCCTGCCTTTTTTAAGTTCCCTAAGCCTGCCTGCAGTCTTCTAAAATTGGTAATGAACCCCACCTCAGTCCTGCTGCTGCGCAGTGGTAAGCCGAGCAGTGCCGCGGTGTATGCACTAGATGGTGATCAAGACCAGCTCAAGTTGAGTGGTCTCATCTGCTTCCCAAAGTCACAGCCGACAGTGGGAAAGGAAAGCAGGAGGCTGACTGCTCCTTCTGCCGAGCTGTTAGCTGGGCTCTATTCATAGAATCATGCGATCAACCAGGTTGGAACTCGTGACTGATTCATCTGTTTAGCAGAATCCTCTTAGAATGTGGTAGAATTATTTGGCAGTGCTGCTAAATGAATATTTCCTGTTGGAACTGTGCTTTTTGAATTAAAAGGGAAAGAAAGGGCTAAATGCCTAGGAAGTACTTCTGAGTGATCACAAAATACCTCTAAAATATCCCATATCTTTAAGATGGGCTTAGTGTTACTTCTTCAATACAGAAATGGGTTTGTACTTACTGTGCTCGTACAATGCTTGGATTCTGCTAGAGTAACTTGAATTCTGCTAGAATAACTTCTTTTAGCAATAATAATAGTAATAATAATAATAGGAGGCTCAGGGCAGACCTTATTGCTGTCTACAACTACCTGAGGGGTGGTTGTAGCCAGGAGGAGGTTGCTCTCTTCTCTCAGGTGGCCAGCACCAGAACAAGAGGACACAGCCTCAAGCTACGCCAGGGGAAATTTAGGCTTGAGGTGAGGAGAAAGTTCTTCCCTGAGAGAGTCATTGGCTACTGGAATGGGCTGCCCAGGGAGGTGGTGGAGTCGCCGTCCCTGGAGCTGTTCAAGGCAGGATTGGACGTGGCACTTGGTGCCATGGTCTAGCCTTGAGCTCTGTGGTAACGGCTTGGACTTGATGATCTGTGAGGTCTCTTCCAACCTTGGTAATACTGTGACACTGTGACATGCAGATAGACCAGTGCTGAAGATAGTTGCTACAGACTGAAACTTGTCCTCTGAAGGTATGAATTGGTTAATATGAGGTCATATTGGAAAAAAAAAGGGGGGGAGAACTACTCTTATACTGATTTTTATAAGATTGAAAACAAACCAAGGAGGAACCAGCTCTGTACTGCCCACTCTGTACCTTGGGAATACTACTGGCTCCAGTTGGAAAGATTGCAATATGTATTTTGGATTCTGTAACTGGAAAAATACATCCCACTGGAAAAAAAATGTTCAAAACTATTTCTTTTACTAAAAAATCAGGGCTAGATTTCAGGAATGGAGGCTGATTGATGCATTTAGAAGCATTAAGGAGATGAGGAAATCTGGTGCTGTGGTAGGTAGAAAATATTAATGATGCAGTGTTTAGGTATTAGAAAGGGAATTTACAACACATGGGGACTGTATGATGCCATTGTGCAACATACTGGGCTGGACTGTAGCCATTGTAGGCCAACAGCATGGCTCAGATAGTTTGAAACAGAGGAGGCTGAGGGCAGACCTCATTGCTGGCTACAGCTACCTGAAGGGACATTGTGGAGAGGCTGCTGCTGGGCTCTGCTCACAGGTAATTGGAGACAGAACAAGGGGGGAATGGCCTCAAGCTGAGGCTGGGGAGGTTTAGATTGGACATTAGGAAAAAGCTTTTCAGTGAGAGGGTGGTTAAGGAGTGGAATGAGCTGCCCAGGGAGGTGGTGGAGTCACCCAGCCTGGATGTGTTTAAAGGTGTTGCTTAGGGCTATGGTTTAAGGTGAATCTTGTAGAGTAGGGTTCTAGGTTGGACTTGGTGATCCTGAGGGGCTTTGCCAGCCTGCATGTTTCTGTGATTCTGTATGAAAGAAGGAGCCTTAATAGCTGGGAGCATTGGGATTTGGGGGTTTTTGTGGTAGTGGTGGGTGGTGTTGTTTTCTCCTTGCCTACATCCGTAAGAAAGGTAGCAGAAGCCTGTCTCAGGACTAATGTTCAAGCTATTCTCTCGCGTGTGTCTTTCCTCTGGCAGGGCTAATTGCTGATGGAACCAACCCTCTTGCTGCTTCCAGTGTGGGAGGAGGTTCTGTGGAGGATGACTGTGGCAAAAGATACAGTGCTGTGGAGCCACCTTTACATGTGGAAAGGCAGAGGAGATCTAAGGGTGTGTTGAGTAAGGGCATGGCTTAAATTAGGCTTGAATCGAGAGTCTTCATTTTGTTGCTTCCTGAGAAGAACACACAGACTCTGTGTGCTGAGCCCTCATTGCTAAGGATGAAGGAAGAGATTCCCCCTTGGGCAGTAATCTCAAGTTAAATATTTGTAACTCTCTGTAGCTTCTCCAAGGCAGCATAACCACAGAATATTAGTGGTCATGAAGCTGGGTAACAGTAAATAAATATTTGTTCACAGACAATTGTAGGGTTAAAAACAGCAAAAGGAAATTCAGTGCAGCTGCAATGTTGTACCCTGGTGATCTGTGTAACATTGAGAGAACACAGAGAAAACTGAGATTCCAGACAACTGACTTGATGATATGATTCATACATTGACTTCTTAACTCAGCACTCAGCCCAGTTATAATGAGAATCATCTGAGGGAAAGGAAGTAATAGCAGTTTGAAGCTTGTGGGAGGGCAGTAGCCTGTAGCCATGCTAGATGTGAAGTGTCAGTTGTTCTGTAGCACATTGGGGAGATGGAGGTTGTGCCACGTACTACATTCTCTTTTTGGGGGGGGTTGGGTGGTTGTTTGGGTTTTTTGGGGGGACTTCATAGTAACTCTGACTTATGTTCTAAATTGCTCCTATGTAGTCACATGCATGCAGTTCATCTCTGTATACATGAGGAATGAATCTTTGCATGTGCACAGAGCTAGCTTGGCAGCAGTGCACCAAAGTGATGTGTATACTCTAACTGGCTTTGAATGGGAGAGGGAAGTCTGTAGAGAGAGCTGAGGCGTGCCCTGCCTGTGGTGTTAGCACATATTCTCACAACTGGTTTTGGTTAAAGGTGGCTCTTGAACAGAATGGGCTGCCCAGGGAGGTGCTGGAGTTCCTGTCCCCAGAGGTGTTGAAGCAAAGCCGGGATGGGACACTTAGTGCCAGGTTGATTGGCTAGGGCTGGGTGTAGGGCTGGGTACTAGGTTGGACTGGATGATCTCAGAGGTCTCTTCCAACCTGATTGATTGTATGATTCTATGAATATACAGAGCTGAAACGTGGGATCTTAGTTTGTGTTGCTGATGTGTGTGGCATAAAGAAGATGGAGCAACTGAGATTTAACTTTCTGTGATCGTCATGTCCTTACTAAGCCTTTACTAAAGGTGTTCATACCTGTGAGCACTGTAAGTGCATAGATTGCTAACCGCTGAAGGAGCTGCAAGCGAGGCACTCTGCACTGCACCTTAATGCCCAAGTTTGGCTGTAGTTCCTCCAGGAAGAAAGCCACTTTGATCCAAATGACTGAGAGTCTTGTGTGTATTCTGTAGGGGTTTTTGCAAGATGAAGTTGCACTAAAAATAGCCTGCCTTACTAATGTACTTCAATTCTAGCTTTGCCATGGGAGTCCAGATTAAGATCTTGCTCATTTCCTTTTTGTGTGCCTCAGTTCCTTCCAGAGGTTGAGATGAAGATGATAGCATTTCCTTTTATCTATGGAGTACCTTGAAATGTGGGATGGCAAGCAATGGAAAATGCTAGAATAGAAGGAGGTCTTCACTTAGATACCTAAGAATAGACTCATTTTTCCTTTTTCTGTTCCCTGACAGCTACTCACTGGTTTGTGTCTCTGCTCCTTACCTGGCTAGTGCATGAGTAGTAGAGGATGTGGCTTGAGGAGTATCAGGTTTTTAAGGCAAATCATAGAATCATAGAATGGTCTGGGTCGGAAGGGACCTCCAAAGGTCATCTTGTCCAACCCCTCTGCAGTAAGCACAGGCATCCTCAGTCAAGCCAGAGCCCTGTCAAGCCTCACTTTGAGTATCTCCAGGGACGGGGCCCCACCACTGACCTGGGCAACCTGTTCCAGTGTTCCACCACCCTCATAGTAAAGAACTTGTTCCTGACATCCGATCTAAATCTGCTCCTCTATTTTGAAGCCATTGCTCCTTGTCCTATCATCACAAGCCTTTGTAAACAGTCTCTCCCCATCCTTCTTGTAGGCCTCTTCCAGGTACTGGAAGGTCTCCTCTCCTTCAGACTGAGCACCCCCAGGTCCCTCAGCCTGTCCTTGTAGAGAGGTGCTCCAACCACCTGGGGAGCCCAAAACTGAACACAGTATTCAAGATGAGGTTTCACCAGGGCAGAGTAGAGGGGAAGAATCCTGCTGGACACACCCTTCTTAATGCAGCTCAGAATCCCATTGGCCTTCTTGGCCACAAGGGCACATTGCTGTGCCATGGATGTTCTCCACCAGCACTCCCAGGTCTCTTTCCACAGGGCTGCTCTCCAGCAGTCACCTCCCAGCCTGTATTGGTGCAGTTTATTATCCCTCCCCAGGTGCAGGACTCTGCACTTGTCCTTGTTGAACCTCATTTGGTTCCTCTATGCCCAGCTCTGTCTGTCCAGGTCTCGCTGAATGGTCTCACACCCTGCAGTTGTATCAGCCAAGCCTCCCAGTTTGGTGTCACCAGCAAACTTGCTGAGCAGACTCTGTCTGTCTGTGCCCTCATCAATGGCATTGATGAAGATGTTGAACAGGAGTGGACCCAGCACTGGTGCCCGGGGGACTTCACTGGTTACAGCTCTGCAGCTGGACCTGGCACCATTGATCACCACTTTTTGAACACTACAATAATATAGTCATGGTTTAAAAAAAAAAAAGAGTATTCCTGTCCCCAGATATTTAATTTCATTGGCAATAATATCATTTAATTATCAAAGCACAGCAATTATGGCCCATACAACGCTAACGACTATTGGCAATATGGCTCAGGAGAACAATCTAATTAGCTTTAATGGGATGGAATTAACAATACGTTGGTTTAGCATCTGTTCAAACTAAGTGTCAAGATTTATTGTTCTCTGAATAAATATTGACCTCTTGCTCTCAGGTGGATAAATCCTAAACTCATTTCCACTTAAAAGAGTATCTTACTTACGTTAGCACTCTTCAGTTTCCCATCACAAGCTTCAGTAGAAGGAGACCTCCAAGCTCATCCAGTCCAACCTAGCACCCAGCCCTAGCCAAGCAACCAGACCATGGCAGTAAGTGCCCCAGCCAGGCTTNTAACCTCCCTTGTCCTGCTGCCCACACTGTTCCTGATCCAGCCCAGGATGCCATTGGCTCTGCTGCCCACCTGGGCACACTGCTGGCTCATCTTCAGCTGCTCTCTCCCAGCACCCCCAGGTCTTTTTCTTCCTGGCTGCTCTCAGCCACTCTGTCCCCAGCCTGTAATGCTGCTTGGGGTTGTTGTGTCCAAAGTGTAGAGCCCTGCACTTGGCCTTGTTCAATCTCATCCTATTGGCCTCTGCCCACCCATCCAGCCTGGCCAGGCCCCTCTCAGTCAGTGTGGTCAGAAATATCTACAAGGCTTCCAAAATTTCCTTTAACTGAGAACAATCTAAAAGCACAGAAGATGCTGGTGGTTGGTGGCCATTCAGCTGGTAACTCAACTTCCATTTCAGATTTGATGGAGTTATGAGTCAACTCTGCTGCAGATTAATTCAGCTATAAATTCACTGTAGTTTCAGTGACAGACTTCTATAGGCAGATGTTGATTACTCTTATAGGGAATCTTTTGCAAAGCTATTCACCAGTCAGAGACTTTATACATTTCCTAAGAAGATTATTTGTATTTTTGCATTTTGAGGAACCCTTTCAAGCAAAGGGATAAAAGGGAAATGTAGCAAACTTTAATGGATGAGTTTTGTCTGGTGGATTGTAACTGTTCTCCAAGATCAAAAGATTATTGTTCTTTGTTTTCCAATAAAAATATCCAGTATCTGAAGGGAGCCTACAGGAAGGCTGGGGAGGGACTATTGACAAGGTCTGGGAATGTCAGGACGAGGGGGAATGGGTTTGAACTGGCAGAGGGGAGATTTAGACTGGATGTTAGGAGGAAGTTCTTTACAGTGAGGGTGGTGAGACACTGGCACAGGTTGCCCAGGGAGGTTGTGGATGCTTCCTCCCTGGAGGTGTTTAAGGCCAGGCTGGATGAGGCCTTGAGCAGCCTGCTCTAGTGGGAGGTGTCCCTGCCTATGGCAGGGGGTTGGAGCTGGATGATCCTTGAGGTCCCTTCCAACCTAAACCATTCTATGATTCTATGATTCTATGCTCTGTGCATTCGAAGAAGCCTGACAAAAATGTGGAGGTTTTCCCACCCTGCTATTCCAGAGTGAATACCCTGTCAGACTGGAGAGAGAATAAAGTTCTCAAAGATGTCTGGGGTATAATATTAGAGGATTTGATCTGTGCCTCTGAACTCTGAGCCATGTCTATAGGGGGAATTTTTTGTTCCTTATATACCTTCAGAGGTTACAAATCTCTGCATAGTTGATGCTAAACTTTGAGTCCAGTGTGCCTTTCTCCCTCTAAGTGCACTTGAATTATGTGTGGATGGATTGCAGTCCAGTTCTGTTTAACTAAGGCATCTACTAATCATAGTTATGGCTAACTTGATTCTTTCATTTACAAATACTTACAAGTACAAATAATTTATCCTCCACTTCCCACCCATTCAGACCACAAAAAAAAGTGTATGCATTTTGAAACCCTGGGGAATCTGCTTAGTTCTGTCAGTTTCCTGATTGAACCTGCACTTAGGGTTTGTAGCATGTTGTATTTCAGTTGTAGATTAAGCAAAATGAAAGTGTGTTCGCTGGAATGAAAGCTGAAAGTGGAGCACTGCTGGGTAAGGAATTGGCTGGATGGTGGCATGCAGAGAGTGGTGATCAAGGGCACAATGTCCACTTGCAGACCAGTGCCAAGTGGCTCCCTCAGGGGTCAGTGCTGGCACCAGTGCTGTGTAACAGCTTTGTCAGTGACATGGACAGAGGAATCAGTGCACCCTCAGCAAGTTTGCAGATGACACCAAGCTGTGTGGCACAGTTGACTTGCTGAGGGCAGGGATGCCATCCAGAGGGACCTGGACAGGCTGCAGAGGTGTGCCCAGGCCAACCTTATGACGTTTAACAAGGCCAAGTGTAAGGTCCTGCACCTGGGTGGGTGCAATCCCAAGCACAGCTCCAGGCTGGGTGGGGAATGGCTGAGAGCAGCCCTGAGGAACAGGCCCTGGGGGTCTGGGGTGACGAAAAGCTCCACAGGAGCCTGCAGTGTGCACATGCAGCCCAGACAGCAACCCTGTGCTGGGCTGCAGCAAGAGCAGTGTGGGCAGCAGGGCAAGGGAGGGGATTCTGCCCCTTGGCTCTGCTCTCCTCAGACCACACCTGCAGTCCTGGGTGCAGTTCTGGAGCCCCCAACACAATCAGGACATGGAACTGTTGGAGCCAGTCCAGAGGAGGCCACCAAGATGCTCAGAGGGCTGCAGCAGCTCTGCTCTGAGGGCAGGCTGAGAGAGTTGGGGCTCTGCAGCCTGGAGAGGAGAAGGCTTTGAGGAGACCTTATAGTGGCTTTGCAGGATCTGAAGGGGGCTACAGGAGGGCTGGGGAGGGACTATTGACAAGGTCTGGTAATGACAGGATGAGGGGGAATGGGTTTGAACTGGCAGAGGGGAGATTCAAAGTAGATGTTAGGAAAGGGTTCTTTGCAGTGAGGGTGGTGAGACATTGGCACAGGTTGCTCAGGGAGGTTGATCACATTGGGTGATTCTGTGCTCCACACTCTCCCTGGAGGTGTTCAAGGCCAGGTTGGATGAGGCCTTCAGCGACCTGTTCTACTGGGAGGTGTCCCTGCCTATGGCAGGGGGTTGGAACTGGCTGAGCTTTGAGGTCCCTTCCAACCTAACCCATTCCATGATTCTATGAGCCCTGGGACAGTGGTTCATAGGAAAAGTGGCAGGATGCAGTAATCTTTATTTCATGATCACACCAGGCAGGCAAAGCAATTCTACTAAGTGTCAGTCACTGTTCCTATATTTCACCAAGTAGTGGGGGAGGGGAAGCAGATCATTTTCTCTGCTACTGTGCTAGTTTGAGCCTAGTTAGAATGTTTTGGTGAGAAGAACTAGATAATAGGCTGTGAAATGAAAGCAATGGTGATGTCTACTGCCCTCACAGCCTTGCTGAGATGTGTAGAAACGAAAAGCAAAACATTAGATAAAGTCACTTTGCTCTGCACTTCACTTGGGCACTTTGCTCTGGGCTGTGCTCTCAGCTCTTTGCCTGCTGGGGAGCTGAGGCTGCTGGCTGAACTCCATCTTGCTTTCTAACCTCACCCTCCATTTGCTTGGCTGATTCACCTTTGCTTCTTAATCCTCTTGGCTGAACCTCCATTCTTCCTTGGGACTGTGGTAAGGTTGAGAGGGGTAGGGGGAAAGTGAGGGGGTGGTTGAGAGCCCCCCCTGGGGACTCAGGTTTCTGGGAGGGCAGTTGTGTTTCTGTATTACCTTTTTACCTTGTCTATTTCTGTCTATACTGTAACTATCTGCTTGTACATTGTGCCAGCTGTAAATATAAGCTTCATTCAATTTCCAGAGCTGGCTGAGTCTAGTCTGGGTGAGTTCTAAAGTGTGAGGGGGCAGGGGACACCCAAACCATCACAGCTACACTGGGTGATCAGATTAGACACCAGCCTTACTTCTATGGTAGCAGTCTGGGTCGTGGTAGACACCATCCCCTCGTTC
The DNA here is from genome assembly GCA_013400475.1 of Tricholaema leucomelas. NCBI lineage: Eukaryota > Metazoa > Chordata > Aves > Piciformes > Lybiidae > Tricholaema lacrymosa > Tricholaema leucomelas. Next base: position 42,939 of record WAAF01008072.1, read on the forward strand.
CCCACAAGAGATTGTAAGCAGCCTCTAAGAAGGTGATTATGATGTTTTTAAGGTGTGTGGGGGGGGGGAGACAAAAGAGATCTCTGGTTTTGTTGAACTACTCTTTTTTTTCTTTAGACCTGGTTAAAGAATATGGACAAGGACACATTTCTTTAATCCTTACTGAAATGCAAATGCAGATGATGCTGACTGCTGCAACTGCTAAATAAGATCTCAACAATTTGGACTCATTCCAGGTTTCTGCAGCAAGGTTCCTTATTCTTACCCAGAAGTACCTCAAGCTTTTCAATTTGTCACCGTATGATGAAATCTCCCTGTTGTCAAGTGCTCCTCCTAGCCCCAGATGTTCACGTTGCACGGTGATTTCCTTCTGTCCCCAGTGAAGCAGAACAGAAGCTCATCCCCATGCTTTCAGAATGACAGCCTACCCTTTCGTCCCAAGTGGAGAAAGGGAGCTTGTTTTTGGCAGGGTTGAAAGACTGGACGATGTATTTACTCAAAAGAGAACATATGACATTGTACAGAGGAGCCTCCTGTACATAGAATAAAAGCTTTCAAACAAGTATTTTTATCAATCCAGAAGCAGTCCACATCTTTGCTGCTGTTTAAACAGATCAGGGTCCTGGATCCACAGCATCATGTGATATCATTGGGAAGTTTTTTAATGCCCACACTTTCCATGTGGTTTGTTAGCAAGACCTCAACAATGCACCACAGAGATGACAGAAAAGTAATAGGAAATGCACACAAATTGTCTTGAAAAGTCATGTGCTTGGAGAGAAGGTGACAAGGGACTGTGTGCCTGGAAAGCTCTGTGGTTCAGTAGTGTAGGTCTTGGCTGTAAGTAAAAACATAGAATCATAGAATCAACCAGGTTGGAAGAGACCTCCAAGCTCATCCAGTCCAACCTAGCACCCAGCCCTAGCCAAGCAAACAGACCATGGCACTAAGTGCCCCAGCCAGGCTTGGCTTGGACACGCTGAGGGATGGTGACTCCACCACCTCCCTGGGCAGCCCATTCCAATGCCAATCACTCTCTCTGCCAACAGCTTCCTCCTAACATCCAGCCNCTTCTCTGGACACCTTCCAGCACCTCAACATCTCTCTTGAATTGAGGAGCCCAGAACTGGACACAGCACTCAAGGTGTGGCCTGAGCAGTGTTGAGTACAGGGGCAGAATAACCTCCCTCCTCCTACTGGCCACACTGCTCCTAAATTGTCATTGGTTCTCTCAAAATATATCAGAGTCTCTGGGAATTTAAATTCGAACCGAGACAGGAGAGTATCTGTGCTGGGACAAAACTACAGCAGCATCTGCTCTGCTTTGATATGTTAGTTGCTCCAAAGAATGTGGAAGTGGTTGCTGCTATTTTGACCAGTACAGTTGTTTCTCCTTTTGTTGCTTGGTGTGGCACAGGGGGAACACTGGTGCAATAGCCTTCGGTAATAACTTAGTGGCTTAGGGATGTGGGCCCAGAACAAATTCTAGACAAAAGAAAAACATGTTTGGGTCTAACAGAGAGCTTTGGCTACAGGAACAAAACTGTGATTGGATGTGCAAATATTTGGTATTTCGCTGGTCCCGGACGGGCTGACAGCTGACAAATGGTCTGAGTTTGTTTCTGATTACCGCCAAAAGGGAAAAAGCCTCTTGTTTTAGAGCCAGGAGCTGATGCTGCAGCACAAGAAGAATTTTAATGGTGGAGGTTATACTTTCTCAGTGTTACAGATGCTGAAAGTGCTACTTCTTCTGAGTATTTAACCAGTTCTGTGATTATAAGCAACCGAGGAAGGTATTTTGTTCACTTGTATCGCATCCAGTGATCAATATTAACCATTAGCTACTGTTCAAGGATGTAGCTAGATTATGTAGGAGGAAAATTAGGGAGGCAAAGGCCCAGTTAGAACTTAGGCTGCCACCTCTGTCAAAGATAATAAAAAGCATGTTTTATAAATTTATCAATGCTAAAAAGAAGGGCAAGAAGAGCCTCCACTGCTTACTGGATCAGGAGGGGAACACTGTTACTGACAATGAGGAAAAGGCTGAGGTCCTGAATACCTTCTTTGCCTCAATTTTCAACAGTAAGGAGGGAGGAGTTCAGGGCAAGTGGCCTCTTGAACTGGGAGATGGGGTCGGGGAGCAGTGTGTTGCCCTGGAAACCTCTGAGGAATTAGTTCAGGACCTGATGAGCCACGTGGACACCCAAAACGAGGCTGGGGAGAGGCCTCGAGCACAGCCCTACGAGGAGAGGCTGAGGGAGCTGGGATTGTTTAGCCTGGAGAAGAGGAGGCTCAGGGCAGACCTTATTGCTGTCTACAGCTACCTGAGGGGGGGTTGTAGCCAGGAGGAGGTTGCTCTCTTCTCTCAGGCAGCCAGCACCAGAACAAGAGGACACAGCCTCAAGCTGCACCAGGGGAAGTTTAGGCTTGAGGTGAGGAGAAAGTTCTTCCCTGAGAGAGTCATTGGCTACTGGAATGGGCTGCCCAGGGAGGTGGTGGAGTCGCCGTCCCTGGAGCTGTTCAAGGCAGGATTGGACGTGGCACTTGGTGCCATGGTCTAGCCTTGAGCTCTGTGGTAACAGCTTGGACTTGATGATCTGTGAGGTCTCTTCCAACCTTGGTGATACTGTGAGACTGTGATACTGTGAGGCTGTTCTTAATACTGACTGCTACCACTGATACCAGAATTGTGTTCAGCAGTCAGACTGGGAAATGCAGCACACATGCTGTGGCAGATGTTCTTCACAGAGAGAGTGATTTGCCATTGCAATGGGCTGCCCAGGGAGGTGGTGGAGTTGCCATCCCTGGAGGTGTTGATTCTATGAAATTAGTCTCAAACATAGAATCATAGAATCAATCAGTTTGGANGTAGGCAGCAATGAGGTCTGCCCTGAGCCTCCTCTTCTCCAGGCTAAACAACCCCAGCTCCCTCAGCCTCTCCTCACAGGGTTTGTGTTCCAGACCTTTCACCAGCCTTGTTGCCCTTCTCTGGACACCTTCCACCACCTCAACATCTCTCTTGAATTGAGGAGCCCAGAAATTTGCACAGAAATTATTTAGTAAGTATCTTAGTAGCATACAGAGCACTTCTGAGGTCACAGGGCCGATTACAACAGATGTGTGAGGGTTTTATGTTTAGAGTATTATGCAAAATCAATAATTGATGGGATCATGCCTGGCAAGCCAGAATGTGCATCTTCCACGACACAGGGCAGAGAGAGCTCGCTGCCTGGAAGGGTTCTGTGCCTTCTGGAATGGAGAAAGAAACACGTTACCGAAGAGAGAGGGAATGATTTCTCCAAACAGCCTCTAGCAGGGTTAGGCACAGTTTGACTTGTTGTGTCTATATCCAGCATTTCAACCACTGTGCTATCATTGAAGCAAGGTAAGAAACAGTCTTGTTGAGATCTGGCGGCATGAATAGCTCATCTGTAAAACTTAACTTTGCATCTAAATACCCATTTGGGGTTTTGCTTACTTTTTCTGGTGGCAGTTGCTGTGTGACAGTTGTCTCCTTAGGGATGTAAGTGAACTGCAGTGGTCGTTTCTAGTGGGAAGCATAACCTGTCAGACTTTGAGTAGCCATTAAGTTGCTATTTAAGTGACAATCATGAATTTCCACATGAAAACTTGCCCCGTTTTGGGGAAGCCAAGACAGAGTTTTGTGATGAGAGAGGCTGTTGTGTGTAGATCTTTTTATCTTCCATAGCAGGGGATAATTGAGGGAGGAACACAAAATGTGTTTCCATTCTTATGAAATCACGAGGATGTGATCTTTCCCTGTTGTCAGAAGGGTGACCTTTTTTTGTCTTCTAGCTAGAGATCTTTAGCCAATTTCTTGGGCACTAGTCAGTACCTTGGAAAATTTCAACATGACTGTGTTTGGGGAAGAAAAACAGATTGAGTTGCTAATACGCTCCTGTTCCTCCAAGGCTGTCTAGCCTGCTTTGTGGCTCCCCAGGAAGGTTATCGATTCCCTGCAAGTGTGGCTGTCTCTACTCAGAGCTGAAGGCTGGTTGTAAACTGCCACCTGAAGCAGACACACAAGAAGGGAATGTAGGTAATTGTATTCTGCTTCCATTGAAGTGTGTGATAAAATAGAATAGAATAGAATAGAACAGAATAGAATAGAACAGAACAGAACAGAACAGAATAGAATAGAATAGAATAGAATACAATACAATACAATACAATACAATACAATACAATACAATACAATACAATCAACCTGGTTGGAAGAGACCTCCAAGCTCATCCAGTCCAACCTAGCACCCAGCCCTATCCAGCCAAGCAGACCATGGCACTAAGTGCCCCATCCAGTCTTTCCTGGAACACCTCCAGGGACGGTGACTCCACCACCTCCCTGGGCAGCCCATTCCAATGCCAATCACTCTCTCTGGCAACAACTTCCTCCTAACATCCAGCCTAGACCTGCCCTGGCGCAGCTTGAGACTCTGTCCCCTTGTTCTGTTGCTGGTTGTCTGGGAGAAGGGACCAACCCCACCTGGCTACAGCCTCCCTTCAGGTAGTTGCAGACAGCAATGAGCTCTGCCCTGAGCCTCCTCTTCTGCAGGCTGCACACCCCCAGCTCCCTCAGCCTCTCCTCATAGGGTTTGTGTTCCAGGCCCTTCACCAGCCTTGTTTCAGGAGCAAAAGGGGATCTGATGACTGGGAGTTGCTGCTGCCAGCAGCTGGAACAGCTTTTCAGCTTTGTCTTACAGAAATGTTCAGTGACCTAGGAACTGTCCACAAGACTTGGAAAAAAATGTTTCTGGCAGCAGTTGCCAGTATTAGCACCACTTTTTATAGGCGTTCTGGCTTGGTGGCATTTGCTGGGCTAGCGTGTTTAGAGTCATCCACACTACTCAAAGCAGAGCAAATGAGATTCCCAGCCAAGTTTTGCTAATGGAAGAGGGAGTCCTGTGATTTTTCTCATGCTTTCTGTCTTTCCTAGGGCTGAAAGTACTACAGATGTTTCAGTTAGGGAACTGTCAGCACTTTTGATCTCACATATTTGTGGTTTTACAAATAATGGATTTTTTTGGTTTGGTGATGGAATTCAACTGGAAGTAATTCTTGGGTTTAGGTGACCAGAAAGGTTATTTCCTTCCCCCCAGCAAAACTAAAATGAACCAATTTGCTTAGTTTTGACTTTGTCAGTCCTTGTGTATTTGCTGCAATAACAGTGGGTTAATTTCTATCAGAATTTAAGTTTTAATTGAAAATGGTGTTTTGAAGAAAGATAATTCTAAGTAGTTTTAACGATTTAGAAAACTTTTAGGCTTTTCTGCTTTATTTCTCTGGCTAATGCCACCTTTTCACTTGGCCTATTTGTTAAATTCACAATTTTTTTTTTTTCCTACTGAAACAAAGTATTTTTGGAAGCTCATTGTGAGGCAGAATATATTTACCCAGCATTGTCATCACTTCACAATGCCTTCGCGTTTCAATGCAGCATTTTCAGAGTGTTGGGTTTAGACACAGCTTTCTAGCCTGTAGTTCATGGAATCATAGAATCAGCCAGGTTGGATGAGACCTCCAAGCTCATCCAGTCCAACCTAGCACCCAGCCCTAGCCAGTCACCCAGACCATAGCACTAAGTGCCCCAGCCAGGCTTTGCTTCAACACCTCCAGGGACAGTGACTCCACCACCTCCCTGGGCAGCCCATTCCAATGCCAATCACTCTCTCTGCCAACAACTTCCTCCTAACATCCAGCCTAGGCCTGCCCTGGCACAACTTGAGACTGTGTCCCCTTGTTCTATTGCTGCTTGCCTGGCAGAAGAGACCAACTCCACCTGGCTACAGCCTCCCTTCAGGTAGTTGTAGACATCAATGAGGTCTGCCCTGAGCCTCCTCTTCTCCAGGCTGCACACCCCCAGCTCCCTCAGCCTCTCCTCATAGGGCTGTGCTCCAGGCCCCTCAGCGGCTTCGTCTGGAAGTTTGGAAAAGCTGTTGCAGTATGTCAGCATCTGGTGTGACTAGACAAATGTGACTGGAGTATGTGAGAATGACAGCAGTATGAGAAGCATTCAGGTAACAGAAGTACATTGTCAGCAGCACAGAAAATCATTTATGAGGGGACAGCTTGAAAATAGTGGTTTAGGTCTAAAGTAAAATCCCCTGTAGATTAAGGGAGGGTGTGGAGAAAGAAATCCATGCTGAAGGCTGGACATAGTTTTCTGTTTTCAGCAAGATATTCTGCAGTTGAGCTTTCTCATACTTTCAGAATACCTCTTAGTTCTAATTCCCAGAGCTAACATTTGAGCAGAAAAATAAGGGTCTAATTAAAAGCAGTAGGTTCTTTGTGCAAGAAAACCAGGGTAGCTCTCCTTTGCTTTAAGACTACTTATTTGTCTATCCATACCCAGCAGAATTAGTGCAGTTGAGGGTGAGGGCTAAGTAGATTTACCTCATATGAACAAAAGAAAGAGCCACATTACCGTCTTCTGTCCCGTGTCATCAGAATGCATCAGCTGTTTGGACCAAGTATAGGACTGGAGCTATAAGCTGGTAATTGTAGGGTGTGTATTTTAGAAGTTGATGAATTGTGTGATTGGGAAAAGTGCCTGATGCCTGATTTGGTTTTGGTTTGTTTGTTTGTGTTTGTTTTTTTTTAGTGAGAATAAACTTTTACCAACTGGTTCTAATTACAGATGCCTAAAGTGTTCAACAGGAGGAAGTTCACAGTGAAAGTATTCCAAAGCATAACACTGTGCCATGACTAACGAGGTGATAACATCACCTCTTTGTAACAGAGCTGCTCCTGAGATTTCACTTGCATAAGAAACCCACGCACTAAGAAATTGTTGTCTTAATAACAAGGCTTGACCACTGTGAGAATGGCTTTGGAGGTCTTGCTAGGTGCAAGAAGTAATTATTTCAAACAGGGCTTTTGTCAGTTATGCTGAAAAGATTGTGAGTGTCCAGGCTTGTGAGCTAGCTCTTGGAGACAGGAGGTGCACGCTTCTGCTGGTGACAGTGTGCTCAATGCTATTGATGGCTCAGTCTTTAATGGTGGTTGCTCAAGTGCATTGTGTGGCCATGGTCTGAGTCTGGTGGAGATCCTTGAAGTGCTGGAGTGTTGCAGAATTTGCTACTTGTTTACTTGCTTGCCGCGGGTAACGTGGTCAAAGCCTCACGGATCAGTGTGATCAAAGGCAATGCCACAAGGACTCCAGATGATTCAATGTGAATTATGCCAGAGACGTTTGTTGATCATTTCAGCTCTCAATGTATCCCCTCAGGGCACAAGGCACACACCTACACGTTAGCATAATTAGTCAAGGACAACCCACTCCATCTGCATAAACCACACCTTGTTTTCCTCATTAACGAGGTGTTTGTTATCTGTCCCTTCTGAGATAAGGTAGCCAGCAGCTGCTGGGAACCAAGGTCAGCATCTGCCTGTTATTACTCTTCTTCACTCCATTCTCACATCCTTCTTCACTTTGCATTCCCACACTGGAGAAGCTGGCATTGAATGCCATTGACAAGTCAATGAGGGGGGCACAGTGGTTTTTAAGGTGTTGCCCTGTGGTACAGTTGTACAGAACCACTCTTCTGAAGGCCACTATGGGGGACACTGTGATGCTATCAGGTCCTCAGGCAAAGCGATTCCCCAGGCCTCTGGTTGCACAGCAGAGTGTGTACAGCTCTGCTGCAAGATGGCATTCTGGGCACTGCAGCTCTGCTCTACCTTCCCAAGTGCCACGGAGGGGGATTCTGCCGCCTACGCCGGTTTGTGGTGAAGGGAGAAGTTAATTGGTGCCAGATAATTATGTATAAAAATAGATATTTATTAAAGCCAATATTCTGAACTCTCAGCACCCCCAACCACTATATTTAATATTAAAATGGATTCTTTTCACGGTTATGGAAGGACCTTATGGGAATAATAACACAATGTGGCTTATTATAACTATATTACAATATCTAGCATACAACTACAAACAGAGAGAGGAGTTTTCCCTGCGGCTCAATGCCACTTGGGGTCAATATACTATTTGCCCAGCAGAGTGGGCTGAAACACTTTCTGCCTGTCCCAGCTTGAGGCTATAGGGTTAAAAAAAGTTTTCTGGGGACTAGAAGATTGTTACTCAATCCCATAATTCTGCTATCTTGGTAAAAACTCACAACAAGGTCAGTTCGTTCTCCTTTCCTCCTCCTCCTGCCCTGGGTGTGTGGCAGGAGCCCGCTATTGGGAACATGTAAGCAGTAGGGCTCTTGGCTGGATGGAGGCGTTGGGGGGTGAGGATTGGAGCACTGGGGAAGGTAGATTTAGTTTTTTTGGGGAATGGGGAATACTTTAAGGGGGTTTGCCATGGATGGGGAAATTGTTCTGTAAGATCTATTGCTGTATCTCTCTCTCTCTCTAAATACAATTCTGTATTTTCCTCTCCAGTTTGATCTGAGAGTTTAATTTCTGTCGGTTATCTTTAGCAAACCCACGACACTGCCCTATGGCAGCAGGCTACAGATATTACAGATAGTACAGAGGTATTAAAGCTTTTACTCACAATTCTGATTAATCATCAATAATCATTCATCACCCTCCGGGGCTATGTCATAGCCTATATAAAGGTGTCCGAGCCTTCAGGGGAACTTTGCCCATGGACTGTGAGGCTGGAAATCTTCCCGGCTTGAGGGGAGAAGAATAATCCTCTCGGCTTCTGGAGAGAGGATGCAGTCTTCACAGCTGTCTGGGGAAATGATCAGTTTCTGACCTTGTTCTCCTGGCAAGGATGCTTTGTCTGCCTTGTCTCCTGGCTCCTTCTGGATGCTTTGTCCAGGGATGGTCCGGGGGCTGTTGGCAGGACCTCAGGTGCAGGCGAAGGATGCCGTGCAGTCTGAGCACGGCTCTCACGCTGGCTGGCAGGCATGTGCAGACAAGAGGGTCTGCTCCCGGTATCTCGGCAGCAAGGGTGCCCCCCAGGCAATGAAGGCAGCGGGCGTGCAAGGTGTGCACAGCTGGCTGGGGAGTCTGAGCTCCTTGTAACTCACCACGGCTGGCTGGGAGATTCTGTCTCTGTAATAGCAGCATAAGCAAAGGCCGATGAGTCTAAATCTAATAATAATAAGGTGTGCCCGAATGTGAGCAGGGGGGGCCCGAGCACGGGGCCTGAGCATGAGTGTGAGCACGCTGGTGAAGCGAGAGTGGAGCTGCAGGTGACGTCAGAGCTAGCAGAAGCTAGACTAGAAGCCCGTAGAAGCAGAAGAAGCACATTGTCTGCCTGTGTGCCTCCATTTATGAACTGTGGGCCTGAGATTAATTGCCCCTTGGCCACCAGTGACCAATCAGGGGTTGGCAGTCAGCCAAACAATGCCATATTAGGCTATGTCACTTGCCTGGTACCTCCAAATATGGGGAGAGCATAGGCTGTGCCACAGGCTGACAGCGTGGGCTTACGCAACATGTTTGCAACCCGGACCTTAGGCAGACCAGACTCTGTAGCACCTAGGCCCATTATACCCTTTTGTGCTGTTAATGTGTTTACCCCTGGTTTGGGCTTGTTTACCCCTGGTTTAGGGAGGAAAACATGTTTGGGCAGGCAAGGCAAAGTAAGGCATAAAATAAGCCTATTTTCGGGCCTACAGGCCCTCCAGAACACCAAGGCAGAAGAAGAGCACAGCTGATATGCTGCTGAAATGAGTGCTTGAAATAATCTCCAGAGGGGCTTGGCAGGGGAGGGCAGTGGTGGGAAGGAAGTGGTGAAGCAGCAAAGGAGAGGATTCAATTTTAGGATGGATTACACTTAAAAAATCTGAGACTGTTCCAGTGATGAGTAACATAAGGAATTAGATTTACCATTTGAAGTAGTTCCTTGGTGAAATGATTGGACTGGTGAAGCAATCTCACTCGTACTAAATTGTTTTCTGATGAGCCTATCCTGAATGAGACTGTCCAGCTCCTCTCACCTTTCAGCATCCTTATCCTCAGGTCTCATTGACATCAGTGGGAATTAAACTCATTGAACTTTTCAATAGGTAATTAACTCCTTATAGGTCTAATTTTAATGCTGCCCTTACTTTTAGTTAGCAGTCATACCCTGTGACCCTCAAGTTAAAGCCCTAGCATGCATGTATCATTTACTGGATCTTTTGTGGGGCTGCACTTAAGCATTCCTGCACATATTCTGTTCCTAACTGCTTTCTGTGGGTAGGATTCTCCAGAGTTCTGTTACACTGACTGCATCACTTAGTGTGCTAGTTTGAGCCTAGCTAGAATGTTTTGGTGAGAAGAGTTAGATCATAGGCTGAGAACTGGAAAACAATGGTGAGGTCTACTTCGCTCACAGCCTTGCTGAGATGTGTAGAAAGGAAAAGCAAAACAAAAGATAAAGTCACTTTGCTCTGCACTTCGCTTGGGCACTTCGCTCTGGGCTGTGCTCTCAGCTCTTTGCCTGCTGTGGAGCTGAGGCTGCTGGCTGAACTCCATCTTGCTTTCTAACCTCACCCTCCATTTGCTTTGCCTGATTCACCTTGCTTCTTAATCCCCCTGGCCGAACCTCCATTCTTCCTTGGGACTGGGGTAAGGTTGAGAGGGGTAGGAGGAAGGTGAGGGGGTGGTTGAGAGCCCCTCCTGGGGACTCAGGTTTCTGGGAGGGGAGTTGTGTTTCTGTATTACCTTTTTACCTTGTATATTTCTGTCTATATCTGTATATACTGTAAATATCTGCTTGTAAATTGTGCCAGCTGTAAATATAAGCTTCATTCAAATTTCCAGAGCTGGCTGAGTCTAGTCTGGGTGAGTTCTAAAGTGTGGGGGGCGGGGGACACCCAAACCATCACACTTAGCAAATAGAACATACGAAATACTTGGTGGAAAACCTGTCTAAAAATCACAGTCTCACAGTATCACCAAGGTTGGAAGAGACCTCACAGATCATCAAGTCCAACCCTTTACCACAGAGCTCAAGGCTAGACCATGGCACCAAGTGCCATGTCCAATCCTGCCTTGAACAGCTCCAGGGACGGCGACTCCACCACCTCCCTGGGCAGCCCATTCCAGTAGCCAATGACTCTCTCAGGGAAGAACTTTCTCCTCACCTCAAGCCTAAATTTCCCCTGGCGCAGCCTGAGGCTGTGTCCTCTTGTTCTGGTGCTGGCTGCCTGAGAGAAGAGAGCAACCTCCCCCTAGCCACAACCACCCTTCAGGTAGCTGTAGACAGCAATAAGGTCTGCAACTTTTGCTGGCTGCAGTTGATGTTCTTCCTGAGTTCAGATTTTTGATGTGAATCAGGGATACTACAGACTTAACCCAGGCTTTCCCATCTGTACAGGTGAATGCCCCAAGCAGCAAGTTTTAGAGAGTTTTAGGTCTTGTCCTGATTATTCCAGGAGCCCCAGAACATGAGGGTCTCAGAGCACAATCTGCCTTTAAACATGCAGGTCTGAGCTTTTCTTTGGGCAGGTGAGAGGTGTAAAACTCAGACACTTCCAAAAGGCTTTGCAGGTCACAAATTACAGTTCATGCTCAAATCTGAGATAGTTCTGACTCTGACATCAGCTCTTTTTTTGTCTCTAGGCTTTGCAAGTCACAAAGTGCAGTTCATGCCCAAATCTGAGATAGTTCTGACTCTGACATCAGCTCTTTTTTTTTGTCTCTGTATCCAGGTTGCTCCTATCGTTAAAGAAAGAATGATGAAGAAAGGCAGCATGATGCTTGGATACCAACCTCACCAGGGCAAAGTCAACTTCTTCCGGCAGGTGGTGATCAGCCCCCATGTCAGTCGAGAGGACATGGACTTCTTGCTGGATGAAATTGAGCTGCTTGCTAAGGATTTGTAGCTGTAGCTGCACAAGCACCAGCCACTGCATGTGTGCTATGTGTGGAAGGAGAATGGCAGCAGTATCCTGGTGCTGTTTTGTGAGAGGTAGTAAAAAGCTTAACCTACATGTTGGGAACTGTGATTCTGGGTGATGTGGAGAGCTTTGCAGGTGGAGCACTCCTTCACAGGGAAGTATTTGCTGATGGGGGGCGAGGCAGCGCTTGCAGCACCACTGCCGTTGTGGGAAGTGTTTCCTCAAGAAGGGCACACTTCTGGAGCTGGTGTCTGTGTCCCAGGCAGGGTAGCTGTTTTCAGGTGCCTGTGCACGGTGTACCTCCAACCAGTCATTTATACATGCAGGCAGTGCTCCTCTACTGCTGCTCTTAGAAGTGGACTTACATGCTAATTAATACTCTGTCTACTCAATGTTTTAGTTTGGTGTGTGTTTAAGGGGAGAGGCCTGGTTCATAATTACACTGATAAGCTTGGAATTTGCAGACTTACAGGAAGAGTTCCTCAAGGCCCCTAACTAGGTGGATTGCCCAAATGTTTTGCTATGAGCACAGGCAGAGTGGATTTGGACTTGGTGAGGTAGTGTCACCATCCTGGGAGGTTTACAGGATCTCCTGCACAAAGTCCCAAGCAACCAATATTGACTTTGCTTTGACTAGACTGAAGTAGATGACCTATTAAGATGGCTTCTCAGCTACAGGATATTGTGATTCTACAAGGTACAATCATTGGGCCCCACCAGCGTTGCCTGGCTGCAATACCACCACCGCTGCAGCAGCGCTGGAATTGTTGGGGCGGCACTTGGAAGGTTTGAGTTCTCTCTTAGCAGGAGTTACCTACAATTTCTGAGTGGCTGTTCACCTTCCTCGGTTGTCAGAGTGATAAGATGTAGTCAGCAGCTTTTAGATGTACTTTAAAATTAGAACAGAAGGAAAAAAATGTGCTTAGCTGAAAGAGAAGCATTTTAATGCATGGTGGCTCTATGTGTATTAATCATGTAGTAAAATCACTTGCCATTGTTTGTGTTTCTCTGCAGATTGATGATGGCTCAGTCTTATGTTACCAGGCTATAATTTGACACTGACATTAAGGTGATAGCGATCACAGGAGGCCTGCTTGTGATTTTAGGATATGAGCAGGTTGAATATTTTTGGTCAATCTTAGCTAGCAAAATTAAGGTCTACATTTTGTCTTGGTCTTAAGATTTACACTGCACTTTTCATCTGCCTTTATTCTGTTAAAAAATGATCTCTTTTGCAAAGATAGAAATGTTCTTGCAGCAAACTAAGGGGGTGTCTAGATGACTGGATAGGACTGGGTGATAGGTTGGACTGGGTGAAAGGTTGGCCTGGATGATCTTGGAGGTCTCTTCCAACCTGCTTGATTCTATGAGTCTATCTTTCACCTTGTAATCTGTGTCTACTTCACTTGAGTATGTTGATGTTTGTTCCTCAAGCTATATACTGACCAAGGTGAACCTTCCTGCTCTGTTTTCTGTCCTGCCGTAAGCAGTCTTTAAACACAGCACTTCTTTGTTTCCATTGTATTAGGCTCCACCATTGCTACATTCCTATTTCCAGTCAACAGGAAGATGGTGTGGAAAGTCTAAGAAGGTCATGACAACTGAAAAGGTCACTCTGTCAGAGGAGTAGATAGGATCAAGAGTCACCCGGCAGTGACAGTGTCACACTATCACAGTCTCACAGTATCATCAGGGTTGGAAGAGACCTCACAGATCATCAAGTCCAAGCTGTTACCACAGAGCTCAAGGCTAGACCATGGCACCAAGTGCCACGTCCAGTCCTGCCTTGAACAGCTCCAGGGACGGCGACTCCACCACCTCCCTGGGCAGCCCATTCCAGTGTCCAGTGACTCTCTCAGTGCAGAACTTTCTCCTCACCTCAAGCCTAAATTTCCCCTGGCACAGCCTGAGGCTGTGTCCTCTTGTTCTGGTGCTGGCTGCCTGAGAGAAGAGAGCAACCTCCTCCTGGCCACAACCACCCCTCAGGTAGTTGTAGACAGCAATAAGGTCTGCCCTGAGCCTCCTCTTCTCCAGGCTAAACAATCCCAGCTCCCTCAGCCTCTCCTTGTAGGGCTGTGCTCGAGGCCTCTC
>WAAF01008075.1:0-33887 GCA_013400475.1 Tricholaema leucomelas
TGAATGGAACATCTCTGTTATGAGGAGAGACGCAGGAGCTGAGGCTCTTCAGCTCTTTAGAAGAGACTGAGAGGTGACCTCATCAATGTTTATAAATATGCAAAGGGTGAGTGCCAGGAGGATGGAGCCAGGCTCTGCTCGGTGATGCCTGATGACAGGACGAGAGGCAATGGGTGGAATTTGAGGCATAGGAAGTTTCATGTAAAGATGAGGAGGAATTTTTTCACTGTGAGGGTGAAAGAACACTGGAACAGGCTGCCTCCCTCTCTGGAGATATTCAAAACCTGCCTGGATGTGTTCCTATGTGATCTGGTATAGGTAATCCTGCTCTGGCAGGGGAATTGGACTGGATGATCTTTCAAGGCCCCTTCCAGCCCTGGACATTCTGTGATTCTGTGATTCTGCTGCCCAGCTGTGAGTGTTTCCCTGGCATTCTGTTCTGCTGCCCACCAGGTAGGAGCTTAGTGCTCCCTGTAGAGTGCGTAGGCTTTGCTGGCAGCCTTGGCAGCAGGGCTTTGCATTGCCAGCTGTGCCTCCAGAAGAACTAAGGGTCTTCTGCTGCCCATCTGTGAAGTTACCAGGTGAAGTGCAGTGTTTAGCTGTGGCCGTGGCCTGAGCCTGGCTGCAGGGACAGTCCATGACCTGTTAAAGGACAGCAGAGTGCCACTCTGGAGTTGAAGCCACCACATCTGGTGGTGGTTGTGCCTCGCTCTGCAGAGAGAGCTTTGCCACCCTAGGGGCTGGTGTGCTGAGACCACCTTTGAGTCTGCCTCATCCCAGACATCCTGTGGTACTTCCTCCTGGATGATTTTGGAGGTCTCTTCCAACCTGTTTGATTCTATTCTATTCTATTCTATTCTATTCTATTCTATTCTATTCTATTCTATTCTATTCTGTTCTATTCTCCTGTGTCCCAAGAGCTGCTCTTCTTCCACATCAGCATGTGTGAGCCTGGTCTGACCTTGAGGGTGGGAAGGAACCCCCCAGGGGAAGCAGTGGGTTCCCCTGCAGTTTGAAGACTCAGTTGGGCAGGATGCTGAGCCAGCTCAGCTGAGCTCTACCGTCACCTAGCGAGGTTGAACCAAGTCATCCTTGGGTGATCCTGGTGAACCTGGCATTGACTCTGTGAAGAAATGGTGACAAGTGGGATGTTTTAGCTTGCCCTCTCCAAATGGGCCAGGTTACCAGCATGGAAGAGAGCTGCACCACAATCTTAGCCCACAGCCAGCATCTGGTGGTCAGCTTGGGTTGAAATGTGATTTTTACTTATTTCTGGATTCAGTACTTTTGGAATTTCAGGGTGAAGGAAGAGGCAAGTAAGAGCCCCAGCTGAGCTTTGCAAGCGTCAGATCTTCATCTGCCTCAGTGTTCTCCAAGATCAGGGGTTCAGCCCCATTGTTCACCCTAATGGCAGCCTCCAGAGAGCCATGTTGGTTTCCTAGGGTGTTGGTGGCTCATTGGCTTAGGTTGGAAACCTGATTTGAAACACCAGTGCGTTGTTTCCATGGAGCTTTACATCTTGGTTCCTGTCCCTTGAGGGAGGAGGCGTAATGTTGGCGCTTCCCTGCCACAGTTCCTCTAGGCATGGCACCTTTGCTGGGTTAGGCACCATAGGCCTCAGCAGAAAAGGCTCCGTGAGCTTGGCTCCCTCTTCCACAGGTATTTCCCTCAGCCTGTACTGGAGCAGAAAGGTGCGAAGTGTTACCAAAACAAATCCCCAAGATCCAGCTGCAGACTTTCTGTGAAGTGAAGCAAAGATTCTCTTCAGGCCCTGGTGTCAGCCATGGGATGAGCACCATTTTAGCAGCGTGAAGGGACCTGTGGGCACCAACAGCATGTGTGTGCACTGCTCAGGCTTCTGGGCTCTGGTGACTGCAGTGCACAGCACCCTGCAAGGGCTGGTGAGGACGTGAAGATTCTGTGTGGTTGTGCAGCTGCCCTTGGCTTCCTTCATTCCCTTCTTGGCTGAGGTGTGCTGTTGCCACTGGCAATCTGCTAACTGTAACCAATCCTTCAGCACAGAAGCAGTCTCAGTGATACTGAAGTCACTGCTGCAGGATCAGTTGTTGGCATCCTGCTGATCCCATAAGAAATTCCAGGGGATCGTCACTTCCACTGGAGCTAAACCTATGCAGACCTTCTAGTCTCCTGTGCCAGCACCTTGACCAAGCTGTACCAGCTGGGAGTGCCCGGGGAGGGGGGGAGGAGGCTGGCAGCAGCACTACTGGCTCCCAAGGTGTTGTCAGATGAAGTGGAAGCTGCTATTCCTGGTTTGGAATTATCCAAAAGTCCTCCAAAGAGGCCTTTCGTGAATAGCTTGGAACAGTCTGAGGCTGTTTGGGGCAGTAATCAGTCCTGAAATTCCTCCCTTTTTGTGGCTGTGCTTTTTGATTTCATCTCCACCCGCATTTTTAGTGTCTGTTAGTTGTGTCCTCACTGAAGATTGCTGCAGTCTAAAAGGTACTAAAGACAACTTCATCAGATAGCCAAAAAGACTTTTTTTTTCCCAAAGTAATTCTTTCTTCTTTCCTTTTTTTTTTTTTGTTTGTTTGTTTTGTTGGGTTTGTTTTTTTTTTCCCCATCTAGGAAATAGCCAAAAAGTGAATTCTTGGTGCACCCAATGAGAATGTTAGATTTGTGTTGGGTCTTTCTGCCTCAAAATGAGAAACCGCAGCATAGACAATGGAGTTTATGAATCAGATATTAAACCTCATTCTCTGGTGGGAATGAAACGTTCATGTTTGCCTCCTTTTCTCTCCTTAACTTTGACTGCTGTGAACTCCAGGAATAATAACCCTGCAGCTTTTCTCCCTCTCTCTCTCTCTCTCTCTCTCTTTTTTTCCCCCTTGTTTTTTAATCTATTCATTTTATACTTTTCAGACAGATTTTTCCCCGGGGTGAAACAAAGGTTAACTGAAATTTCCTCTGTTGTGTACCTGAACGAATCAGCAGTTTGAGAAGGAAATCCCATTGATGGGCAGAGAGAGTGACAGGCTCTATTTAAAGAATTCCCCCGACTGTGTGGTAGACCAACCATGCCATGAATTTAACTGTTCCTGTGGTCCCCATACTTGTACCCACCAAAAGGAGAGAAAAACCTACTTTGTTCTGCAAATGTTTCGCTAAGCTTTGAAAATCATGAGCCAGAGAGGCTGCTGAATTGCCACGACGGGCAGCGGCAAGGGCTGAAGGCAGCAGCACTCACTCTGGCAGGGACAGAGAACAGACAATTGTGCAGCCTGCATAATGGGGGAGGCACAGCCGCGGCTCTGTGCTCAACGTGCCTGAATTGCAGCTCTGTGCCTGCACTGCAGCTTTGTGCTCGACATGCCTGCGCCGTGGCCGTGTGCCTGCACCTTGGCCGTGTGTCTGCACCTTGGCCGTGTGTCTGCACCACGGCCGTGTGCCTGCACCGCAGCCCTCTGCCTGCACCGTAGCTCTCTGCTCGACGTGCCTGCACCGCGGTCCTTGGCATCCTGGGCTGCGCAAATGCATCGCTTTGCTGCACTGCACCTGGCACACCTCAGCCTTCTGCAGCCAGCAGCATGTGCAGCAGAGAGAAGAGCAAAGGGCCTTTGCCTGAAGGAGGTGCAGGATCTGTTGTTGGAGAAACTGCCTCATGGTTTGGCTGCACAGAGAAGAGCTGCAGGACTGAACTCCTGCACTGGTCACAAGAGGCAGGACACCTGGGTGTTTGCATGTCTTGCTGTCTGCTTTCAGCAGCCAGAGCAGACATCTCTGCCTGGCTCTTCACTGATGCCTGCTAAACTTCATGACCTGCCAGCCTGCTGGAGAGGGGCAGCCCTGCCGCAGGCCTCAGCCTGGCGTGCTGCTGGGACCGAGAGGAACCAGCCTGCAGCCCCTCGGCTGTCAGTCTTGTCTGGCAGCATCAGCTGAGGCTTCTCCCATGGGCAATGGCTGCTTAACTTTGCTTAAAGTCACTTTAATAGCTCATGGGTTGGGTTTTTCCACTTCTGAAGGGCTCTTCAAAAGTGTGGGGGTTTTCCACCTTGAAACCCTCACATGCCTCTAGCTGCTGCCACCTTTGGTGCAGCTGAGTTCTTGCACTGAATGCACTTCAGAGGGGGGTGAGTTCCGCTGTGTGCTCACCGCCGTGGTTCTAGTTTGTGATGCCTCTCCAAAGCATCCTGCTGGATGGTTGCTGAGTGTTGCAGGTGCAGCTGCACTGACAGAAGTATGCATTTACCTGTACCTGTGCAAGGCGATGGGCAGTGAGACAGCAGGAGGAGAGGGAGGAGAGGCAGGCGAGTCTTCTGACTCTGAGGGAACGTCTCAGAGCTCCTGTCAGTGGCTATCTGGGCTAATCGCTCTCTGGGAGCTGATGGATCTCTGTTCAGGTTGTGTTAAGGAGATACTGAGCTGTGAGCTGTTACAGCAGCAGGTGTCACCTCCTCTCATCAGAGCAGAGCTGAGGAATCATAGAATCATAGAGTCAGTCAGGGTTGGAAGGGACCACAAGGATCATCTCGTTCCAACCCCGCTGCCATGGGCAGGGACACCCTACCCTAGATCAGGCTGGCCAGAGCCTCATCCATCCTGGCCTTAAACACCTCCAGGGATGGGGCCTCAACCACCTCCCTGGGCAACCCATTCCAGGCTCTCACCACTGTCATGCTGAACAACTTCCTCCTCACGTCCAGCCTGAACCTACCCATCTCCAGCTTTGCACCATTCCCTCTAGTCCTGTCACTCCCTGATATCCTGAAAAGTCCTTCCCCAACTTTTTTGTAGGCCCTCTTCAGATACTGGAAGGCCACAATAAGGTCACCTGGGAGCCTCCTCTTCTCCAGACTGAACAGCCCCAACTCTTTCAGTCTGGCCTCATAGCAGAGCTGCTCCAATCCTCTGATCATCCCTGTGGCCCTTCTCTGGACATGCTTCAGCACATCCACATCCTTCTTCTAATGAGGGCTCCATAACTGGATGCAGTACTCCAGGTGGGGTCTCACCAGAGTGAAGCAGAGGGGGAGAATCAACTCCCTTGACCTGCTGGCCACACTTCTCCTGATGCAGTCCAGGCTCTGGTTGGCCCTCCAGGCTGCAAGTGCACACTGCTGGCTCATGTTGAGCTTCTCATCCACCAGCACCCCCAAGTCCCTCTCCTCAGAGTTGCTCTCCAGCCAGTCACTGCCCAGCCTGGATTTGTGCTTGGGATTGCCCCGACCCGGATGAAGGACACTGCACTTGGTCTTGTTGAACCTCATGAGGTTGGCTTGTGCCCACCTCTCCAGCCTCTCCAGGTCCCTCTGGATGGCATCCCTTCCCTCCAGCCCCTCTGCTGCTCCACACAGCTTGGTGTCATATGCAGACTTGCTGAGGCTGCACTCAATGCCTCTGTCCACATCACTGACAAAGACATTGAACAAGACTGGTCCCAGGACTGATCCCTGAGAGACTCCAGGAGTATCTAAGGAGAACACCACATACAATTCCATTCTCTCTCTACAGGGGTTAATTCTAATTAGCCTGACTGCTAGGAAATATTTCTGCACTGGAAGGGTTCCCAGACATTGGGACAGGCTGCTCAGGGCAATGCTGGAGTCACCATCCCTGGAGGAGTTCAAGCAGCCTGTGTAGACATGGTGCTTAGGGACAGGGTTCAAGGGTTCATTGATGACCCTTCAGTGCTGGGTGGATGATCTTGAAAGTCTGTCCCGACCAGAGATGTTCTGTGAATAACTGAGTGATGTAGGAGGGCTGTGGCTACTGTGCACCTTCTGCCCCTGGTGCCTTGCAGACAGTTGTCTGTTAGGATGAAGTGGCCACCATGAGGCACCAGAAACCCATGAGGTGGGACAGAGATCCCTGAGATCTGCTGGCTGCAGACCTGTTCCTTCCCTCCAAAGAGCAATGTTGTGGAGCACCTGAGCTAGGCAATGCCAGAGAGCAACTGGAGGAGGAACCTGAGGCAGTATGAGGAGGACCAGCTTCCTTTTTAACTGACAGTCCTCTGTGGCTGCAGACCACAAACTGGGTAGCTGAAAAGCTTGTAGCGGCACAGGTTGGGTGGCTGCACATCTATAGCCACATATGTGTGTGTGCTTGAGGTGTCCTGGTGCTCCACACTGCTCTGCCCCCTCAGGTGTAGGAGGCAGTCTCCATGTGGAGCCTGGGTGTTGTTTCATGTCTTCACTCCTTGTGTTGAGGAAGAATCAGAGGACCACAGAATCATCTTGGGAGGAAAACCTCTTCAAGATCCAGTCGAACCATTCTCTAACTCTGCCAAGGCTGGTGCTAGCCCACGTCCCCCAGCACCATAGCTCTGCCTCTTGGAAACACCTCCACGAGTGGGCATTCAGCCATCTCCCTGGGCAGCCTGTGCCAGGCTTTGGGAAGTCTTTCAGGGGAGAAATTCTAATGTCCAACCTAAACTTTCCCTAGGACAACCTGAGGCCATTTCCTCTCTTCCTATTACTTGTTCGTAGGGAGAAGAGACCAACACCCACATAGCTCCAATACTCATCTTTTGTGGTGAGAGGTGCTACCTGGTAAAGAAATAAACCTGTAGCAGAAAGAATGTAGGATGCCTTCTCCTCCAAAACCTGCAGCTGGCACTTATCCAGGTTCCAGAGACATACACAGAGGGTGAGCAGCTGGAGCACATCACACACGAGCCCTGCTGTGACAGGTGGTGTTACAGTGAGACTGGGATCCTGTGCCCCAAGCACAGCAGATCTCAGTGTTTGCAGTGCCACAGTACGAAATTCTCTCAGGGCTAGACCATTTCTAGGGATTTAAGGCTTACCATTTAAAATGTTCACTGCTGCAGGAGCAGCTGGAGCTGTGTCCTGACGTGTCTGCAGCAGCAGAGGTCTGGCTGTGGAATGCAGCCAGGGCTCTGTTCCATAATTGCTGTATTAATGAGCAGTCAAAATCCGGATTTTGAAGCCCACGTTTGAAATGTGTTTGCCCTTTAGGCCGGGTGCTGTGCCAGCACAGTGTGAAGCAACCAGTGTCACTGGGTGGCCGGAGAAGGAGCTCTGGCCGTGCTCTCCAGCAAAAAGCAAGGGGACACTGCTGGCAGCCTGGGTGGCTTTGCTTACAGCCGTATCCCTGTCCACAAACCTCTGCAGGGCAGCCCCAGCCTGCAGGGAGCAGAGGGAGGTGTCTTCTGCAGGAAGCAGAGCCAGGAGGTGACTTTGAGGGGGTGAGAACCTGTGGCCGGTGGTGCCCTGTCTGGCCGCGTGGGTAGGTCTGAGCGGTTTGCTGCTTGCGGTCGGTCAGGGTTTGTTCCCTGTAAAGGGGCTCTGCCCCCGGGCAGTGTCAGGTGCTGGTCCTCATCCTCCTTTCCCTGCCTCTGGCTGCAGTGCACCAAGCAGAGCTCCTGAACCTGCCTTCACCTCGGTGCTGCTGGGAAGTTTGCATTTCCATGCTGGTGGACATGTGTGAATCTCAGTGATCTCAAAATGTTCCTTTAAATAAAGGCAAGGCTGCTGCTTGCCACTCATCCTGTGCTTGGGGGCATAGGACAGCCAAGGTGCAGCCCTCTGTACAGGAAGGGCCTGGCACAGAGCTGCTGTTTTCATCTAAACCCTGTCTGTTTTGCATCCTCTTCTGTCCCTCCTCCTCTGTCCTGCAGCTTGACAAAACCGTTTTTTCAGAGCAGCAGCACAAGTTTATCTGGGCAAGGCCCTTCTGGTTTGTTTTCTTTCAGTTGAGTAATGAAATTAATCTTCAAGATGAGATTACTTTTAACACAGAAAGATGAGAAGGCAGGAGCAGGAACATGCTGGTGATGTGCAAAGGTTCTGTTGATGCACTGTGGAAACACACAGGGCCCTAACAGGGATGAGTTTTGTGTGCACCTTCTGCACAGAAGAAGAGAGAAGTTTTGGGAGAGACTGAGTGATTTTGAAGAGTATGAAGAAAGCCGTGGTAGCCCTGTTCCTGCAGACAGGAACCCCCACCCTCAGTGCCAGTGTCCATCTGCAGGAGGAGTGCTGTGCTGCCACACTGTGCTGGCTTGGCCTTGGCAAATGTCACTGGTGGGGTTCCTTCCACCAGCCTCTGCTCAATATGGAAGCTGTGAGGAATTAGCAGATGTGCTTCATGCCTGTGCTTGGCCCCAGAGCACCCCCTCAGCCCCAGGAGGGGTCTGGGGCTGCTGGTTAGGGTTGTGGGGTGGAAGTGCATCATCCCTGGGCATCCTAAGGAGGTGATCAATGCAGGGCTGTGAGATGAGCCACCACTGTGTCCTCAGGAGGAGAGATGTTCCAAATTTCTGGTCACTGAGTGTTATGGAAGGAAAACAAAGGCTGTGGGTGCTGCAGAGAAGGGAGAGCATGGCACAAAGGAGCCATCAACACCATGATGGCATCGCCACTGCAGGATAAGCAGAGGGCAGCAGCACAGGGTGGCAGCAGGGTGCCCAGTGAACCAGCTCCAAGGAACCCATGGGCAGCCCCAGACTGGAAGTGCCTGCTGGACGGGTTCAGTCATCCAGATAGACTCAGCCCAGGGGGACTGGATGTGTTTGCCACCTTGAGCAGAGCTGGGTGGTTTATTTCATGATTTAGTGCCAGGCAAAATGCTGTGGCCAAGAAGAAAAGCGGCTGCGATTTTGCAGCCTCTCTCTAAAGGCTTCAGGCTGACTGCACGAGCAGAGCTCCTCCTGCACACCTCTGTCTGCAGCCACCTGCCATGGTGCAGCTGGTTCTGGTGAGGCTGGACTTTGCTGAAATGTTTGATACAGCACCGCAGCCCTTTCGTTTGCTGTCTGGTTGGAGCAGGTTTCCAGCATCAGAAGTATTTGAATCATTGTGTCACAGTTTCCCCCACCTGCCACCGGTATAGCAGGGGATTTTGGCAGTGAAGAAAAGAAACTCCTTGGTTTGTACTGAAGAGGGATGTGCTGATGATTAGCAGGAGTTAACTTCCTGTTAATTCTGGTGTGTGCCCTGCCAGCCCTCTGCCTGTGCCTTCTGTGGAACAGGGCACTGACAGTGCTGGTGGCTGTGAATTACAAACACCTTTTGCTTCCACGAATGAATTTCCTTAACAGGTTTCCAAGTGGTAAACAACTCACTCAGATATGTCACAGTATTTACTTACTTTGCATGGCTGGACACCAAAAGGCCTTACTTTCCCATGGTCATCACCACAACTGGCATCCCCTACAGAGAGCTGACACTGTGCTTTCCCTTCTATCTGCTCTGCTGGGACCAGAGAGCCTGGGCAAAGCAGTGTCCAGAGGTGTGGATGTGGCACCCAATCTCCTAGTAGAGGCACCCCCTCTCCTAGTACTGGCTTGTCCTGAATGATGCTGAGGTGGAGGACCAGTTGGGTGCTCTGGCTGTGCACCATGGCATGGGCACGACCTGTCACCAATCGGCTGTTTGTGAAGGTCTGTGGCGGTTCTTGGCATTGCTGGCACTGGTGAGTGCTGGAAATAAAACACCCCAGAGTGCTCTCCAGAGCAGGGCAGGTGGCACTGGCCACAGCTTTCAGGTGCAGAACAGCAGCAAGCAGATGTTGCGTGCTTGAGTGACCTACCTGTGTGCAGGCACTGCACACTTCAGCTGAAATCACTGACTTCTGGTAACAAGGAGCTGGCATTACATTGTGGGTGGCATGAGTTTCATTTCTAGCTGTCTGCCTTCTGTTGACAAGGAGCAGGGCAATCCCAGTCAGCTGGGTGAGTAGTGTTTGGCAGCTATGGTGTGATTTGTGTGCTCAGAGTGGGCACAGGCTGTGAGTGTTGGCAGGGACCTCTGCAGACACAGAACATCAGCTTGTGCACAGCTCTGATGGTCACTGTGAAGGTGCAGGGCAGGTGGGCACCTCTTTGGGCACAGGGGTGAATGAGGGGTGGAGAGGAGACTGTGGTCGTGTAGCTGTCTGCACAGCAACAGCTGCAAGCAGCACTCAGGTGCAGCACTTTTAAGCTGCTGTAGCTGCATGCCTCTTCTTCAGCTGCTTGCCTCTTGTTTCCCTTCTCTGCACTCCCAGAGCTGTGTCCGAGGTGGTGCTGGTGTGCCAGCATTCTGATTTCCTGCACCTTGCCCAGCCCTGTTTGGAAAGTCTCAGCTCACAGCCTTGGCTGCTGTGCTTGTGTGTAAAGCAATTTTGGCAGGCATCAGTGCAGAAGACACAGATTCTGCAAATCCACGAGGAGGAAAAGTGCATTTTTGTTGTCTGTTACATTCTTGTTCCCTGTGTTCCTGCTCTGCAAGGTCTGCACCGGAGCTGGGCATGCTGTGAGGGCAGGCAGGGGTGGCTGGAGCAGCAGTTGTGGAGTCCCTGTCTCTGGAGACATGAAATCTTGCCTGAACTGGGTCAGCAGGGGCAGGACGAGAGGGTGGTGTCCGAGGAAATCCACCTATGGCTGGACACCTTCCGAGGTGAATCAATCTAGGAGCAGCTGTGGAGCTGATGGAGGGTAGGAGAGCCCTGCAGAGGGACCTAGACAGTCTGGATGGGTGGGCAGAGGCCAGTGGGATGAGATTTAACAAGGCCAAGGGCAGGGTTCTGCATTTCGGCCACAACAACCCCAAGCAGTGCTACAGGCTGGGGACAGAGTGGCTGGAGAGCAGCCAGGCAGATAGGGACCTGGGGGTACTGGTGGATAGTAGGCTGAAGATGAGCCAGCAGTGTGCCCAGGTGGGCAAGAAAGCCAATGGCATCCTGGCCTGTATCAGGAACAGTGTGGCCAGTAGGACAAGGGAGGTTATTCTGCCCCTGTACTCAACACTGCTGAGGCCACACCTTGAGTGCTGTGTCCAGTTCTGGGCTCCTGAATTCAAGAGAGATGTTGAGGTGCTGGGATGTGTCCAGAGAAGGGCAACAAAGCTGGTGAGGGGCCTGGAACACAGCCCTGTGAGGAGAGGCTGAGGGAGCTGGGGGTGTGCAGCCTGGAGAAAAGGAGGCTCAGGGCTGACCTCATTTCTGTCTACAACTACCTGAATGGAGGCTGTAGCCAGGTGGGGGTTGGTCTCTTCTCCCAGGCAACCAGCAATAGAACAAGGGGACACAGCCTCAAGTTGTGCCAAGGGAAGCATAGGCTGGATGTTGGGAGGAAGTTGTTGCCAGAGAGAGTGATTGGCATTGGAATGGGCTGCCCAGGGAGGTGGTGGAATTGCTCTCCCTGGAGGTGTTCAAGAAAAGCCTGGATGAAGCACTTAGTGCCATGGTGTAGTTGACTGGATAGGGCTGGGTGATAGGTTGGACTGGATGATCTTGGAGGTCTCTTCCAACCTGGTTGGTTGATTCTATTCTATAAGTCTGGTGCCAGATGGGCTGTAGTTTCCTTTTCTGAAGGTGGCACAGTGTTGCCTCTAAGCCTTGGCAGGTTCAGAGTCTGTTATCAGCAATCACAATGCTAAGTATGTAGTAGTAAAATGTTTGTGCAAATCCATTACAGTTTTATTTCCTTTCTGCTTTTTCAGGAGAACCTGATGTGGACTGGTCTATCTCTACTAAAGACCTGGAGGTAACATAGTCAAAATGTCCTGTAATTGTTTACTCTGACCTTTACTGAGCAGGGCAAGACAACTGGGGTGGAAAACTCCATCACTTTCTAAAAACTCTGTTCTGACAGGCAACTGAGGGGAAGACTTAAAGCTCTGCCTGGAGAGGAGGCATGTATGAGGTCAGGGGGAGGGAGAGAGTTGTTTCTAGCCTCTGTTTTTCCCCATTTCCCCTCCTTTTTAAGACCTTCTTTACAATTGCAAATTGCAGATTTGGTCTGGACTTGTCTAGCATTGTCCCAGAAGTTCCCTCAGTGTGTGGAAGGGGAATGTGTAGCCTGTTGTGTTTGTACCCTGGGAAGCATTCCAGCTCCTCCTGGAAGGGCTCAGGGGTTAAAAGTGTCCTGATGAGTCCAGGGAGAGCAAAACCTCAGAACTGCTTTTTTAAACATCTGGAGAGAGTGTCCTGGGGTGGGGGTTTGGACTAGAGCAGACTTCTCCACACTGCAGGTTCCTCTGAAATCAAACTGTCCATCTCAGCCTGGGTTGTGCCAGCTGTGCCTACAGGAGGTTGGATTTCCAGCTGAACGTTGCCAGGATTCCACTTCTAACAAACACTGAACCACCAAGATGAACAGAGGGCTGGAGACCCTCACTCTGGGGACAGGCTGGAATAGTTTGGGCTGTTGAGCCTGGAGAAGGCTCCAGGGAGACCTTAGCACAGTCTTCTAGTATCTGAAGGGGCTCCAGGAGAGCTGGGGAGGGACTTTGGACAAGGGCTGGAAGTGCCAGGACAAGGGACAATGGCTTTTTGCTGGGAAAGGGTAGATTGAGACTGGAGAGGAGAAAGAAACTGTTGAGAGTGAGGGTGAGGAGACGCTGGCATAAGTTGCCCAGAGAGGTTGTGGACGTCCCCTTCCGGGAGGTGTTTCAAGGCCAGGCTGGATGAGGCCTTGAGCAACCTGGGCTGGTGGGAGGTGTCCCTGCCCACGGCAGGGACCAGATGTGGATGATCTCTCAGGTGCCTCCTGACCCAAGCCACTCCATGGCCCTGTGAGCCCCAGGGGCAGCCACCTTTCTCTGCTTGTCTCCCCAGGCGCAGATCTCCAACTTCGGGGCCATGCGGCGCAGCACTGCTCGGTACTACACAGCTGACAAGAACGTCACCTGCAGGAACTGTGCCAGGCAGGGCCACCTGTCCAAGAACTGTCCTGTCCCAAAGGTGGGTGCCACACCTGCAGTATCTGTAGGTGCAGCTGCTTTTTCTCACACCACTCTGTGCGAGTCAATTGTTTCATTGGAAGGTTCTCCTTTGTACAAAGGATGTGGAACTGTTGGAGCAAGTCCAGATAAAGGGCATCAGGATGAGCTGCCTGGGAGAACCTTCCTCAGCTACGTGGCTGAGCACCATGTCTCTGGTGAAGAGGTCCCTTTGCACAGTGAGGGCCCCCAGCAGCCTGCTCACTGTACAGTGTTGTGTGGCACAGCCCTCGGGCCAACTCGTGTGTTGTCACAGGCTGGTTGCCAGGTTCCTCTGTCCTTCATCTTTCAAGGAAAGTAGCCCAGGAGTTGTTCAAGCAGGGAGCCTGACACTTCTGCAGGGAGTGAGTCACTTTATGTTCAATGGTTGGTTTAACTGCATTCACTGAGCAAGGAACAAGGGCACCAAGCATAGAAGTGCTTCTGGTGTAGGGTCCCAGTGGAGAAGGAGCAGGGAGTCTGCTGAGATACAGCCTGGAGTTTTACCTCTCTTGCAGTCTTCCCTCACTTGGATTCCTTGGTGCAGTTCCTAGAAAGCAGCAGGCGCTTATTTGGGGTAGCTTCTTTTTAGTCTCCGTTTCTGGTTGTTCTGGGGTGTTATGATCTTCTAAAACATCGTCACTGAGCTTCTTCCTTTCTTTGTTTCTCCACAGAGGGTTCCTCCGTGCTGCCTGTGTGCCAGAAGAGGTCACCTCCAGCACAACTGCCCATCCCGTTTCTGCCAGAACTGCTTCTTGCCTGGACACTGCTTCAGGGACTGCCTGGAGAAGCCCTTCTGGAACAAGCTCTGCAACCGCTGCCACATGCGGGGGCATTATGCTGATGTGAGTACAGCCCAGAGAGCTGGGCCTGGCACAGCACCTCCTTCCTGTGTTAGAGGCTCATACAGTCACAGGCTGCCTTTGGCTGCAAGGGACCTTCTACAATTCCAGCCCCTGCCATGGGCAGGGACACTTCCCACCATCCCAGGTTGCTCAAGGCTTCATCCAGCCTGGCGCTGAACACCTCTAGGGAGGGGACATCCACAGACTCCCTGGGCAACCTGTTTCATTGTCTCCCCACAGAATCACAGAATGTTAGGGGTTGGAAGGGACCTGTGGAGGTTGAGTCCAACCCCCCAGGCAGAGCAGGGTCACCCAGGGCAGATCACACAGGAACACATCCAAGTTGATCTTGAAAGTGTCCAGAGAAGAAGACTCGGCAGCCTCTCTGGGCAGCCTGCTCTGGGCAACCTGCCCCAGGGTTCCAGCAACCTCACAACAAAGAAGTTTCATCTTGCATTAAGGTGGAACCTCCTGGGTTCCAGCTTGTGCCTGTTGTTCCTTGTATTATCAGTGGGGCACCACTGAAAAGAGCCTGGCACCTTCATCCTGACAGCCACTCCTCAGATATTTATAGGCATTGATCAGGTCCCCTCTTGGCCTTCTCTTCTCCAGGCTAAACAGACCCAGGGCTCTCAGTCTTTCTTCACAGCAGAGATGTTCCAGTCCCTTCATCATCCTCACAGCCTCTCTTGGACTCTATCCAGCAGATCCCTGTCTCTTTTGAACTGGGAAGCCTAGAATTGGACACAGTATTGCACGTGTGGTCTCAGCAGGGCAGAGGGGGAGAAGAACTTCCCTAGACCTGCCTTATTGTCAAAAATTTCTTCCTCATCTCCAGTCTCAATCTCCCCTCTCCCAGCTGAAAGCCACTGTCTTTCATCCTGGCATTCCCAGACCTTGTCTAGAGTCCCTCTTCAGCTCTCCTGGAGCTTCTTCAGGTACTGGAAGGTTGCTCCAAGGTTTCCCTGGAGCCTTCTGTTCTCCAGGCTCAACAACCCCAACTCTCCCAGCCTATCCCCACAGGGACGGGGGGTCCAGCTCTCTGATCACCTTCATGGCCTCCTCTGACCCCTCTCTAGCAGCTCCAGGTCCTTCTTGTGCTGAGGCCCCAGAACTGGAGACAGTGCTGCAGGTGAGGTCTGAGCAGAGCAGAGGGGCAGAATCCCCTCTCTGTGCTGCTGCTCTCCCTGCTCTGGCTGCAGCCAGCACACAGCTGCCTGCTGGGCTGCCAGCGACCACTGCTGGCTCCTGGGGAGTTTGTCAACACTTGACACCCCCAAGGCCTTCCCCTCCAGGCTNTCTTTCATCCTGGCATTCCCAGACCTTGTCTAGAGTCCCTCTTCAGCTCTCCTGGAGCTTCTTCAGGTACTGGAAGGTTGCTCCAAGGTTTCCCTGGAGCCTTCTGTTCTCCAGGCTCAACAACCCCAACTCTCCCAGCCTATCCCCACAGGGACGGGGGGTCCAGCTCTCTGATCACCTTCATGGCCTCCTCTGACCCCTCTCTAGCAGCTCCAGGTCCTTCTTGTGCTGAGGCCCCAGAACTGGAGACAGTGCTGCAGGTGAGGTCTGAGCAGAGCAGAGGGGCAGAATCCCCTCTCTGTGCTGCTGCTCTCCCTGCTCTGGCTGCAGCCAGCACACAGCTGCCTGCTGGGCTGCCAGCGACCACTGCTGGCTCCTGGGGAGTTTGTCAACACTTGACACCCCCAAGGCCTTCCCCTCCAGGCTGCTCTCCAGCCACTCCTCACCCAGCCTGGATCTGTGCTTGGGACTGCCCTGACCCAGCAGCAGGAACCTTGCCCTTGGCCTTGTTGAACTTCATGAGGCTGGCCTGGTGTCACCTGCAGAGAGTTTCTTTGGAGGCTCAGATGTGACTGTAACATGAGGACAGGCTCCCCACATCTCATAAATACCAGGCAGCAGGCTGTGTCCCGGCTTTACCTTTCCTGTGGCTTTGCAATACAGCAGTGGTTATGCTGTAAAGCTGGAGTAGAAGGAAGCTGTTTGAAGGGCTTTTAGTTTGATACGATCTACTGAAATATAACACAGATCAAGCTGAAGTCTCATCAAACATTTGTAACTTCTTAAAAAAACTTTTTATGATTTAGGACCTAAGGAAATGGCCTGAAAATGTGCCGGGAGAGGTTGAGGTTGGCCACGAGGAACAGTTTCTACATTGCAAGAGTGGTCAGAGGCTGTAACAGTCTGCCCAGGGAGGTCCTGGAGTCCCCACCCCTGGATGCGTTCCATAACCATGTGGCCGTGGCACTTGGGGACAAGGTTTCATGGCCAAGGTGGTGTTGGCTTGGTGACCTTGGAGGGCTTTTCCAACCTAAACCATTCTGTGGTTCTCTGATGTTATTAAGGCTTTACACATCACAGAGATGCCATCCTGCCCCTCAGAGTGAAACTCTTTATACTATTTTTCTCACTCAAAACATGAACAGGTAGGGGTAGAAGGCAATGCACTCCTGCTGCATTGTCTACCTAATG
Organism: Tricholaema leucomelas; assembly: GCA_013400475.1. Classification (NCBI taxonomy): domain Eukaryota; kingdom Metazoa; phylum Chordata; class Aves; order Piciformes; family Lybiidae; genus Tricholaema lacrymosa; species Tricholaema leucomelas. The sequence continues at coordinate 16,001 of WAAF01008075.1, forward strand.
GCACAATTTCAGTGCCTGCACACCAGTTCCTTTGACCTGAATACTGGGGTTTTGAAAGTCAGAAGTATTCGAGTCTCTTTCTAAATGTGTTCTTCCACCTTTACTTCTCCTGTTTGGTCCTGGGCAGGCCTTCCCCTTCCCTGCGTGCAAAAGTTTCATCTCAACAACTCTTCTGCCTGCTGCAGCTGATGTTCCGTGGCCTCTGCCATGCTTTCAACCCTGTATTGCAGAGTCATGGAGTAGCTGAGTTTCAAGAGAGGGCTGAGCCTGTAGCTCAGCAGCAGGATGTGAGAGACCTCCCCTCACGTGCCCCCTGAGTTCATCTCCAGGCAGGGGGAGAGGACCTGTGTCCTGTCTTGTCTGTGTAGTCTATCCTGCTGCTGCTGCTGCTGCAGGTGTCCCAGTGCTGCAGCAGGTGTGAGGAGTCAGGGCAGGAAGTCCCAGTGTCTGCATCGGGCTTACCACAGACAGTGATATGTGGGGCATGCAAATGGTGCTCAGCACCCTTGAGAGGTCACCATCTCCCTTGGTATTTGACCGTTAGCAACCTAAATCTGGCCTTCCTCTTCCAGCTGCACCTTCGCGGAGCACCAGTGCTCTAAACAGCTCGGACAGCTTATTTCTGCACCCCCTTTCTGGTGAGCAGTCAGAGCTGTCTGTCATATGAACTGTCCCTTCTTTGTCTCCTCAACACCTCTTCTGTCTTGCACATCTTATGGAGCCATTTCTCATGGGATTCACTTTCTGTAAAGGATTGTGAGTCCTCATCACCCCCAGTGAAAACCCCACCTGCATTGTGTAGACGGAGTATCCCTGCACCTGTTCCTTCTGCTTGGGTGGTGCACCTGAAATCACAAAGGGTTGTCTCTGAAACCGCCAGGCAGCTCACTTGTGCTCCTGCACAACAGGCAGGAGGTTGCCTGATCAGTGACTGCTGCAGGGTGACAGCAGGATCTCATCTGCCCTGTGTCTGGTGGCACTGCAGAGTGCACAGAGGAGGCTGTGAGGACACACGGCAGGGTCAGAGAAAGCAAATTAGGGAAAGCAAGGTCTCCTCTGATAACCTGATACAGGCCAGTGAAGAAAACAGGAAGTGTGAACTCTGGCAGATTAAAAGTGAAAGTGCAGAACTGAGGCTAAAAAAAGGGGCACTTTATGAAGGAATCAAAACCAGCCCTAAATGTTCTTCATATCAGCAAGAAACCTGTAAAATCAGGAGATCTTGGCCTGAAGGAATGCTCAGTCAGGACAGGGCTGTTGCTAACCACCTAAATAGCAGCAGTGCTGACAGTGAAAGAAACGAGGAACATTCCCACTCCAAGGCCCTGCTCTGTGGGGGCAACCATCAGAAAAACCTTTAAGCTGCAGAGCACATCAGGGTTACCATTACCCTGAGCAGCAACCTATTACCAGAGCTGGGCAGTGACTGCCCAGGGGCTGTGGAGAGGCTGGGAGGTGACAGCTTTATGACTGGTTGGGAGCTGAAACTTGTGTTGGTCCTCAGGAGAGCTATGCAACCAGACCTGCCAGCTGGGCATGCACCCAAAGGTGCCCTGGCAGTGGCCTGCTGGGGTGGGCCTCTGGATGTGATGCACATGGGGGTAGCCAAGACTGCTTCTGTAAAGGAAATCTCACATCTCAGAAGGCTCTAGAGCTCCTCACAGGAGAAGGTCAACAAGCACATGTGTAGACATGACCTGGCTGGCACAGTCTGTGTCTTCCAAAGCGCTTTTGATAAAGCTGTTAAGCAGGAGCTTTTAAGGAAACTGAGCAGGTGTGGAGCAGGAGGATAGATGCTGATGTGGCATGGAAAAGGGTGAAGAGCAGGGCAGCAAGGTGTGCTGAGAGAACAGAACTGTTCAGAGTGCCAGCTGTGTGAGCCAGCTGTGTGAGCTGCCCCAGGACAGTGAGACATGGGGAGTGACCTTTGGTGGCAGTCAGTGCCAGGTTACTGAACACCCAACTGGGGCAGTCCTGGGGCTCAAAGCAGCTGAAGTCTGCTTTGGGTCTGAAGGAGTGTTGGGCAGAGGGGCCATGAGATCATGAGCAGGTGGTCTGACAGTGTGGGTTTCACTAGAATAGCTCCAGGTGTCTCTGTCTCTGGTAGTTTCTGTAAAGAACTGAGTCCTCCACAGGGCATTTTATCAAACTCCCCCTAAGTTTCACCCAGCCCCCTTGCTGTGGCTGCTCTGTGTCAGCCTGTCAGGATGTTTCTGCTGCCAGACCACAGGCTTTGCTCTGAACCTGGGGCTAAATGAGTTTACAGCTCTCCGGAGTGCTCCAGAACACTCAGAGAATGCTGCTGCAGCCCTCAGAGCAGATGTTAATGCAGTGAAGAGGAGAAGTCAGTGTTTGGAGCCACCATCAGATGCTTTGTACGCAGAAAAAGTTTCGCTTTGTCTTCCCCAGGAAACTCAGATCACATTTGCTGTGACACGAAGGATGCAGAGCAAGCTCCTGTGACTCTCCATAGTCACAGTTTTGTCCACAAGTAAACAAGTAAACAGAGGAGGCCACAAAGATGATACAAGGGCTGCAACACTTCTGCTGTGAGGACAAGCTGAGGGAGCTGGAGGTGTTCAGCCTGGAGAGGAGAAGGCTCCAGGGGGACCTCAGAGTGCCTGAAGGGATCCTGCAGGAAGGCTGCTGAGGGACTTTTCCTGAGGGTGTCTAGAGACAGACCAAGGGGGGATGGTTTGAAGCTGAGGCAGAGCAGGGTTAGACTGCATCTGAGGAGAAAGGTCTTCAGTCTGAAGGTGGTGAGGCTCTGGAATAGGCTGCACAGGGAGGGTGTGGATGCCTGCTCTCCGAGGGTGTTCCAAAGCCAGGTTGGATGAGGCCTTGAGGTATGAAATCTAGTGGAAGGTGTCCCTGCTTATGTCGAGGAGGTTGGAGGTGATCTCTGAGATCCCTTCCAACCTGAGCCGTTCTGTGAGGCAGATGAGTGGTGTCCTTTGCTAGTTTGAATTCGAATTGTTCCAAGTAATTTAAGACATTGTCAGAGTAATCAGTTTGTCATCTGTTGGGTCTGTCTCTTTCCCTGAGACAGCCTTGAGGATGTGTGGAGGCATCTTGGATGGCATCGTTTTAGAAGCAGCTCAGTGTTAGAAGTTCTCCAGCAGTTTTGAGTGCAGCTCCGTGTGCTGCTGCCCCAGGATGGAGCACACTGGGCACTGTGTGCAGAGGTGTGTGCACTTGTGCTTGTGTACATGTGCTCCTACACCTGCACCCTGCAGACCCCATGTGAGGCTGTGCTGCGTTCTGCAGACTCAGTGACAGTTAGGTGGATGTCTTGAGACATGTGATCACCAGCCTCACCAGCCAGCTGCAGGAGTGAGAGAGGAACTTCACAAATGGGCAGTGTCAGGCAGGAGGCAAGGCAGGATCTCCTCATCTGCTCCATTCAGAACAGCAGGTGGGTGCCTGGTGAGTTGGCCAAGCTCATCCTAGCAGCCAGCAGTGCCTGGGTCCCCAGCGCTCTTCAGCCATGCCATGTCTGCTGGCTCAATTTCTGCAGAGTCACCTCTGTGTTTGCACACCCCAAGATTGTTGGTAGACAGCCAAGTTCCTCGGCCAGCATCTTCTCCATGTGTTTTGACACCTTCTCTGGCAGTGTAAACTCCCATCAGCCCCTCCCAGAGGATGTCTTCTGCCTTTGTCATTTTAAGGACCCGTGCTGGTGTTTGTCACAGGGACAGGGTTGCCTCTGAGGACTGTGCTGGAGGCACAGGAACAAGTTCAGAGGGTTGGCTGTTAGCCTCATGGCCTATTAGTCCCACTCCTGCTGGCAGTGCCGCAGGCCTTTGGTCTCCTCTGGGCAGCAAGCAAGGAGTTTGTCCTTCTTCTCTCGTTCCCCGTTTTTCGTGCAGTGAGTCAATGCCCACTAACCCTGGGATGCCAGCACTGTGAGGGTCAGAAGGGACCTCTGAGCTCCTGCAGCCCAACGCCCCTGCTAGAGCCGATTGCAGTGATGGCTGTGGGCGCTGGTGGTGATGGTCAGCGTGAAGGAAGCGTTACCGGAGCGGGTCCCGCGCCGGTGCCACCCGGCCCGGCCCGGCCCGCTGCCTGCGCGGGACGAGGTCCGGACAGCTGCCGGAGCAGGAGGGGCGGCGAGCGGCGGCATTGTGCGAGCGTGGCGGCGGCCGCCTCGCCGGGCCGAGCAGAAGTGTGTGTTTGGCAAAGCTTTTGTCTGCTGGCGGCGGCTGGCGGCGGGGCAGCTCCTCGCAGCCGGCGCCTTGACAAAGCACCAGAGGATTGTGCTGGAAAGTTGTGTTCGGTAATTGTAGCCGTCGTGTCAGACCGTCACTGCCGGGGAGCTGAAGGATTTTCGCGAGATGAGCAGCGGTGCCAGCAGGGACCCAAGTCTCCTGGGCCAGCCGCGCTCTCATTAAGATTTGCCGCTAGCCGCGGCGGCGCTCGGCGGGTGTGTGACGTGCATGCTGTTCTTGTATGCTTGGCTTGTCAGCCCGCAGCTTCCTGACACTCACTTATGTCACTCTTTATTCGGGGAGGAAGAAGCTTTTGATAATTTGACAAGACAAGCTCTTAAACGATCTAGGTCATGGCCTTCACTGTCTGTGATTGTGAACATATTTCCTCAAAGCCCTGTCACTCATCACCGCTACATTTTCTCCCGGGGAGCCGCGGGCCCGTCCCGCTCCGCTGTCAGCGCCTGCGCCGCGTTCACCCGCGGCCGCGCACAGTGGCGGCGCCGCCGCTCCCCGGCGCGGGCGCTCGCCCGTTAGCGGCGCTAATCCGCTCCCCGCGCCGCGCTCCCGGCGGGGCCGCCACCGAGGGCTCTCTCGGCGCAAGGCAGACGCCCGGCCGAGGGGAGCGGAAAGGAGGAAAGGCCGCTTAGTGCCGGTTTTGTGTTTGCTCATTGTTGTGGAAATATGAGAACTGGTGGCAAGGGCCTCGGCTATTGAGCACTCGAGCCCCGGTCTGCTGTCAGGGGCTGCCGGAGATTGAGTGTTTTATTTCCTTTGATGTTCGCGTTGGAGAATGGGGAAGTGGGAATTAAACAACAGACGTATTAAGCCGCTGTGCCGGTAAAACAGTAATTAGCGCCTGATAAAACCCAGTACGGGTCAAACCGCGCAGCACCCAGCCTGGACTCGTCTGGCGTGGCAGCCGCGGCTGGACCTGCCTCGGGTAGGCACCACCAACCTTTCCGAACCAACGCCGCCGCGGGCAGGGGGAAAGCGGCGCCGGGACCTCGGCGGCCCCGCCGGCGCGGCCCCGCTCGTACGAGCAGGCGCCTTTTGTGCTGGTACATCTACATGCGAGTAAGGTCAGAGCGCTGGGGCAGGAAATAAATGCAATTTTATTTTAATGTAGTTCATCACTGCCGTCGTACTCGTATACCGCAGGGGCTTTTCTTTAAACGAGGGCCATTCACGGTTAAATACTTTTAAATAAATAAGGCAAGGGGCACGCTCGGTGGTGGTTGTGTTTGACTATGCTCTCTTCCATGGCAGACCTCTCGGCTTCGTTTGAGAAGCCGGCATTCGGCAGTAGTTGTTAATTGTAGTTTTTGTCGTTCCCTGGTAGGAGATGCAGGCAGCAGCTCCGAGCTGGTGCATGGCACTCAGAGCTGCGCTTCGCAGCATCGTTGTTTAGCCAGGCATCTGCTTTCGCCTCTTGCAGCCAGCTTCTGGAGTTTCTAAGCGATCGCTGTGCTGATGAGAAGCGAGAAGCATTGCACTGAGTCACCACCTGAAGGAAGGAACGTGTCTGGCCACCCTTCCCTTGCCACCTTCTTACTATCTCCCTGGAGTTCACCCACAGCCTTGAAGCACCCTTGGAGGTGGTGATGATTAAACCTTCCACTTGATGTTACTCCTGCTTCTTGCAAGCATTGCTGAAGGACTGTGGCTGTGCCTCTCCCAGGGCTTGGTGACAGCGGTGGCAACTGCCCTTCCTTGCCCTGAGGTACAGATTTTTGCCAAAAGCGATGTGTTTGTGTCCAGAACAGGGACAAAACCCTCAGCCAAACTGCTCTAGATATCAGAAAGGTTGGACTGGATGATCTTGAAGGCCTCTTCCAACCAAGTATATTTCACAATTATTCAAAAACAGAGCTTTATATATATATATATTATTGTTGTTGTTGTTGTTGTTATTAAAAAGCTGCTGTGTGAGTAAAGGTCATGTCACAGAGTGGCATTTTGCCAGCATGTGACAACTTGCTGATTGCGATTTTTCAACCGTATTAGTGCAGGGATTCTGTGGTAATGGAAAACTACCCAGAACTAATGTACAAATAACTGCCTGCCACCTCTGTGGTGGTGCACTGCTTGCACCATGGAGAGAGGAGGCCAGGGCCTGGGCACTGAACGTTTCTGGACACAGAAAGCTTCTAGCTGGGGAGCCTCTGCCTGCCACATCTCTGCACCTCTGCACCCATGGATCAGCAGGGAGAAATCCTTTTGTGTGCACGGGAAGCAGCGCAGGGTGCTGAGGCTGTGGGGCGCTGCGGGCTGCCCTGGCAGAGCTGCCCCTACCAGGCTAGCAGGCACCCTCACCCCCAAAAACACTAGTATAAAGCAGAGATATTTGCCATCGGTGTTTGAGCAGAGGTGGAAGTGTCGAGATGCTATGCAGAGCGGACTGGAGATTTTTCCTCAGAAAATTGTGTTACCTGCAGAAAGAATCATAAATAAAATCATTCCCTCCATCACATCTAGAGGAAATGTGCCACGGGATGGCTGTCAAAAACTTGGGCTGTTTTTTGAGAACTTTGTTGCTAATACTGGTTGGTTTGGGTTTCGGGGTTTTTAATTAACTGCCGTGTCACAATGGAGAGAAGCAAGAATTTAGGCACGGGCAAAACATGTATTCAGGATCTAAGGAAATGTTAATAGCTTTCATTTGCACGGAATCGTCAGGCTTCACCGTTGGAAAAGTGGAGCTACTGCATGCGAGGCAGAAGCCGTGCCGTAACTAAAATTTCCTCTGAAAACAGTGGAAAGTAGGACAGGCCAGCCGGGCTGCTAGTCGTCCACCGGACTCAGGAGCTGCTCTCGCAGGGGGGTCAATGTGTAAAACAACAGACGTGAACGGCCCTCACCCAGGCAGCCATGTGCACACTCAACGCTGAAGTGGCCAACAAAGTGCCGCTCTGATCTGTCTTTTGGGGCTCAGAGAAATACTGTAAATTTAGTGAGACAATAGTAAGGGCCCTCGAGAAGGTCACCTCTGGCTCTTTGACTGCTCCGATATTCTTTAGAGAGGAGGAGCTGCGTTTTCCCCTCTCATGTTTTCCTCTGGTCTGATTGTGTTAACTGCTGCAACTTAAAAAAATCTGCCTTGCAGAATTTTTCACAAGGGGCTGCAAGTTTGTGCGCCAGCCTGGCAAGTCAAAAAAAGAAAAAAAAAGGGGGTCGGGGGTGGTTGGGAAGAGAAAGGCAGGGAAAAATAAGGCATTGTAAAAATAGAAACATTAAAGCAATCTGTTCTGCTTCTTGTTTACAACTCGCCTGACACCCGGCTGCTGAGGATTATTGCATGTAACAATTATGTTCTGATTAGGATAGAGGTTAAGGGCAAAACCAGTAAAATACGGCTGTTCCTGCCGGGGGGAAGGCAGGGCACCCTGTGATTTAATTTCCAAAACGTTATGTAAATGCAGTGCCAGGAAATGCAGCATTCACACCGATTTCTGTATTTTGCAGCACTTACACTTACTGCAGTTAAGAGCACACTGCTCTCCCAAACTTCTTGCCTTCAGAGGGAAAGGGGAGAGCAAAAACTTACTGGCTTCCTGACAGTGGCAGGGAGTGTGTTAAAGCAGTGTAAAATTCAATTAAACTGTCTAGCCAGGTTTCTGAAGCTGAAATGCAGACCCTTTCAGTTAAGCTTCTTATTTTCCTGTGACCGACACCGGTGGATGCTGTGTTATGCCAAAACCAACAGGCTGTAAAGCACCTTGTTTCATGCTCCTAGCTGATCAATATTTTTATTTTCCAGGCTTGCCCAGAAATATGGAGGCAGTATCACCTAACAGTAAGTAGAAACACCTTTTTTATTTTCTTCTACACCCAGCCTATTTACTCTTCTGTGAACTGCTGACCATAAAATATAGACAAGCATCTTCTGTGGGAAGATAATAAACATCTAAAGAGGTTTTGAGCTGAAGAAAGCAATGAAACACTACCACTGCTTTTTAAAGCATCTTTGGAAGTTATGATTTGGTTTTCATACTGGTATCTTTAAATTAGTGCCTCACAGCACTCTCTCCTCTCAGCGACCACCTCTGCCCATGTAAAAAGGAGTGAGATATAAGCTGAGATGTGTAGCAGAAGCAGTGATTCTATCTCAGAGATCCCAGATGCTGGTAATTAGCCGCTGTGTGTGACAGAGCTTGCTGTTTAAATGAGTGAAATAAGCCTCAGACAGAGTGGGGATGCTCATCTGAGGAGACACTTTGTAAACTTCAGCAAACAATTTCTTGTGGGTAAGGACCTGGCTGTGTCTTCTTCTTGGGCCTGTGTTAGCTGATCTTTAGTCCCTGAAACAAGAGAAGAAAATGAAACTTTGTCCCCTAGACCAGTGTTCTACTGAAGATAGATACTTCCCTGGTGTGCAGAGCTGAGATAAAAATTAAACAAAATGTGCACCAGTGTGACTAACGCCGAAACCTGGAGCAGCGTTTGACTGGTTAAAGCAATGCTCAGTGCACTGCTGTCACACATCTTGAGTGGATTCGTTCACAGAATTGCTGTATATAAAAACACCCTTAGAAATGTGGATTTTTGCTGCTCATCTGAGCCTTTGCTGCCCCTGCTCCCTAGATCAGCCTCGCTTGCGTTTAGCTCTTGGAGATAATTAATCACTGACATCAACTCATAACAAAGCAGCAAAGTTTGTCCACTACTTTTCTTCATGGCTCTGTGCTCTGGGCTTTTTCCTCTGGAGCAGTAAACGGGACATGCTTTATAATGTGTTGCTTCCACATCTGCACGGTGCTGGAATGCTCTCTTTTTTTTAGATTTTTTTGCTTCTAAATTCAATGAATAGAAGAAATACGTGCTTTAAAACTCTCCATTTTCAGCATCATGGTTTTAAGACAAAGATCTGCTCTGGAAATCCTCCCCCTTTTCTGAGCATTTCCTTATATTTCAAGCAGAATTGGTGCAGACTTTTTCAAACAAACGGGGGTGGGGGGGGTGGGAATTAAAACCCAAACAAAAGAAAGCCCTTTCAAACAACAATAATAACAACAACCCAACAAAACCCACAAACCAAAAACCCCACAAAAACAAACAAACAGACCACCTTACCAAAAGAAAACAAACCCCACGGTGAGCAAAGGGTTGTCTCAGTGAGCACTTTTTGTTTGGTGCTTTAAAATTTCATGAAGAAGGGTAAACGTAGCCGTTCACTGTCATCCCTCAGGGCGCTTGTAAAAACAGTTTCTGAGATGCTGATGCTGTTTGGGCTCTCATAATCAGACAGGTGGGTTAGATGCATCTTGTGCTGGGTGTTGTACTGAAGGGTAAGGTTTGGTTTAATTTTACTCTGGCTTGCCGCTGAAAATTCGCCATCAAGCAAGGTGCAGTCCACACTTGGAAAAGACATGTGTTTTTTATAGGGGAACTTAAACCTGACCCAGGGGCAGAATTTGGGATATCTGAGGCAGAAAATTTTAGCTATGCATTCTGCAGAGTGCTCAGTTCAGCCTTTGCTGCATGTAAAGCTGAGGAGATTTGTCCAAATCAGCCTGTGTTAAGCAGGCACCAGTGGAGAACACGAGCATTTGTTACAAGCAACCTTTGGGGCATCGTTGGTGCATTTTAGGGGCGTTTTGAAACCTGGTCAAATCTGGGTATACAAAGAGCAGACTGTGGAGACAGATCCTCTCTGCTTGTTAAATCATTCTGTGTTTCTTAGTGAACTCCACATTTTGGATACTTTGCACATCGCTCCTTGGGATTTTTTTTGGCTCTGGGTTTGGGTTGGGGTTTTTGTTGTTTTTCTGTTTGTTGGGGATTTCTTCTGTGGGTTTGGTTGGGGTATTTTTAGTTGTTTGGTTGGTTTGGTTTGGTTGGTTTTTATTTTGTTTGGCTTTTTTTTTCGTGGGCAGACTGATTTTGACTCAAAAGTCTATTTAGTGCACTGATTAAGCCAGGAATTTAAGTACCAGTGGTAAAAGATGTGCTCCGTACTAGAAATCAGTTATAACCCAAAGAAGCTGCTTTATCTGAATGGTTTAAATGTTTTAGTCCTAGCCTGAGTGGTGCCATTTCCCTGTTCTCTGCAGCCAGAACAGGGCAGCCTGCGGTGTTCCCTGACGAGCCAAAGCTGCCACAGAAATGTTCGCTAAATTTATCGATGGGCTTGTGGCTGGAATTGGAGATCTGTTGCTCCCAGGTCTGGCACAGTGCTATCTCACTGTGGAAATTAGCTCAATTTTAAATAAGTGCAGTTTCCCTGGTTTAACTGTCGCTGTACAAACGGGACAGCAGTTCAAAGAGAATTAGCAGCAGTTCAAAGCCCAGCATTGTGAGTTTGTAAAACCTTGCCGTGGCCGTCGCTGCGCCGCGGGGGCTGCAGAGAGTTTTTGCTATTTTCGTCGTGGCTACAAGAAGCAGATTAAGGCTGACTTCGGTAAAGTGATGAAGAGCGTTGCGCCGGCAGCTGCCCCTGAGCACAAGCCGATGCAGGCGTCCAGGCTGTGACTCAAGGCCGTTTTTGCCGCGTTCCTCAGCAGCACCCACCACAAAGTTGGGTGCCTTGGTGCTGTGAAGTGTCGTTAGGTGGTTGCGCTGGGGCACCGCCAGGCAGCCCGCCTTCCAGCGCTCTCTTTTGTGAGGCTCTCGACGGCTCCGCGGCTCCGTGTGCCTTTGCTCGGAACCGGACTGCCATCTATTGACTCCGGCACAGCCCTGCACGGCGCCGGGGCCGGCTGGAACAATGACTCAGAAGGAGCGAACTCGTCCTGCGGCTGCTGCCCGGCGTTTGTTTGCGTTCGCCCTGCTGACAGATGCTGGCACGTTACAAACAATTTGTTGTGCGGGCAGAAATGTCTCACTCCAGCCCAAACTGGCTGCCGGCGCCAGCAGCCTCACCAGCAGAGCCGAAATGGCAAAAAGGATTATAAGGGGAATATTTTAATTTGCCTTTTGATGGAAAAGTAAAGATTATCATATTGTATTCAATGAAGCTGAAATTTAAAGGCTCTGTGATAATCGAGGCTTTATGAGTGGATGAAGTCAGCTTCTTTAAACTTGTTCTTTCAACTCTGTTAAATAAAATTATTCTGAAGAAAACTAAAACAAAAAAAAGGGCACAAAATCCCAGTCAAAGTCAGCAGAACAATCCAATTCCACTGTGGTTTAAAATAATATTTAATAACCTCTCTAGGATGGCGATTTAAAACTTTTACGAATCCTTTCCTTTGTGCCCACTCTCTGCATCTTTCTCCGCTGTCAGGGAAGGGAGATGACATTTGTCACTACATTTGGAGTTGCTCTCTGTGTAGGTGTCTGTTGGCAGTCAGTGGGTCGGTTCCGATACCTGCTGGCATTGATCAAAGGGGTTATTGTCAACTTATTATGAAATCTTTTATCAGTCGTTGTGGCAGACCCAGACAGAGCAGTTATGATCACAGCTTACTGCCGTGTAAATAGCAACACACACGGCTTCTTCTGCTGGTCTTAGTCAGCTCTTTGTTCTAGGTTTATGGGGAAGCTTAGCTTATAGTTTATGTCTTTCTCAATGCAAGATGTTCACAAGCCCGGAGAACCATGGCCTGTGCTCCTCTTCGTCTCAGGGATGCTCATGACAGTGATTTGCACCCTCAGAGTGCATTCCTGCTCTCTTGCCATTTTGTATTTCAGCTGTAAAGGCAGAGACACTCACCAAAGATTCTGTGCTTGTGGAGGCCAGTTTAGAGCCCTGTAATTGTGGAAAAAAAAGTCAGTGAAAAAACTTGTGAGATCAAGGCAACGATTTTCATTCCTTTGGTTGGGTTTTGCAGTTTACAGGGTCCCTCAGTCTGACAGTGCCTTCCAGCTGCCTGTCCCACACAGCTCCCACTGCAAGGAGGTCTGGGCTGGAGGAGAAGGGACAGTCTCACCGAGCCCCAGGCATGGAGGTTCTGCATGACAAAGATCTTCTCCCCCAGTATGGAACTGGTGTCAATGTTCACAACTTTGGCTTTGGATACACAGCAAGGTGGGAGCTGGCCTTCAGTGGGGCTCCCCTCCATGAAAGGAAGGAAACTGCTTGGGCTGGTGGGTGTGACCTTGGATCTAGACCCACTCATGTCCCGTAGGTCACCCTGTGGCTTTGCTGCTGGAGTGACCCAGTGAAACCGAGGGTAAATGTTGTGCTGCTGTGAGCAACAGATTACCTCAGTGGAGAATAAAGAGGAAACTTATTTTCAGCACATAGTGACCCATGTTTTGCCTCAGGCATGAAGCTGCACCACTTCTAAGTGAGCCTCCTGAAGTGTAACTGAGCCCATCCTGCACAGGGATACCCAGAAAAGGTGCCAAGGGCCATCCTGGCCATTTGGCCATGAAGCGGGGCATGTGCTGGCTGTGGAGCTCCCTGCATGCACTGCATCGTCCAGGGCGACTCACAGTGCATGACAGCCAGCTAAGGAGCAGGTTGTAGATGAAATAATCTAGGAGCAAAGAAGGCTGCAAGCATTGGTGTCGCCTTCAGTAAACATCCAGAGAGCAGTGAGATGCTGCACCTAGAATGGGCAGAGCGAAGTGCTTGTGCCCAGCTGTTTCTGGGTGCACACGTATGTGTTCAAACACAAGCCCTGCTCAGATGAGGCATTTTCTTTCTGCAGGGACTGCTGATTTTTAACGACCTCGTTCTCCTCCTGTGCTGCCCTGGCTGCCAGGACTCCTTCCCCCATCCCCTGCCTTCGCCAGACTCATTTATATTAAAGCTCCTAGGCCAAGATGGCCACCAACAGAGCTTTAGAACCATCAGAATTTTTAACTAGCAGAAGCTATCATTTAACATGCTTTTTGACAGTTTGTTAATCTTACTTTTAATCCACTTACACAAAAGAAGGTGAACCAGGAGCAGGCTGTTTCGGCCTCTCTGTGTAAGAGACAAGCAGGCACAATGCAGCTTTTGTGTTTAAATGTTGCGCTGGGGTTTCTTTGTGTGCGTTATTTTAGAGCTCCTCGTGGCCCGCCACTCTTTTGCTGGGATGAAAATGTAAGCAGTGCTGCTGGAAGGCAGCTTGTGCCCCTTACAATGTGGCTGCTGCAAAGAGAAGAGGTAAAATGTGACTTTGGCCAAAAAAAAAACGCATTGAAGCTGGGGAAAGCAAGCGCTGGGTTTCAGAGGAGCCGTGCCTGTTCTGGTGGTGAGGGAAGGGTGGGTTCAGGAGTGCTTCAGATGCAGGTCAGGCCTGTTCAGGTGCAGATCAGGGCTGTCCAGGTGCAGGTCACACCCATTCAGGTGCAGGGCAGACCTGTTCAGGTGCAGGTCAGACCCATTGAGGTGTTGGTCAGGCCTGTTCAGGTGTAGGTCAGGCCTGCCAGATGCAGGTCAAACCCATTCAGGTGCAGGTCAGGTGTGGTGACCTGGCACATAGAGACCAGGTGGCCATAGCCACTGTGGACATGGCTGTGGTCTCTGTGCCTCTGGCCTCTGCATGCTGCAAGCCACGAGGCAGCTGCATTCCTGGGAGAGATGTCAGTGCTGTGCCAAGTTGTCCTCAGGTGTTTTAGGGCTGTTTCTGCTGATTCCAGTAACACCACGACTTCACGGCAATGTATTTTCCCCTGCTGTAGGATCTCCGAGCAAGCCCCTATGTGTCAGCACTTTGTGGCTTCTTGGTCGCAGGGAAAGCAGCCCAAAGCTCCTGGAGATGTGAGTTTGGGGTATAAATGAGCTGTATCACAGGCGACAGACACCTGAGTGTGGAGCTGTCTGTGTGATGCCCTGGAGAGCAAGGTGCCTTTTGTGTGCGTGGCTTCATCCAGATTTCATGTGCTCTGGTGATGCCTGGTAGCCCCATTGGCCAGGAGGAGGTTGGCCAGGTCTGCCACCAGAGCTGGTGGCTATTTTGGGTTTAAATTATCCACTTGCATTGTCCCAGCCCAAGTCCTGCTGCCTGTACTGGTAGGTGATGAGGATGCTTCTGAAATGTGTGCCCACCCTGCACAGGGGCCAGATCTGCTTAGCTGTGCTGCGCAGGGGCTCTCTCCACTTTGCCTTGCACTCTTTGTGTTCCTGCTAATTGTGATTTGTCCTGTGTTATCGCTTCAAGTTTCAGGTGGTTCTGAGGCTACCAGAAGCCTGACCCCAACGTCTTTTTCTGTGTATTTCACAAAAAGCAGTATTCATTTGGATTTTGTTTGGGTTTTTTTCCCAAAAAAAAGCAAGCATTTCAGGTCCTGAGAAGTGCTGGTTTATGACTACAAAGCATGTGCTGTAGCTTTCAGTATGGTTCTGTCCCAGTTTTTACTTGAAAACTGTGGTTGAAATATTACAGGAAACAGAAGTAGCTTTCAATAACTTTCTATAAACATAATATTTTTTTTAAAACAGTGTTTATAGTTGGCAGTTTCCTGCAGTAGTTGTAACTGACAGTAGTCTAACTGCCACTCCTGGCCAGTCATCAGCAGCAAATACCTACGTGGGTTTTGCAGGTCGTTTCAGTTGGAAATGGGAAACTTAGGCTGTTCACCTGTGAAACGCTGACACATCTGGCTCTTGCCAGGCTAGCCCAGGCTGCTGCACAGACCCAAGGGGCCGTTCTAGGTGGTACTGGCGATACCACCAGCAGCCCTGCATCTGCTGTCACTGAACCTGAATCACGCCAGTACAGCAGCAAGCACGACAGCATTCTCTGACATCTGTCTGCCTCCTGCTCTCCCCACTCCATCTCCTCAGAAAATAAAATAAAACAAAAGGTGCGTTCAGGCTGGGGGTTAAAGACTGATCACATCATGATCAGAAACTGCACTTCAGTATCTTCATGGGAATAGTCTGGCACCAGGGTGGACTTTACTGGCTGAACTGAGTAATTTTTTTGGTTTGGGGATTCAAAATAACCTCAAAGTGTTTGCCTTTGGGAAGTGGCAATCCCTGGCTTCAATATGCACCTCATTGTTGTGTAAGGAACCCTCTTCTTGTCTGCAAAACAACCTTTTGGGCCTGCCTGCATATGGGAGAAGGAGGAGAGCGGGGGATGAAAATTTATGTATTTTAATATTGTGGATGTTTATATCTACTTTGAGCTAAGTCCTGCATGCCTGGCAGACTGTGTAGGCTGTGACACTTTCCGAGTGTTGTGCCAGCAGTCCCGGAGATGAGGAGCGCTCGGGGCTGGAGAGCTGCTCCCTCCTGTGCCAGCTGCCGGCAGCAGCCTCTCCATCCTCCACAGAAACTGCCCTGTGCGTCCCTCCTGTGCTCCAGGCAGGCAAAACCTATCTGCGATATGCCAAAACTGTTGGGAAAGGGCTTAATGAAACAGAGAACGGGAGAGTTGTGGCAGAGCTGCTGCCTCTGTGCCTCTCCGTCACACGCATAACGGCAGTGCCGCTCAGGGGCAGGGCAGGGCTGGGCTGTTCCTGCCTTTAGTGCTTGCAGACTTGGCAGGAAAATTCACCTCTCCTTTAATCTGAAAAGGTGAACCTGGACAATCATTTAAATGTTTTTTACAACTTCAATTATCAAGCGTCTAAATCAGAAAAACAGAATTTTCAGTGGAATGGGATTTGCAGTGTGTCTCTGAAGAGGGTTTTATTTCAGGCAGAAAAGGTAAACATTTCCGTTCCTCTGACCTTGGTGTCAAGGGGTTTCTTCTGTTTTGTTAGAACTCAGAGTTGGTTTAAAAGTTCCACAGGAAACTTAAACATTTTCTGCCCTCTGTTACACCTTTTAAAATGTATAAAATGGACACTTCCACATGGGTTTGGGTGCATTTTGGTGTGTTTTTGTATTTTGTTAAGAGGGAAAAATGTCACTGGAGTGTAAATCTCCACGGCCTGCATGGACATCGTCCCCAGCTAGGAGAGCAGCTTGCCTGTCAGACGTGCACCCAGAAGCTGCTTGTACATTGCCCACTTTAGCCGCGCCGGAGCTGTTGGACGCTGCTGTGCCAGTGCTGTTCATGGTGACACGTTAAGGCTCCTTGGCAGCGGCAGCCTGCGGAGCCCGGCACTGGCAGCAGTGCAGGTGCTCGTCCTGGCAGTGCTCCACGTGTCAAGAGCAGGCAGCAGTGACCTCCTCACATTCCTCACATTATGCTCCATCATGTTAATGGTCTGTGGATTGGGAGTGCCTCAGACACTCCCTGGCTTAACGCTGAGGTGTCTGCCAGTTCATATCGTGTTAGGTGGTGCCATGTGAAGGGCAAAGTTGCCATCCCCAGGCCAGAATTATCCTGATTCTGAGTTTTGGAAATCTAGCACAAAGGGAGTGAAATGGAAGTGGAGCCACTTGCAGAGCAATGAGCGGTGCGGAGTGAGCTGTGAGTGAGTTGGAGCAGATGATCTCTAGGCCCCTTCCAACCTGAGCCATTCTGTGTATGTGCCCTGGTGCCCACTGATGGCAAAGGATGGCCTCCGTTCTTGGCTTCAGGGAGAGTAATCAGGCCATCAGTGTTAACTGGCACTACATCAACAGCTGACAAACACAGCCCAGTGGCCACCAGTATGGCTCAGAACTGGGCACAAACAGCCACCCGCACACTTCACTGGTGCTGGCAACACTTTACATCCAAGCACACCACAGCTCAATCCAGCCTAGCGAGGACCCTTTTGTTGGTGCCTCAGCAGTGCTGCAAAGCCGTTGCTGTGCCCCTGTTTGTGCTGCTGCCACAACATGGCAGCAGTACAGGCAGGGGCACAGCAAAGGCTTTGGCTTTCCATTCGGTGCCTGGGTGCAGCTTTTCTCAGAGCCAGAATCAGTTGCACTGATACAAACGCTAAAAAGCTTTGCCTGTGATGCCTAGGCTCTGCCTCACTTGCATTTCGCTGGCCCATGAGGAGGGTTACATTAATTCTGTAGACTATTCAGAAAGTCCCAAGTCATATTAAAGCAAAAACGTTACAGGAATTCAGGCTGAAAAGATTAAATTTTGTAAAGGAGGACATGGGGAAAAGGCGGTTGGTTGTGGAGAGGTGTTCAAAGCAAGCCCCAGAACAATCCTGCTCCTGACTTCCCTCTGCTCTATCCCCTCCTGTCCTGCAGCAGCGCCCTGCGCTTTCCACGCTCACTCTGTGCCAGCGGCGGTCAGAGCCCTCCGGGCACTGCCTGCCTGGCGAGACTGTGCCCTAAGAAAGTTGTTTCAACGGTGGCGCTGCCGCCACCTGCACTTGGCGGCGAGCAGGCGATGCAGAGGTTAAAGGAGGCAGGAGGGAAGCCGAAAATCGTCAGCAAGGACGGGGAAAAGAAACCTGGGGGCTGCGCCGTGCTGCCCGTAGCGGTCGCCGAGAACACAGCCCCTCGCCGCCGCCGCTCGCCTCCGGATTCAGCCGCTCCGCAAATGCTGCTGAGCACAGCACCGGGCACGTGTGTGTCTCAGCAGGGACAGGATGGGTACTCGGCGTGCACGGCTGTGTGCGCGTCGGCATGCACAGGCTGGGCTGTTGGCATGCATATGTGTTTGTGTCACTGAACACACCGGGCTGTTGGTGTGCACCTGCGTATGTGTCCGAGTGTCCACATACCGGGCTGTTGGCGTGCACATATGTGTGTGTGTGTGTGAGAGAGCGTACACACACTGGGCTGTTTGCATGTACGTGTGCATGCCTGAGTGTGCACATGCTGGGCTGTTAGCGTGCACGTGTGTGTGTGTGCGCTACGGGCTGCTTCTGTGCACGTGTGCATCTGAGTGTGTGAGTGAATGTGTGTGTGAGTGCACAGGCTGGACTGCTGGTGTGCATGTGTGTGTGTGTGAGTG
>WAAF01008076.1:0-25794 GCA_013400475.1 Tricholaema leucomelas
ACTGCAAACAACTTCTTCCTAAGATCCACTTCCAATCTCCCCTCTGCTGGCTGCTTTCTAATCCATCAGATCTCTTGTAGGGATGAATGCAGTTTAATTAGCTGCCAATTGCTCTCATTTCTGCAAATAGCAACCTTCTTCCAGGCAGTTTAATTGCAGCAGCACAGCCAGAGCCAGCTCTGCCAGCAGCAAAGCCCCTCACAGGCAGAGAACCACGAAGGAGCTCAGAAATGAATCATCAAATGGCTTGAGTTGGATGGGAGCTTAAAGGTCAGCCAGTTCCAACCCCCTGCCATGGGTCGGGAAGGGACCTTCAAGATCATCCATTTCCACAGGCAGGGACACCTCCTGCTTAGCTCACTTTGCTCCAGGCATCATCCAAACTGACTTTGAGCACCTCCAGGCAGAGAGCATCCACAGCCTCCCTGGGCAACCTGCTCCTGTGCCTCCTCACTCTCACTGGAAAGAATTTCCTTCTAATACCCACTCTAAGTCTTCAGGAAATGAAGCAGGACATCTAATAGCAAAACAAGACTTTGATTCTCTTCTCCCTGCTTCCTTTTGCCTTCCCTTAAGCTCAACTCTGACCTCCCCCTACAAGGAATTTACCAACAAACTGCTGGAATGTATGAAACAGGCCTGGGGTTCTGCAAACAATGAAATACCTTTTGGACAAGGCAGTGCCTGATGTGCTTCCCACCAGCTCTTAGGTTTTGGAGTTGCCCCAGTGTGTGTCAGGAGCTCATCTGAACAGGAAGGTGTTTGGAGAAGGGCAGCAAGGCTGGGCAGGGGCCTGGAGCACAGCCCTGTGAGGAGAGGCTGAGGGAGCTGGGGGTGTGCAGCCTGCAGAAGAGGAGGCTCAGGGCAGAGCTCATTGCTGTCTGCAGCTCCTTGCAGGGAGGCTGTAGCCAGGTGGGGTTGGGCTCTGCTGCCAGGCAGCCAGGGACAGAAGGGGACACAGCCTCAAACTGTGCCAGGGCAGGTTGAGGCTGGATGTGAGGAGGAAGTTGTTGGCAGAGAGAGTGATTGGCATTGGAATGGGCTGCCCAGGGAGGTGGTGGAGTGGCTGTGCCTGGAGGTGTTGAAGCCAATCCTGGCTGGGGCACTTAGTGCCATGGTCTGGTTGGTTGGGCAGGGCTGGGTGCTAGGTTGGGCTGGCTGAGCTTGGAGCTCTCTTCCAAGCTGCTTGATTCTATGGTTCAGTGACAGGTCCTGGCCTGGCCATGCTGAGGGTCCTGGTGGCCTGGAGCGGAGTTGCTCTCTGCTGCTGGCTGTACAGGACCAACTCATCTCTGGAACAGCCTTTTTGGAACAAAGCATGGGGAGGCAGGGGCACATTTCTCTGTGTCCCAAGAGCCTTGCAGGGCTCTCTGCAAGGCTTAGAGGCAGCTGGTGGCTTTGTCACGGTGCAGAAGCAAAGCCAAGGAGAGCCACAGCGTGGACCTCTGCTTCCAGCTGGGTTTGACTTACTGACCGCTGCCAAGGGTGCAGGGAGCTCAGTGCCTGCTGTGCGCTCCTGAGGCTATCATCTTGGAGGTCTTTTCCAACCTGGCTGATTCTATGATGATGGAGGTGACCTCAAGAATGTTTATGTGTGGGGTGAGTGCCAGGAGGCTGGAGCCAGCCTCTTCTCAGTGATGCCCAGCAACAGGACAAGGGGCAATGGGTGGAAGGTGAGGCATAGGAAGACAAGGGGCAATGGGTGGAAGTTTAGGTATAGGAGGACAAGGGGCAGTGGGTGGAAGTTGAGGTATAGGACAAGGGGCAATGGGTGGAAGGTGAGGTATAGGACAAGGGGCAATGGGTGGAAGGTGAGGTATAGGACAAGGGGCAATGGGTGGAAGGTGAGGCACAGCAGGTTCCATGGGAACCTGAGGAGGATTTCTTCCCCTGTGAGGGTGACAGAGCACTGGAACAGACTGCCCAGGGAGGATTGTGGAGTCTCCCTCTCTGAAGATATTCCAGAACCATCTGGATCTGTTCTTGTGTGACCTGCTCTGGGTGATTCTGCTCTGGCAGGGGGGGGGCTGGACCAGATGATCTTGGGAGGTCCCTTCCAGCCCTCACTATTCTGTGCTTTATTCTGTGTAATTCAGGACTTTTAAAGTTTGCTGCCTGACTCCCTGCTCCTTGCTTGAAGAGCATCCCTGGCTTGCTTGGCTAATCTCTTCTCCTCAGGCAAATCATCTGATTGCCTCCAGCTTTGGGTTGGTTTGTTTGTGGTTTGTTTTGTTTGGTGTTTTTTGGGGGGGGGGGGGGGGGTGTTGTTGTTTTCTTAATCATCATTTTATTCCTTTTTAATTACAGCATCCTCTGCAGATGTTGGGAGCATCATCAAAAGGAAATGTGGGAGCAAACAGCAAGTTGTGCTGGCTTGCTGCAAAGTTAGGACTGTAATTAAGCTGTCCAGGGGTGTAGTGGAAGGTTGAACTGACTGGACCTGGGTGTCCTTTAGCAAGTGGTGTATGGACTCGTTCATGGGAGAGGCAAATGTGAAGTGAGCTCTGTTCAGTGGTTTATCTCTATCAGGGAATCTGCTTTGGCAGGGAAAAAGTACCCTGGATAACCAAGGCTGAGATCTGGGGGTGTATTTGGAAGCTGGAGCCATTGCTGGTGGTTGTCAGGGGAGAAATTAATGGCTTAGGTTGGAAGGGACCTTAAAGGTCATTCAGTTCTAACCCTCTGCNATCACTCTTCCAGCTCAAAGCCATGTCCTGTCACTACAGGCCTCCATCAAATGTCCCTTCAGGTCCTGGAAGGTTGCTCTAAGGTCTCCCTGGAGCCTTCTCACCACCCTCACTGCAGATCTTCGATGCTTTAATGAGGCTGGGGGAGATGGATGATTGCTGCTTCAATCTCTGCATAAACTGGCAGGTCACTGAGGGCTGTTAGAGAATCAGAGAGATGTTTTGGTTGGAAAAGCCCTCTGAGATCATCCAGCCCAACCATCAACCCCACTGAACCATGTCCCCAAGTGCCACCTCCAGGCTGAATCTCCCCACCTCCAGCTTTGCTCCATTCCATTCATGGAATCATTAAGCCTGGCAAAGCTTTCTGAGGCCATCCAGGCCAACCATCAGCCCAGCACCACCATGGCCACTAAACCCTGTCCCCAGGTGCCATGGCCACAGGTTTCTTGAACCCCTCTAAGGATGGGGACTCCACTACCTCCCTGTAGCCTCTTCCAATTCCCTGACTACTCTTGCACTCAAGTAATTGTTCCTCATCTCCAACCTAATCCCCTTCTGCTTCCTTCCCCTCATTCAAAGTGAGATCATCCAGCCCAACCATCAGCTCAACCCTGCTAACTATGTCCCCAGGTGCCACCTCCAGGCTGAATCTCCCCACCTCCAGCTTTGCCCCATTCCATTCCATTCATGGAGTCATTAAGCCTGGCAAAGCTCCCTGAGGCCATCCAGCCCAACCATCAGCCCAGCACCACCATGACCACTAAACCTTGTCCCCAGGGGCCATGGCCACAGCTTTCTTGAACCCCTCTAGGGATGGGGACTCCACCACCTCCCTGTAGCCTCTTCCAATCCCTGACCACTCTTGCACTCAAGAAATTTTTCCTCTTCTCCAACCTAATCCTCTCCTGCTTCCTTCCCCTCATTCAAAGTGCTTTTCTTTTTCATTTTCCAAGGAGATGTCTTGAGGAAACCTGAACCTGAATTCCCACTGAAACCCAGGATGAGTGTCCCATCAAATAGTTGGCAGTCAGAAGCCTCTTGGCTGGTTCTGCTATTTCTGTGCAGGGGCTGTTGGGTTGGTTTATTTGGGTGTGTTGTTTGAAGTCATTGCTAAATGACCCAACATAAACATTCCTTGGAGGGAGGCTGGAGGAAGAGCTCAGAGCTTCTCTCCCAGCTTCCATGTTGACTTTGGCTGAGGCTCTACGGTGCCGTTCAAGGGCTGCTTTGGCAGAGGGATGGAGCTTCAAATAGTGCTTCACATAGTGAGGGTAAATAAGTCACACCCAGTGTCTGAACTGCAGTGGTCAGTGGGGTATGTGGCCTTGGGTTTCCTCCTCTGCAGATGGCTTCTAATGCATCTGAAGTGGAAAGATTTGTGTTGGTTGTTGGTGCTGTTTTCCTGGCGGGGGGTGGTGAGTTGTTGGTGTGGAGATCACAGAAGAGATCACAGATCACAGGATGGTAGGGGTTGGAAGGCATCTCCATAGATAGAGTCATAGCATCAGTCAGGGTTGGAAGGGACCACAAGGAGCAGCCAGTTCCAACCCCCCTGCCATGCCCAGGGACACCCTACCCTAGAGCAGGCTGCCCACAGCCTCAGCCAGCCTGGCCTGAAACACCTCCAGCCATGGGGCCTCAACCACCTCCCTGGGCAACCCATTCCAGCCTCTCACCACTCTCATGCTCAACAACTTCCTCCTCACGGCCAGGCTGAACCTATCCACCTCATCCAGTCCAACTCCCCTGCCAGAGCAGCACCACACAATCCAGCTCAGGTCACACAGGAACACATCCAGACAGGGCTGGAAAGGCTCCAGAGAAAGAGACTCCACAACCTGTCTGGGCAGCCTGTGCCAGTGCTCTGGGACCCCTACAGCACAGAAGTTCTTCCTCACGTTGGGATGGAGCTCCCTGTGCTGTAGCTTAGCTTCATTATCCCTTGTTCTACCCCAGGGCACAACTGAGCAGAGTCTGTCCCATGCCTGCTGATCCCCAGACCTCAGATATTTATAAACACTGATTAGATCCCCTCTAAGTCTTCTCTTCAGCAGACCAAACAGCCCCAGCTCCCTCAGCCTCTCCTCACAGGGCAGTGCTCAGCCCCTTCAGCATCTTTGTAGCTCTCCCTTGGACACTTTTGAGATGGAGTGAGTTGACAATCAGGGCTTGGGTAGAGCTTGAGCTGAGTGAAGGATGTACAGAATCATGGTTGTCAGGGTTGGAAAAGCCCTCTAGGATCATCCAGTCATTAGTCCACCACCACCATGCCCACTTAACCATGCCCTAATGTCCAGTCACTCCTTGAACACCTCCAGGGATGATGACTCCACTGCGTCCCTGGGCAGCCTGTCCCAATCCCTGACCACTCTTGCAGCAAAGAGATTTTTCCTCATGTCCAACCTAAACCTCCCCTGATGCAGCTTGAGGCCATTTCTTCTTGTCCTATCCTTTGCTGCTTCAAAGAGACCAACACCAGCCTCACTCCCAGCCTCCTTTCAGGAGGTTGTAGAGAGCAAGAAGGGACAGGACAAGGACACCTCCTCATAAAGCAGCTTACTCAAGGCCCCTTCCAACCTGGTTTTGAACAGTTCCAGGCTGGGAGCCTCCACTTACTATTGTCTGGGCAACCTGTTGCAGTCCCTCAGAAGCCTCATGGGGGAAGAAATTCCTCCTTATGTCTGATCTCAATCCAGCTTCTTGCAGTTTGAAACCATTACTCCTTGTCCTGTCACCACCTGCCTTTGTACAGAGTCTCTCTCTAGCCTTCTTCCAATACTGACAGGCAGCTCCAGTGCCACTTCTCCAGATCTTTAAGGGTTCCAAACCACTGCAGGTGGAATGATGAGGCCAAACCTTGGGAGACTGGAAGCAGAAGCACTTGGGCAGGCAATGAAATTGTATTGATGCAGCAGTCAGGAAAGGAGAGGAGGAAGCCAGGATGTGCACTCCTTTGCTTCCTGTGAGGAGAGGCTGAGGGAGCTGGGGGTGTGCAGCCTGCAGAAGAGGAGGCTCAGGGCAGAGCTCATTGCTGTCTGCAGCTGCCTGCAGGGAGGCTGTAGCCAGGTGGGGTTGGGCTCTGCTGCCAGGCAAACAGCAACAGAACAAGGGGACACAGCCTCAAGCTGTGCCAGGGGAGGTCCAGGCTGGATGTTAGGAGGAAGTTGTTGGCAGAGAGAGTGATTGGCATTGGAATGGGCTGCCCAGGGAGGTGGTGGAGTCACCATCCTTGGAGATGTTGAAACCAAGCCTGGCTGGGGCACTTAGTGCCATGGTCTGGTTGGTTGGGCAGGGCTGGGTGCTAGGTTGGGTTGGATGAGCTTGGAGCTCTCTTTCATCCTGCTTGATCCTATGGTTCTATGGGGTTTGGTTTGGTGTGATACTAGGGTTGGGTGTGACATGGCAGATGGGTATGGTGTGGCATGGGGATTGGTGTGGAGTGGCATGGGGATTGGTGTGGAGTGGCATGGCAGATTGGTATGGAGTGGTATGGGGATTGGTGTGGAGTGGCATGGGGATTGGTGTGGAGTGGCATGGGGATTGGTGTGGAGTGGCATGGCAGATTGGTATGGAGTGGTATGGGGATTGGTGTGGAGTGGCATGGGGATTGGTGTGGAGTGGCATGGGGATTGGTGTGGAGTGGCATGGCAGATTGGTATGGAGTGGTATGGGGATTGGTGTGGAGTGGCATGGGGATTGGTGTGGAGTGGCATGGGGATTGGTGTGGTGTGGCATGGGGATTGGTGTGGAGTGGCATGGCAGATGGGTATGGAGTGGCATGGGGATTGGTGTGGAGTGGCATGGCAGATGGGTATGGAGTGGCATGGGGATTGGTGTGGTGTGGCATGGGGATTGGTATGGAGTGGCAGGGGGATTGGTATGGAGTGGCATGGGGATTGGTGTGGAGTGGCATGGGGATTGGTGTGGTGTGGCATGGCAGATGGGTATGGAGTGGCAGGGGGATTGGTGTGGTGTGGCATGGGGATTGGTATGGAGTGGCATGGGGATTGGTGTGGAGTGGCAGGGGGATTGGTGTGGAGTGGTATGATGCTTATATTGAATTTTGAGTAGTGCATTGTGAATTCAGAGCCAGATGACTAATTTCTAGGCGGTAAAAAGTGTGTTTGAAACAAAGGAGGGGGGAGCTGAGCTTCCACATCAGTTTTCTGACAAAGACACCTGAAAAATGAGCATCTCCTTGTTCCTGCTCTGCTCCGAGCTGCTCTGATGAATGGGTGTTGCTGTAGCTGACAATGAACTGAGAGAGACAAAAAAATGATGATTCACATCATTTGAGCTGTGCAGGCTCTGTCAGATACTCATTTGCCTCTCTCCAAGAGCTGCTGCAGAGCAAAACATCAGCTCTGGTGAAGGCAGCAGCCCTGCACTTCCCACAGCTCAGTATTCCTGGCTAACAAGTTCCCCATGGCACAGCAATGTGCCCTTGTGGCCAAAAAGGCCAATGGAGTCTTGGGGTGTATTAGGGAGTGTGTCCAGCAGATCAAGGGAGGTTCTTCTCCCCCTCTGCTCTGCCCTGCTGAGACCTCATCTTGAATACTGCCTTCGGGTTTGGGCTCCCCAGTTGAAGACGACAGGGAGCTGCTGGAGAGGGTCCAGCAGAGGACTATGAGGATGATGAGGGGACAGGAGGGCATGGCTGATGAGGAGAGGCTGAGGGACCTGGGGCTGCTTAGTCTGGGGAAGAGAAGACTGAGAGGGGATTTGATTAATGTTTCTAAGTATCTGAGGGCTGCCAGGAGGGGGGGGACAGGCTCTGCTCACTGCTCCCTGGGATAGGACAAGNCTGCCCAGAGAGGTTGTGGAGTCTCCTTCTGTGGAGCCTTTCCAGGCCTGTCTGGATGTGTTGCTGTGTGCCCTGAGCTGGATTGTGTGGTCCTGCTGTGGCAGGGGGGTTGGACTGGATGACCTCTTTGGGTCCCTTCCAACCCCTAACATCCTGTGACCCTGTGATCTCCAGGGGTCCTTTCCAACCCCACCATGCTGGCATCCTGTGAGAAGGACTTGGACTCAACCCCCAAGCAGTTCACTGTGTTAGCAGTTCACTATCTGTGTTAGTATTGTCCTGCTGTGGCAGGGAGGTGGGACTGGATGATCTCCTTGGGTCCCTTCCAACCCCTAACCTCCTGTGATCCTGTGATTCCTAACTCTCTCTTTTTATGCAGTTCTGCCTTTTCAATCTATTACTCCATATCTTTATAACTTTTGGACTTAAATGATCTCCAAAGGTCCTTTCCAGCCCCTCCCATTCTGTAAAGGAATGGCTGCTGTGGGTCCTCTGTATCAGAGAATCCTGCTTGGGATGCTTTTGCTTTCCTGGAGCATTCCTGCTGTACCTCCTGATGGATGTGAACAAAAACAGAGCCAGAAAGCAGCACAGAGACCAGAATGAGATGTTGTTTGTAACAAAAACTTGTGGTGGTGGTGTTGTTTTGGTGATGCTTTTACATCAGGCTTTCATTTAGAATGGAATCATAGGATCAGTTAGGGTTGGAAAGGACCACGAGGATCATCTAGTTCCAAGCCCCCTGCCATGGCCAGGGGCACCCTACCCTAGATCAAGGTGGTTTTGCTGGTTTTCAGGTATGCTCCACATGATTGAAAGCTGGGGAGGGACTGGCAGTGATAGGATGAGGGAGAAGGAATGAAACTGCCTCGATGCAGCAGTCAGGAAAGGAGAGGAGGAAGCCAGGATGTGTACCCAGGGATGGGCTCCTGATCAGTTTTGGGCACTGCAACACAAGAGAGATGTGGAGGTGTTGGAGTGGGTCCAGAGGAGAGCAACAAAGCTGGGGAAGAGCCTGGAGAATAAATCTTATGAGGAGCAACTGAGGGAGCTGGGGATGGGTAGTGTGAGGAAGAGGATGCTGAGGGCAGAGCTCATTGTTGTCTACAGCTACCTGAAGGGACATTGTGGAGAGGCTGCTGCTGGGCTCTGCTCACAGGTAACTGGAGACAGAAGAAGGGGGAATGGCCTCAATCTGGGGCTGGGGAGGTTTAGTTTGGACATTAGGAAAA
This sequence comes from Tricholaema leucomelas, assembly GCA_013400475.1. Classification (NCBI taxonomy): domain Eukaryota; kingdom Metazoa; phylum Chordata; class Aves; order Piciformes; family Lybiidae; genus Tricholaema lacrymosa; species Tricholaema leucomelas. The sequence continues at coordinate 8,727 of WAAF01008076.1, forward strand.
AGCTTTTCCTGGAGAGAGTGGTCAGGGACTGGAATGAGCTGCCCAGGGAGGTGGTGGAGTCCCCCAGCCTGGCTGTGTTTCAGGGTGGTTTGGATGTGGTGCTTGGGGGTATGGTTGAAGAAAAATGTTGTAGAGCAGGGTTCTAGGTTGGCCTTGGTGCTCCTGAGGGGCTTTGCCAAGCTGCATCTTGCTGTGACTCTGTGAGGGGAATGGATTGGAACTTAAGGAGGGGAGATTTAGACTTTCCAGGCCTGTCTGGATGTGCTCCTGTGTGCCCTGAGCTAGATTGTGTGGTCCTGCTGTGGCAGGAGGGTTGGACTGGATGATCTCTTTGGGTCCCTTCCAACTCCTGACATCCTTTGAGCCTGGCATTTAGACTGGAAGAAATTCTTGACAGTGAGAGTGGGGAGGANGAAGAAAAATGTTGTAGAGCAGGGTTCTAGGTTGGCCTTGGTGCTCCTGAGGGGCTTTGCCAAGCTGCATCTTGCTGTGACTCTGTGAGGGGAATGGATTGGAACTTAAGGAGGGGAGATTTAGACTTTCCAGGCCTGTCTGGATGTGCTCCTGTGTGCCCTGAGCTAGATTGTGTGGTCCTGCTGTGGCAGGAGGGTTGGACTGGATGATCTCTTTGGGTCCCTTCCAACTCCTGACATCCTTTGAGCCTGGCATTTAGACTGGAAGAAATTCTTGACAGTGAGAGTGGGGAGGAACAGGCTGCCCAGGGATGCCCCTTCCTTGGAGGCAGATGAGGCTTTGAGCAACCTGGGCTGGTGGGAGATGTCCCTGCCCATGGTAGGGGAGGTTGAACCTGGATTATCTTTAAGGTCTCTTCCAACCCAAACCATTCTGTGTTGTGTGAATCGAAGCAAAGCTCCCATTTGATTTCTGCTGCAAGCAGTGGAGGTCCATGCAGCCTCTTGAGCTGGGGCAGAGAGGAGTTGCTGTGAGCTTGGGGCTGGTTTTGGTGGCAGGCATTGCTCATTGCAGGCAGGAAAATGAGAGGCTGCTCGGGTGGCAAAGCAGCTCTGTCATCAGTGGCCACCGGTCCCACAGGCAAATAACTGGGAGACTTTTTGATCTTGTCCAAGTCATCTGTGGAATGATGCTTGTTATTCACCTCTCCTGGAATGCTGATGGTTAATTAATAGCTCAGGAAACCTCCCAGGAGCACAGCAGTGTCTGCTGGGACCGACAGGCAGGCAGCGACGACGGCATCAGGCTGCTGGAGTATATTTGACTCACCTTGGTGACTTCTTTGGGCAGTTGTCTGCCTTCTGAATGGACTGAGGGAGCATTCCCTGGAGATCCAGAAGGGAGGCAAGAGGATATTAAGGAGGAAGGCTGCAGACATCCTTCATGGTTCACTTGTACAAGTCTCCAGGCTGCTGGCCAGCCGCTGGCTCGGGAGCTCGCTGGGTTGTCCGGGACCGACCAGGTGGGTCCATCCCTGCTGAGAGGTGGAGGTTAGGCAGGAGGAGCTCATCCAGCCTTGGATCTCCTGAGGAACCTCAGCTAAGGGTGCTGGAGGTGTATGAGGAGATGGGAAGGCTTCAGGTGTGGGGTGTGAGGAGATGGGAGAGCTTCAGGTGTGGAGTGTGAGTAGATGGGAGAGCTTCAGGTGTGGAGTGTGAGGAGATGGGAGGGCTTCAGGTGTGGAGTGTGAGTAGATGGGAGGGCTTCAGGTGTGGAGTGTGAGGAGATGGGAGGGCTTCAGGTCTGATGTGGGAGATGGGAAGGCTTCAGGTGTGGGGTGTGAGTAGATGGGAGAGCTTCAGGTGTGGGGTAGGAGGAGATGGGAGGGCTTCAGGTCTGGTGTAGGAGATGGAAAGGCTTCAGGTCTGGTGTAGGAGATGGGAAGGCTTCAAGTGTGGGGTGGGAGATGGGAAGGCTTCAGGTGTGGGCTGGGAGTAGATGGGAGGGCTTCAGGTGTGGGGTAGGAGGAGATGAGAGGGCTTCAGGTCTGGTGTAGGAGATGGGAAAGCTTCAGGTGTGGGGTGGGAGATGGGAAGGCTTCAGGTATTGTGTGTGCTTTCAGGGGGTGCTTTATCTGCACAAGACCAAGGAGCTGAGGTGGAATGTTTTGGAGGCACCAAGGAAGGGTGATTGCTTCCATGGATGCCCCTGGAATAGTGCTGCTAACCCCAAGGTTATCTTTCCCTGTTAGACAGTTGCAGGACTGTTAAATGAAGCCTCATCCTGCTCACCTCTTTTGTACCTTTAAGAAACATTCCAGGTCAATTGGCCTTGGCTCTTTAAAATGTCAACTTCAACACAAAGCAAGGATGAAAAATCCTTGCTGGCAGTTAAAGAACCAAGCCCACATTTAGCTCTTTTCCTCTGGCTGCCTCAGAGAGCTGCAGATGCTGCCAGTCTGCTGGAAGGGATCTTGAAATTCACTCTGCTGTGCTTGAGAGGTGTTTGCATGTCCCTTTTTGTTCCTCTTCACTTCTTTCTTGATCATTTATGCATGTTAAGTTGTTAGCTCCCAAAGAGGGGAAGGAGGAGAAGAAAATCCTGAGGTGAAATTAAATTAGACACCAGCATTAATCATTCTGTTTGTACCTCTAAATATGTGACAGAGCTCACCAAAGGCTTTTGCCTTCTCTGAAGATATTAAGGCATGAAACTCATTAATTGCCTACTTCTGTTCTGGCAATTGTATTGATTTGAAAGCTGCAGCTGAGGTTACTTTGTATGGAGCACTTGTGAGTGGGAGTGTGGATGTGAGTGTCAGGTCTGAGGAGCTGGGCAGGAAGTAGCATGGAATTGTTCCTGTTGGAAAAGCCCTCCCAAGACCATCCAGCCCAATCATCAGCCTGGTTTATATCTTGGGTGTTTGGTGCTTGAGTCACTCAGAGAATCATTAAGGTTGGAAAAGATCTCTCAAGTGTGAGTCCAACCAGCAACCCAACCCCACCATGGCCACTAAACCATGTCACCAAGTGCCATGGCCAAAGGTTTCTTGGACACTCCCAGAGCTGGGCACTCCACCACCTCCTTGGGCAGTCTGTGCCAATTCTTGACTGCTCTTGCAGCCCTGAGGAGAGGGACTTGGGGGTGCTGCTGGACCAGAAGCTCAACAGGAGCCAGCAGTGTGCACTTGCAGCCCAGAGAGCCAAGCAGAGCCTGGGCTGCAGCAGCAGAAGTGTGGCCAGCAGGGCCAGGGAGGTGATTCTCTCCCTCTGCTCCACTCTGCTGAGACCCCACCTGGAGTACTGCATCCAGCTCTGGAGCCCCTGGGACAAGAGGGCTGTGGAGATGCTGGAGAGTGTCCAGAGCAGGGCCAGGAGGATGCTGAGAGGGCTGCAGCAGCTCTGCTGTGAGCACAGACTGAAAGAGTTGGGGCTGTGCAGGCTGGAGCAGAGGAGGCTCCCAGGTGACCTTCTTGTGGCCTTCCAGGATCTGAAGGGGGCTACAAAAAAGCTGGGGAGGGACTTTTGAGGCTGTGAGGGAGTGTCAGGACTGGGGGGAATGGAGCAAAGCTGGAGGTGGGGAGAGTGAGGCTGGAGGTGAGGAGGAAGTTGTTGAGCATGAGAGTGGTGAGAGGCTGGAATGGGTTGCCCAGGGAGGTGGTTGAGGCCCCATGGCTGGAGGTGTTTGAGGCCAGGCTGGCTGAGGCTGTGTGCAGCCTGCTCTAGGGTAGGGTGTCCCTGGGCATGGCAGGGGGGTTGGAACTGTCTGATCCTTGTGGTCCCTTCCAACCCTGACTGATTCTATGATTCTAAAAGGAATCATAAGGGAAGTTACTCTGCTCCTGTGTTGAAGCCAGTCCTGGCTGGGGCACTTAGTGCCATGGTCTGCTTGCTTGGCCAGGGCTGGGTGCTAGGTTGGGCTGGCTGAGCTTGGGGCTCTCTTCCAACCTGCTTCATTCTATGATTCTAAAAGGAATAATTTTTAAGTTTGAACATTTTTTTAGCCAAGTTCTGATTTTTCACATTGCTGCTTCTGGCTTCTTTCATCCCAAACTCTTTCAGCCTCAACCTTTGCAGCAGCCTTGTCAGACAGAAATGGCAAATTAGGATTTCACATGAATTAAGTTTTTGCAGCAAGTTCAAATTGGAGCTGGGGCTGGGAATCTTGGTCCATTCCTGGGCTGTTTGCCTGAGGGAACAGTTGGGACTGTGGAGTGTTTCATGTGTGCAGGTTCCACTTTCTCACCTATAGATGTTTCTGTCCCTGCAAACAGAATGGGTTGGGTTGGAAGGGACTTTAAAAATCATCCAGTTCCACTCCCCATGCCAGCTAGACTTGGTTGCTCAAGACCTCATCCAGCCTGGCCTTGAATACCTCTAGGGAGAGAGCATCCACATCCTCCCTGGGCAACCTGTGCCAGTGTCTGTTCCTCATCCTCACTCTAAAGCATCTCTCCCTAATCTCCAGTCTAAATCTCCCTCTATGTGGGGAGTTTAATTTGGGATTCCTGAAGTGAGCTGAGGCAGTGAGAACATATGGCAAATGCCAGGAATGATGCTGGCATTCCACATGCCTGATGAATAATTCAGTTGAGTGCAGTGCTGCTCCAGTGGTAAACTAAACCCCTCACAAGATTTGACATAATGCAGATGAAATGCTTCAGGGGCTGGGAAAAGAAACTGTTGAGAGGCTAAAGGAGGAGTTGGTTCACTTCTGTTTGAAACACCACCAGTGGAGGAAGCCTTTAGGGCTCAGCTGGGAGGAAGACATACAGGAGGTGGTGGGCTGGAGGAGGAGCAGTGGTGGTGGAAGGCTGCTAAGGAGCTGCAAAGAGGAATGGCTTCTGGAGTAATAAGGAGTAACAGGCAGCAAAGTCTTGAACATCAAAGGTTCCATCTAAATCTGGAGAGGAACTTTAGTTTAAGGGTGGCAGAGCACTGGAGCAGGCTGCTTAGAGAGGTGGTGGAGTCTCCATCTCTGGAGATGTTCTGAACCCTCCTGAGTGTGTTCCTCTGGGACCTTCTTGATCTTGAAGGTCTTTTCCAATCTAAGAAATTCTGTGATTCTGTGATTCTCTGCCTGAACCTGCTTTGGCAAGGGGGTGGAACTTGAGGATCTCCAGAGATCCCTTCTGATCCTTAATGTCAATCTGTGAAAGTGAGCCAGGAAAGCACAGCAGAAGCTGCAGGAAACTGCCTGGGAGAAATTGGTTTTAGAAAGTCTCCTTTCATAGAACCATAGAATCAAGCAGGTTGGAAGAGACCTCCAAGATCATCCAGTCCAACCTAGCCAGGATGCCATTGGCTCTGCTGCCCACCTGGGCACTGCAGCCTCCTCTTCACCTCCTCCCTACCAGAACCCCAAGCTACCTCTCTGCCTGGCTGCTCTCAGCCACTCTGTCCCCAGCCTGTAGTGCTGCTTGGGGTTGTTGTGGCCAAAGTGCAGAACCCTGCACTTGGCCTTGTTCAATCTCATCCCATTGGCCTCTGCCCACCCATCAAAGATCATATTTGGAGATTCTGTGCTCCACAACCTCCCTGGGCAACCTGTGCCAGTCTCTCACCACCATCAAACTGTGCCAGTCTCTCACCACCCTCACTGCAAACAACTTCTTCCTAACATCCAATTTCAATTTCCCCTCCCCCAGTTCAAACCCATTCCTCCTCGTCCTGTCATCACAAGACCTTGTCAATAGTCCCTCCCCAGCCCTCCTGTAGCCCTCTTCAGATCCTGCAAGGCCACCCCAAGGTCTCCTCCAAGCCTTCTCCTCTCCAGGCTGCAGAGCCCCAACTCTCTCAGCCTGTCCTCATAGCAGAGCTGCTGCAGCCCTCTCAGCATCTTCGTGGCTCTCCTCTGGACTGGCTCCACCAGTTCCATGTCCTGCTTGTGTTAAGGGCTCCAGAACTGCACCCAGGACTGCAGGTGGGGTCTGAGGAGAGCAGAGCCAAGGGGCAGAATCCCCTCCCTTGCCCTGCTGCCCACACTGCTCTTGCTGCAGCCCAGGTCCAGATTTCCAAACTCCTTTTCTCTTTAGAGGTCCCTTCCAAGCCAAAGTGTTGTGTGGTTCAGGCTGGTGTGGAGCAGGGAGGTGTTGCTTGGCTGGCAGAGCTCAGCCAGGTCAACAGCGTCTTGCCTCTGCTTTTGTCTCTCTCAGACCGGTTCTGCTGTCTCCTCCTGATGGATTTCCATTGGAGAATAAAAAGCCATTTCTGTTGAAAGCAAGAGGCAGCCTCTCCCTTCACAGAGGAATTTATCTCCCTTTGTGCAGCCCTGAAACACTGCAGCACTACATTCTTCATTCAAATCTCCTCCTGTTTTGAAATGAAGAGCCAGGAGTACCTGGCTCCTCTCCCTCCTCCTCCTCCTCCTCCTCCTCCTCTCCACACCCAGCCTGTTCACTGCTTGCAAATGAATTAAGTTGCTTTCTGAAAGGTGTCTCTGTACATTTCCCACACTTGAGTTCTGCTCAGCCTGGTTTAATTCTTGATGCTCGGTGGAGAAGGAAGCTGAGCATCGCTGACTGCTCCTGTGCCTGCCCAGGGCTTGGTCTTTCATTCCTTCATGAATCTTCTATGTATTGGAAATGCTAAATGAAGGTGACAGTGGTGTGCAGGGCAGCACAGCACAGCAAGAGTTGGAAATGAAGAGTAGTGGGGGAGGATGAGGTGGTCCTGGAGCTGGTTGAGGAGCAGGAGTTAAGCTTTCCTTGCTTGGAGTGTGAGTGCCTTGTGCAATCCTCCTTGGAAATCCCCACAGCTCTCCCAGAAAGAATCCAAACCCTGATATTTTTAGTGGCCTCTGGCCTTGGCTTCATGAGAAAATTGGGTCTGATTTGAATGAAAATGTGTCCAGCATGTGCTAGGTTTTATTCCTTACTGCATTTATTCCCTGCTGTTGACTCTCTGTCAATGGGAGCACACATCCAGGCTCCTTGCATTGCCAACCACCCTCCTTTTGTGCTCACAGAAGCGAGAGTTTGAGGAAAGAATCTCTTCCTTCTAGGAGAAGGCTTTGAGCAGTCAGCAGGAATGTGGTGAAAAATACCTGAGAGCTTTGGGAGACTTGGTCTGCCCTGTGCCCAGGGAGGTCTGCCCTGTCCCCAGGGAGATCTGCCCTGTCCCTAGGGAAGCCTGCCCTGTCCCTGGGGATGTCTGCCTTGTGCCCAGGGAGGTCTGCCCTTTCTCCAAGGAGGTCTGCCCTGTCCCCAAGAGCACAAAGACCATTTGAAGCAGGAAAATAAACCCCAAACCTTTTGTGTTAAAAACGTTTACCAAAGTTTTGGCCATCTGGGCAGAGTTGGCTTCATCACCTCGGAGGAGAAGCAGTTGTTGAAGCTGTTGGGGGAGCATCTGATGATTCCAGGTTGCTTAGTGGTCCCAAAGCGATTTCTGCCTCCTGCACTGCTCGAGGTGATGCTTCCTGGAGGCTCTGAAGAGTTGCTTCAGCTTGAACAAGTTACTGAGGAGTGAGTTATGGTTGGAAAGAGCCTCTAAAGCTCATCTGGTCCACCCTCCCCTGCAGTGAGCAGGGACATCTGAAGCTAGATGGAGTTGCTTAGGGCCACATCAAGCCTGACCTTGAATATCTCCAGGTATGAAGCTTCCACTACCTCCTTGAGCAACCTGTTTCAGTGTTCCATCATCCTCATGGTAAAGAACTTCTGATGTCCAGCCTAAATCTACCCTGCTCTGGTTTCAAACCATTGCCCCTAGGCCTGTTGCCCTGTAGGCAGAAGTTGTGATGCTCCTGCTCCTTCCATGTAGTTTTGGGGGTTTGTTTTGCTTGTTTGAAATGGAACTTTGGTTTGTTGTGAATGAGCACCTGAAAACAGGCCATTGCCTGATGTGTTTAGCTGTGGTACCTGCAGCAGGGTTTTAACTGGGTCCAGTTCTGGGCTTCCCAGTTGGAGAGGGACAGGGAACTACTGGAGAGAGTCCATTGGAGGCTGTGAAGGTGCTTGAGGGGTCTGGAGTGTCTCTGTGAGGAGCAAAGGCTGAGAGCCCTTGTGTTGAGCCTGGAGATGAGCAGCCCCAGAGGGGATCTGAACAATGCTCAGCAAGAGATAAAGGCTGGGGGGCAAGAGGGGGGCAAGGTCCAGGCTCTTCAAAGACTGGGCTCTTGTCAGTGGTGCCCAGGGACAGGACAAGGGACACAAACTGGAACTCAGGAGGTTCAATCAGGAAAAACTTTGCTATCCTTGAGATGCTGCCCTTGAGTCAAGCCCAGGACTCTGCTGCTTCTGTCTGTCCATCTAGAAGTGTCTGGAACATCTCAGTGCACTGGAGCAGCTCTGTGAGGAGCAAAGGCTGAGAGCCCTGGGGCTGAGAGCCTGGAGAAGAGCAGCCCCAGAGGGCATCTGAGCAATGTTCAGCAAGAGCTAAAGGGTGGAGGGCAAGAGGCTGGGGCTGGGCTCTTGTCAGTGGTGCCCAGGGGCAGGACAAGGAGCAAGAGGCACAAACTGGAGCCAGGAGGTTCCATATAAGCATAAGGAAAATTCTATTTGCTGTGAAGGTGGCAGAGTCCTGGAGCAGGCTGCCCAGAGGGGTTGTGGAGTCTCCTTCTCTGGAGAGCTTCCAACCCCACCCCGGGCCATTGTGCTCCTGGGCAAGCTGCTGTGGGTGCCCTGCTTTTAACAGAGGGCTTGTTCTGAGTGATCCCTGAAGGTCCTTTCCAACCCTTCCCATGCTGGGATTCCATAAGGACATGACTCCTGCAGACAGGAGGAGTTACCAACACTCTGCTATGCAATGAGGGCAGCAAATCCCTCCAGAGGATAATTTAATCTGGATTCTGTTTTCAGACATCCTCCCTGAAGAGTCAGCAGTGTGGCCTGTATTTTAATGATGCCAAAGGAGACTTTTTTTCTTTTTCATGAGACCAGAAAGCAAAGTAAGAAAAGAAAAAAAAAATCTAAATATTTAATCTGAGCCCTGCCTGGATGAAACCTTTTGGCAACTTTGCCAGCAGCTTTAATTGCCTCATGTGGAGCATTTGCTTCAAAGCTTTGCAGATCTGAAGCCTTGCATCAAGTCTGTGAATTGCAGATGAGGGTTTTCTTTTGGGGAGTGATGGAACAGCAGTGGCTGGGCAGTGTTCACTGGATTCTCCTTGAAGGTTGCTCCAAGTGCTACCATCTCCAAGGTGCTGGTTGTGCTGGAGGCATGGTAAAGGCAGGGAGGCTGCCTGGCTGCTTGAAGTGTCACTGTGGTGGTGCCTGCTAGAGCCAAGTGATTAGTGATGCAAATGTATTGTGGTGTAGGTGTGGAAATAGAAGATGGATGTCCTCAGAACTATGCTGAGACTGAGCCTAGCCTCAGTTTTGGCTTTTAAAGCTTGTCTCCTGCCCTCTTCATCTCAAGGAAATAGCGATAGGATGATTGGAAATGGTCTCAAGTGAGGTTTGGGTTGGATAATGGAAATGGTTTGGGTTGGGTACTGTTAAGAGTGGTCAGGGATTGGAACTGCCCAGAGAGGAAGATGGTGGAGTCCCCATCCCTGGAGATGTCAACCTGGAAGTTGTCAAGGGCAAGGAGGCTTCAGCCTGACCCTTGAAATTGGGTTGTGTGGCTTCCTCCACCATCCACCTCCAAGCTGGGGAAAGGACAAGCTTAAAGGAAAGGCATTGAGGTGCTGGAGTGGGGACAGAGAAGGGCAATGAAGCTGGGGAAGGGTCTGGAGAACAGGGCTGGGGAGGAGCAGCTGAGGCTGTTTAGGTGGAGAATAGGCTGAGAGGAGACCTCATTGCTCTCCACAGCTGCCTGAAAGTGCACCCAAAAGTTGTAGTCAGGTTGGTGTTGACCTCTTGTCCCAAGTGACAGGACAAAAGGAAGTGGCCTCAAGTTGCACCAAGGGAGGTTTAAATTAGGTATTTGGAAGCATTTCTTAACTGCCAGAGTGGTCAGGGGTTGGAAGAGGCTGCTGAGGGAGGTGGTGGAGTCCCCATCCCTGGAGGGGTTCAGGAAGCCTGTGGCCATGGCGCTTGGGGCCATGGTTTAGTGGCTGTGGTGGTGTTGGGTTGCTGGTTGGACTGGATGATCTTGGAGGTCTTTCCCAACTGAAACAATTCTATGAGGTCTGTCTTCAGCCTCATCTTCTGCAGGCTGAACCATCCCAGCTCCTTCAGCTGCTCCTCCTAAGCCAAAACCATGAGTGATTCCTAGGAATTGCTGTGCTGGGAGCAGGTCAGAATGCACAAAGAGAAGTGTTCCCTGAAGCTTACTTCTTCATTTAAATGGTTTCAGCTTTTAGTGAATCATAGAATCAGGCAGGTTGGAAGAGAGCTCCAAGTTCATCCAGCCCAACCTAGCACCCAGCCCTGCCCAACCAACCAGACCATGGCACTAAGTGCCCCAGCCAGGCTTGGCTTCAACACCTCCAGGCACAGCGACTCCACCACCTCCCTGGGCAGCCCATTCCAATGCCAATCACTCTCTCTGCCAACAACTTCCCCCTAACATCCAGCCTAGACCTGCCCTGGCACAGCTTGAGGCTGTGTCCCCTTCTTCTGTCCCTGGCTGCCTGGCAGCAGAGCCCAACCCCACCTGGCTACAGACTCCCTGCAGGCAGCTGCAGACAGCAATGAGCTCTGCCCTGAGCCTCCTCTTCTGCAGCCTGCACACCCTCAGCTCCCTCAGTGAAGCTCATGTGGTTGCTTTTCATGTTTTAGGTCTTTTTTTTCTGCCCTNGGGTTGCTGGTTGGACTGGATGATCTTGGAGGTCTTTCCCAACTGAAACAATTCTATGAGGTCTGTCTTCAGCCTCATCTTCTGCAGGCTGAACCATCCCAGCTCCTTCAGCTGCTCCTCCTAAGCCAAAACCATGAGTGATTCCTAGGAATTGCTGTGCTGGGAGCAGGTCAGAATGCACAAAGAGAAGTGTTCCCTGAAGCTTACTTCTTCATTTAAATGGTTTCAGCTTTTAGTGAATCATAGAATCAGGCAGGTTGGAAGAGAGCTCCAAGTTCATCCAGCCCAACCTAGCACCCAGCCCTGCCCAACCAACCAGACCATGGCACTAAGTGCCCCAGCCAGGCTTGGCTTCAACACCTCCAGGCACAGCGACTCCACCACCTCCCTGGGCAGCCCATTCCAATGCCAATCACTCTCTCTGCCAACAACTTCCCCCTAACATCCAGCCTAGACCTGCCCTGGCACAGCTTGAGGCTGTGTCCCCCTGTTCTGTTGCTGCTTGCCTGGCCTCCAAGATCATCCAGATTTTCCTCCTGCAAATGTCACAGCTCAGGGTCTAGATATTCTCCTGCAAATGGCACAGCTCTATTTGGAAGCACTATTGGCCTTGTTTCTCTACTATATTAAATTGATAGTAGCAGAGATACAGCAGAAATCCCACCCTGCATGCACCAAATCACAGCAAGCAACAGATTGGAAACAGTTGCCCCTCACAAAACCTCAAGAGATCAAAGTCACTGAAGGAAATCCTGGCTTTGTCCATCAAATCCATGCACTGCTTTGCCCACTTCCCAAGCAATTCCCTTCTTTCAGATCATAGAATCAAGCAGGCTGGAAGAAAGCTCCAAGCTCATCCAGCCCAANAAACTAAACTGATCTTAACCTAAACTTCTGTGGGGTTTGGGCAGGGAGCAGGTGGCTGTGTGCCCCCCTCCTTGTCTCACTTGGATGCCCAGCACTTGAGTGCCTGGCAGCTCTCTGGAGATGGGGATTTGAGAAACCCTTCACAGATAAGGCACAAGATCTAAAATTACTGCTGCAATCTTCTGTCTGAAGTGGGGAGTTTGTTCATTTTGGACTGCTTTGTCTTTCCCATGCTGCTGGGTAGCTTGAAAGATAAGATTGTGTCAGAGCTGTGGCTGCAATTTAATGCTTGATGTCCTCCAATCCTTCTGTGTAATTGCTTCTGATGTGCTGGGTGGGGGTCCTGAAGCCTCAGAGGTAATTGAGCTAAACCTGAAGGTTTGGAATCTGCTCACTTCCACCTCCCCCTTCGTGGTTTCATTCAGGTTTGCTTTGGTTTTGATGCTCCTCTTCATTTGGAGGGTTTGAACACAGGAGGAGAAGGAGGATGGCTCCTGGCAGACCCCAGCCATGGGGGGGAGCATTGAAGGCAAGGGCAGGGATGGTTCTGGAGCTGAGCCCTGCCAGTGGAGTGGATTTGTGTGGGTGAGAGGCTTGCTGTGTAATCTGGGCAGGAGCTGGGGGAGGGGTTGGTGGTTCTGTTTTGTTGCCATCCCACTCCTTTCCCAAGCTTGTCATCTTTTTTATACAGCCTGGCATCTGGGAGAGGAGTGGGAACACCCTGAGTAAAGCTACAGTGCAGGTCCAGGGAGATGGAGTTTGATACTTAAATTCAGCTCAAGCTGCTTGAGCCTTCTCCTGGTGCTCTGCTGTGCAGGCTGTGATGCACCCTCTTGCTATCTTGTTAGAGCAAGTACAGCTTAGCACTGCCAGGAGCTGAAACCCTGCCTGGGGAGATCACAGAATCACAGCCCCATGCAGGTTGGCAAAGCCCCTCAGGAGCACCAAGGCCAACCTAGGGCCCTACTCTACAACATTCACCTTAAACCACAGCCCCAAGCACCACATCCAAACCACCCTGAAACACAGCCAGGCTGGGGGACTCCAGCACCTCCCTGGGCAGCTCATTCCAGTCCCTGACCACTCTCTCCATGAAAAACTTTTTCCTAATGTCATAGAATCATAGAATCAAGCAGGCTGGAAGAGAGCTCCAAGTTCATCCAGCCCAACCTAGCACCCAGCCCTGCCCAACCAACCAGACCATGGCACTAAGTGTGTGCACCAAGTGTGGCACACAGTGTGCAGCCTGCAGAAGAGGAGGCTCAGGGCAGAGCTCATTGCTGTCTGCAGCTCCCTGCAGGGAGGCTGTAGCCAGGTGGGGTTGGGCTCTGCTGCCAGGCAGCCAGCAACAGAAGAAGGGGACACAGCCTGAAGCTGTGCCAGGGCAGGTTCAGGCTGGATGTGAGGAGGAAGTTGTTGGCAGAGAGAGTGATTGGCATTGGAATGGGCTGCCCAGGGAGGTGGTGGAGTGGCTGTGCCTGGAGGTGTTGAAGCCAAGCCTGGCTGGGGCACTTAGTGCCATGGTCTGGTTGGTTGTGCAGGGCTGGGTGCTAGGTTGGGCTGGATGAGCTTGGAGCTCTCTTCCAACCTGCTTGACTCTATGATTCTAGGATCTTTATAACCATTGCTGAGGTCACCTCTCAGTTTCCTCTGCTCCAGGCTCCCAGCCCCAGCTTCCTCAGACTCTCCTCCTAACAGAGCTATTCCATTCCCTTCACCACCTTTGTGGCTCTGTACTGGACTCTCTCAAGCACTTCTATGTCCCTCTTGTACTGGGTGGGCCCAGAACTGGACACAGCACTGCATGGCAGAGCAGAGGGGCACAAACCACCTTCTGCTTGTGTAAGCTAGGGGCAAACAATCAGGCACTTCATACTTGGGAAAGCCCAGGAAGCCTCAGGAAATTCCTGCAGCTTTGATTTTTGTTGTTTTTCCCCCCCCCCCTCATGTCGTGGCAGAGCACCTGGTGCTGTGCTTGTGAAAGGTGAGCAAGGTTACACTTCTCCAAGCCCAGCACCGCTGCGGACTCCCCGAGCCGCAGCTGAATGGTTCATTGTTCCCCTGCGGGCAGCCCTCTCAGCTGTCACTGCTCCCCCCCTCCATCTACCCCCCCCAGCACACTGCCTGCCTTCATGGGGGAAAGTGCTGACACTGCAGTTCTTGCTGAAGGGAATGGATGCTGCTGCTTGCTGCTGTGGAGCAGGAGAGCTGTGCCTGAAGAATCCCACCTCGAGAAGCAGGGAATGGCTTGGGATGGAAGGGACCTTACAGATCATCTGCTCCAACCTCCTCCCTGACATGGGCAGGGATGCCTCTCAACTTGGATGGCCTCGAGTTGAGGCTGGGGAGGTTGAGATGGGACATTAGGAAAAAGTTTTTCATGGAGCGAGTGGTCAGGGACTGGAGTGAGCTGCCCAGGGAGGTGCTGGAGTCCCCCAGCCTGGCTGTGTTTCAGGGTGGTTTGGATGTGGTGCTTGGGGCTGTGGCTGAAGGTGAATGTTGTAGAGTAGGGCTCTAGGTTGGCCTTGGTGCTCCTGAAAGGCTTTGCCAGCCTGCATGGGGCTGTGGTTCTGTGAACTAGCCCAGGTTGCTCAAGGCCTCATCCAACCTGGCCTTAAACATCTCCAGAGAGGGACATCCACATCCTCCCTGGGCAACCTGTTCTGGATTGTTAAGCCTGGAGAAGACTCCAGGGAGACCTAATAGAAGCCTTCCAGTACCTGAAGGCTGCAGAGGGACTGTTTATGAAGGCCTGTAGTGATAGGACAAGGGCCAGTGGTTTGAAACTGGAGAAGAGAAGGTTTAGATTGGATGTGAGGAACAGGTTCAGCACTGTGATGGTGGTGGAACACTGGAACAGGTTGTCCTGGGACATAGTTGAGGTCCTATCCCTGGAGATACTCAAGGCTGTGAGCTACCTGCTCTAGTGGAGGATGTCCCTGCTGAGAGCAGGGGAAGGGGGGGGGGGGGGGGGGGGGGGGTGAACTGGCTGAGCTTTGGAGGTCCCTTCCAACCCAAACCATTCTGTGAATCAATGAAGATCAGCCAGAAGGAGCAGTCTGCAAAAGAATCTGATAGTGATGCCCTGAAGTCATTTGCTGAGCTGACGTGGGGGGGTTTGCAGCATCCAAGTGGATGCTGCAATCCAGACTGGGATTCAGTACATTTTTAGGCAATGATTGCTTCTCCTGGGTGCCAAAAGCCATGCACTTGACACTTGCAGTCTCTGCTTTTCAGCAGCAGAGCCTTTTTTTGTGGGTCTTGTAGAGCTGTCCTGGGACTGATGTATCCAAGATGCAATCAGTGAGTTTTTTTCCTGCCTGCAGCTTGAGTTTGTGATGCTGGAGCTGGAGCTTTGCTGATTTGTTCTTTCACGAGGGAACAGCAATGTGCCCTTGTGGCCAAGAAGGCAATGGGATCCTGGGGTGCATTAGGAAGAGTGTCCAGCAGATCAAGGAGGTTCTCCTGCTCCTCTACTCTGCCCTGCTGAGACCTCATCTTGAATACTGCCTTCAGTTTTGGGCTCCCCAGTTGAAGAGGGACAGGAATCTGCTGGAGAGGGTCCAGCAGAGGGCTGTGAGGATGATGAGGGGACTGGAGGGCATGGCTGATGAGGAGAGGCTGAGGGCCCTGGGGCTGCTTAGTCTGGAGAAGAGAAGACTGAGAGGGGATTTGATAAATGTTTGTAAGTATCTGAGGGTTGCCAGGAGTGGGGGGGACAGGCTCTGCTCACTGCTCCCTGGGATAGGACAAGCAGCAATGGATGGAAGCTGCAGCAAAAGAGGTTCTGCCTCAACACAAGGGGCAACTTCTTGCCTGGAAGGGTCCCAGAGCCCTGGCACAGGCTGCCCAGAGAGGTTGTGGAGTCTCCTTCTGTGGAGCCTTTCCAGGCCTGTCTGGATGTGTTCCTCTGTGGTCTGTGTCAGATAGGATTGTCCTGCTGTGGCAGGGGGGTTGGACTGGATGATCTCTTTGGGTCCCTTCCAGGCTCTAATATCCTGTGACCCTCTGATCCTGTGAGCCTGTGAACCTCTGATCCTGTGAACCTGTGATCTTGTGGGCCTGTGAACCTGTGATCTTGTGGGCCTGTGAGCCTATGATCCTGTGACCCTCTGATCCTGTGAGCCTATGATCCTGTGATCCTGTGAGCCTCTGATCCTGTGAATGTCTGATCTTCTGATCCTGTGAATCTCTGATCCTCTGATCCTATGAACCTCTGATCCTGTGAACCTCTGATCCTCTGATCCTGTGAACCTCTGATCCTGTGAATCTCTGATCCTGTGAGCCTATGATCTTGTGAACTTCTGAACCTGTGATCTTGTGAACTTCTGAACCTGTGATCCTGTGAACCTCTGAACCTGTGATCCTGTGAATCTCTGATCCTGTGAGCCTATGATCTTGTGAACCTCTGAACCTGTGATCTTGTGAACCTCTGAACCTGTGATCTTGTGAACCTCTGAACCTGTGATCCTGTGAACCTCTGAACCTGTGATCCTGTGAACCTCTGAACCTGTGAGCAGAGGTTGCTCTTCCCCTGGAGCATTGTGCTGCTGTGTTTTCTCCTCCTCTAACCTCAGGTGCTCTCTCCTGTGTTGCAGAGATCCGTGCCCAGTTGGTAGAGCAGCTGAAATGCCTTGACCAGCAGTGTGAGCTCCGGGTCCAGCTACTGCAGGACCTGCAGGATTTCTTCCGCAAGAAGGCAGAGATTGAGATGGATTACTCCAGGAATTTGGAGAAGTTGGCTGAGAGATTCCTGGCTAAAACTAGGAGCACCAAAGACCAGCAATTCAAGTAGAGTATTTGCCTTTTGGTTTGGTTTTTCCCTCCCCCATCTCCCCTCCCCTGTAGATCCTCACTAGCGGTACAGGCTGGGGGATGAGGTGTTGGAGGAACAGCCCTGTGCAAGGGGACTTGGGGGTGCTGGTGGTGAGGAGCTGGATGTGAGCAGACAGTGCCACTGCAGCCCAGAAGGCAAAGCATATCCTGGGCTGCAGCAGCAGAAGTGTGCCCAGCAGAGCCAGAGAGGGGATTCTGCCACTTTGCTCTGCTGAGACCTCACCTGGGGTACTGCATCCAGTTCTGGAGCCCTCATTGTAGGAAGGGCATGAACCTTCCGTGGTCTCTTCCAACCTGGTTGATTCTGTGACCTGATGGGGAGGGTCTGGAAGATCAGAGGGCTGGAGCAGCTCTGCTGTGAGGAAGGCTGAGGGAGCTGAGGGCATTCAGTCTTGGGAAGGGGAGGCTCTGAGGGGACCTAAGAGCAGCTTGCCAGTACCTGAAGGGGGCCAACAGGAAGGATGGAGAGAAGTTGTTTCCAAAGGCCTGCAGTGACAGGATGAGGGGCAATGGGTTCAGGGTTGAGAAGAGCAGATTTAGATTGCATGTCAGGAACAAGTTCTTTACTATGAAGGTGGTGGAGCACTGGAACAGACTGCCCAGGGAGGTGGTTGAGGCCCCTTCCCTGGAGACATTCAAGATGAGGGTTGATGGGGCCCTGGGTGACCTGGGCTAGTGGGGATGGCCCTGCTGGTCTTTGCCTGTGGTGGGGAGGTTGGAGTGGATGATCTCTGAGCTCCCTTCCAACCTGAGCCATTCTATGTATG
>WAAF01008076.1:28981-53317 GCA_013400475.1 Tricholaema leucomelas
AGATGGAAAAAAGAAGAGAAAAAGAGAAAAATAAAAGAGATTAAAGAGAAAAAAAAAGGAAAAAAGATGGAAAAAAGAAGAGAAAAAGAGAAAAAGAAAAGAGATTAAAGAGTAAGAAAAAAAGGAAAAAAGAGAGAGATGGAAAAAAGAAGAGAAAAAGAGAAAAAGAAAAGAGATTAAAGAGTAAAAAGAAAAGGAAAAAAGATGGAAAAAAGAAGAGAAAAAGAGAAAAATAAAAGAAGGAGAAAATAAGAGGGAAAAAAATGAAAAAGAAAGAGTTGGAAAAAGAAAAAGTAGAGAAAGAGAGAAAAATAAAGAGAAAAAAATGAAAGAGGAAAAAAAAGAAGGAAAAGAGAAAAGAGCCAAAGGGCAATTTTGAGGCCATCTTTGAAATGAAGCTAAGTTTTTTGGAAGTGGGATCCTGAGTAGCAGTTGTCAGCTGGAGAGCTGAAGGTGCAGGATGGCCCAGCAGGACCTTCAGATGGCTTTCTGGCAGCCTTTGCCTCGAAGTAGGAGCTGCAGGAGAAGTCTGGCAAGCTGCAGGCTGAGCCCTTGTAAACAACAGATGTTCCTAACTGGGATCTCTTGGAAGAGCAGGGCAGGGAGCAGTGTGGATGGCCAGAGCTGGCAGCAGGAAAAGGAGAAGCAAAGTGGGTTTGAATGGGCAGCTTGCAGAGGGTTCAGCTTTAGTCTTCTTGAGATCAAAGTGATTTCTTTCAAGGAAGGAGGAGTCAGGCTGGGAGGGGAGCTGTGGGTCCTGTGGACTTTGTCTTGCTGTTGTTTTCTTGTCAAAGGCCTGGAACAGGATGGAGAGAGGTTGTGGAGTGTCCTTCTCTGGAGAGATTCCAACCCTCTCTGCCATGGCCATTGTGATCCTGGGCAAACTACTGCCTGGAGAGAGGTTGTGGAGCATCCTCTGGAGAGATTCCAACCCTTCCCCCGTGATCATTGTGATCCTGGGCAAGCTGCTGCCTGGAGAGAGGTTGTGGAGTGTCCTTCTCTGGAGAGATTCCAACCCTCTCTGCCATGGCCATTGTGATCCTGGGCAAACTACTGCCTGGAGAGAGGTTGTGGAGCATCCTCTGGAGAGATTCCAACCCTACCCCCATGATCATTGTGATCCTGGGCAAGCTGCTGCCTGGAGAGAGGTTGTGGAGTGTCCTTCTCTGGAGAGATTCCAACCCTACCCCCATGATCATTGTGATCCTGGGCAAGCTGCTGCCTGGAGAGAGGTTGTGGAGTGTCCTCTGGAGAGATTCCAACCCTCTCTGCCATGGCCATTGTGATCCTGGGCAAACTACTGCGTGGAGAGAGGTTGTGGAGCATCCTCTGGAGAGATTCCAACCCTCTCTGCCATGGCCATTGTGATCCTGGGCAAGCTGCTGCCTAGAGCAGGATGGAGAGAGGTTGTGGAATGTCCTTCTTTGGAGAGATTCCAACCCTCTCTGCCATGGTCATTGTGATCCTGAGCAAGCTGCTGTGGGTGCCCTGCTTTAGTAGAGGACTTGGACTGGGTGATCCCCAGAGGTTCCTTCTAGCCCTCACTGTGCTGAGGTTCATAGAATCATAAAATCAGGCAGGGTTGGAAGGGACCACAAGGATCAGCCAATTCCAACTCCCTTGCCATGCCCAGGGACACCCTACCCTAGAGCAGGCTGCCCACAGCCTCAGCCAGCCTGGCCTGAAACACCTCCAGCCATGGGGCCTCAACCACCTCCCTGGGCAACCCATTCCAGCCTCTCACCACTCTCCTGCTCAACAACTTCCTCCTCCCCTCCAGCCTGACTCTCTCCACCTCCAGCTTTGCTCCATTCCCCCCAGTCCTGGCACTGCCTGACAGCCTCAAAAAAGTCCCTCCCCAGCTTTTTTGTAGCCCCCTTCACATCCTGGAAGGCCACCAGAAGGTCACCTGGGAGCCTCCTCTGCACAGCCCCAACTCCCTCAGTCTGTCCTCATAGGAGAGCTGCTCCAGGTTCTGGATTTTACTTGTGAGCTGTGACTCTGGATGGAGCTGAGTCCTGGGGATTTAATTTTTAGCAACATTTAGAAGCTTTTCTCTAAGCATGAGGCTTTCATTTATTGAGTGACCTCACTGAACCCACAGAACTTCAGTCCAGCAAAGCAGGAGGTTAATGCTGCTTGCCCCAACACAATCCACTGATAGGTAGCTGTGAAGGTTGGGTTGATATTAGGTCTCAAAATTCAATATCATCAAAGGATTCAGAGCAAGGAAAAGAGTTAAGATCTAATAAATAAATTCTTCTTTAAGTCACATAACCAAAACTGGTCACAGAATGGCTCAGGTGGGAAGAGACCTCAGAGCTCATCTACTCCAACCTCTCTGCCATGGGGCAGGGACAGCTCTCGACCAGACTCAGCTGCTCAAGCCCTTGAGCACCTCCAGGGAGGAGGCAGCTCCTTGTTTTCCTAGGGTCTTGATCATTTGGGGATGTACCAGGTCTAGCAATGTCTGTTGCACATCTTTTGGGAAGAGGAGCTGGAGCAGGTTTTGTCTGTGCCACCAGGAGGCTTCTCAGTCTGAAGGAGGGATGGGCAGAGAAGTTTTCAGTTGTGTTGCTGATGTTCATTTAAATGCTTCTGTGTTTGATACTGTTTTGATTCTCACCTGAATGATTTCTTCATCTTGCTATGATTGAGTCCAGCATCAGTAAGTTTGCAGATGACACCAAGCTGGGAACAGGTATTGATCTGTTGGAAGGTAGGAAAGCCCTGCAGAGGGACCTGGCCAGGCTGGATGGGTGGGCAGAGGCCAATGGGATGAGACTGAGCAAGGCCAAGTGCAGGGTTCTGCACTTTGGCCACAACAACCCCAAGCAGCACTAGAGGCTGGGGACAGAGTGGCTGAGAGCAGCCAGGCAGAGAGGGAGCTGGGGGTGCTGGGAGAGAGGAGCTGAAGAGGAGGCAGCAGTGCCCAGGTGGGCAGCAGAGCCAATGGCATCCTGGGCTGGCTCAGGAGCAGTGTGGGCAGCAGGACAAGGGAGGTTCTTCTGCCCCTGTGCTCAGCACTGCTCAGGACACACCTGGAGTGCTGTGTCCAGTTCTGGGCTCCTCCATTGCAGAGAGATGTTGAGGTGCTGGAAGGTGTTGAGAGAAGGGCAGCAAGGCTGGGGAGGGGCCTGGAGCACAGCCCTGTGAGGAGAGGCTGAGGGAGCTGGGGGTGTGCAGCCTGCAGAAGAGGAGGCTCAGGGCAGAGCTCATTGCTGTCTGCAGCTCCCTGCAGGGAGGCTGTAGCCAGGTGGGGTTGGGCTCTGCTGCCAGGCAGCCAGGGACAGAAGAAGGGGACACAGCCTCAAGCAGGGCAGGTCTAGGCTGGATGTTAGGAGGAAGTTGTTGGCAGAGAGAGTGATTGGCACTGGAATGGGCTGCCCAGGGAGGTGGTGGAGTGGCTGTGCCTGGAGGTGTTGCAGCCAATCCTGGCTGGGGCACTTAGTGCCATGGTCTGGTTGGTTGGGCAGGGCTGGGTGCTAGGTTGGGCTGGCTGAGCTTGGAGCTCTCTTCCAACCTGCCTGATTCTCTGATTCTCTGATTCCATGGGAACTCACTCTTCCTATTCCTGGGTGTGGGGGGTTGGTTTTGGTGGTTTTGAATCTAGTAGAGGTTGAAGGTTTTGTTTTCAAGACTACTTCTGATTGGGGTTACCTTGCAGTGTCCAACCAAGTGTCGTTTGCCTCTGTGGCTGTCTCCTGCTTGCCTTAAAGCAGATCACCCTTGGAGTGTCTGTGAGCTCCTCATATGAATGAGTAATTTAATTAAGCCATTGCCGAGAGCTGGGACTCAATCTTCCCTTCTGATCTTTTTGAGAGCAACTGGAGGCTTTGAAGTGGAAGTTGCACAGGACTCAAACAAGATAACACCCAAGAAACCACAGAGCTTCATACTTTGTGGTTCCTTAAAAATCTCTGCACAACTTCCTCTTCCTGCTCCCAGCCCCCTCCCTGTGATTGCTGTGATCTGGTGTAATTCAGGCTGACCTAAATCATAGAACAGAAAGATAGAATCAGTCAGGGTTGGAAGGGACCACAAGGAGCAGCCAGTTCCAACCCCCTCCTGCCATGCCCAGGGACACTCTACCCTAGAGCAGGCTGCCCACAGCCTCAGCCAGCCTGGCCTGAAACACCTCCAGGGATGAGGCTTCCACCACCTCCCTGGACAACCCATTCCAGCCTCTCACCACCCTCATGGTGAAGAACTTCTTCCTCACATCCAATCTGAATCTACCCAGTCTGAATCTGCCCATCTGCTCCATTCCCCCTAGATCTCATCAGCTTTCCTTCTGAAGGATCAGTAGTGACTCCTGACATCCTGCAGCATCCTCGCTCACAGTCACACACCCCCCCTGAGGTCCTCAGTGCTTCTTTTTCTTCCCTCTTTCATCCCTTCCATGGAAAGCTGGAAGCAGAATCCATTCAGCAGCTCCTCTGAGAGTTGCAATGGTTAATGGCAATCACAATTTGCTTCTCTGCCATCTGCTTGTGGTTGGGGTAGGAGAGGGACTGTTGTAAACAGTTGGGTAACTTCTGCTCCATGTTGTCAAAACTGTTGCCATGTTCCACCCCAGAATAGGCTGGGATTTTTGGAGGTGCTTTCACAGTTAATGTGTGTGGAGGTTTAGAGACTACTTGGAAGGTTTGAAACAAGCAGCTACCTCTTTCCTTTCTGTGTTGTCTCTGCCTGAAGGCTGCATTTTGGCAGTGCAGGGAAGGTTGTCACTAGTGAATAATGGAGAGGTTTTGTCTTGCTTCCTCTAAGAGCCTTGCTGGGAGAGGAGGCTGTAGCCAGGTGGGGTTGGGCTCTTCTGCCAGGCAATCAGCAACAGAACAAGGGGACACAGCCTCGAATTGTGCCAGGAGAGGTCTAGGCTGGATGTTAGGAGGAAGTTGTTGGCAGAGAGAGTGATTGGCATTGGAATGGGCTGCCCAGGGAGGTGGTGGAGTTGCTGTGCCTGGAGGTGTTGAAGCCAAGCCTGGCTGGGGCACTTAGTGCCATGGTCTGGTTGGTTGGCCAGGGCTGGGTGCTAGGTTGGGCTGGCTGAGCTTGGAGCTCTCTTCCAACCTGCTTGATTCTATGATTCTATGAACACCTGAACCTGTACAAAAGCAAGAATCCCAGCGTGGTGGGGGTTAGAAGGGATCTGTGGAGATCATCCAGTCCAACCCCCCTGCAGCTTGCCCAAGATCACAATGGCCAGGGTGGGGTTGGGATCTCTGCACAGAAGGAGACTCCACAATGTCTCTGGGCAGCCTGCTGCAGGGCTCCAGCACCCTCACACCAAAGAAGTTTCTCTTTCTGTTTGGATGGTGCCTCCTGGGTTCCAGATTGTGCACATTGCCCCTTGTCCTGGGCACCACTAACAAGAGCCTGGCCCCATCCTCTTGCCTCCCACCCTTTAGCTGAACCTGCACAGAATCACAGCAAGATGCAGGTTGGCAAAGCCCCTCAGGATCACCAAGGCCAACCTAGAACCCTACTCTGCAACATTCACCTTAAACCATCTCCCTAAGTACCCCATCCAAACACATCCCCAGGATGGGTGACTCTACCACCTCCCTGGGCTGCTCATCTCCAGGCTCAACAGCCCCAGGGCTCTCAGCCTTTCCTTATAAGACCATTTTAACAAGGTACTGAAGGGGTTAATGCAACCAACAGATACCAAGAAATAGGCCAAAAAAAAAGGCATTCAAAGGCCAAATCTTGCTGAGGGCAGAGCTGTGGCTGCAGGAGGTTGGGCTCAGGGTGGGGCAGTGCCAGCACTCAGCCCAAGGTGACAATCTTGGGTAGCAGATTGGAAGCATGTGGGGGCTGTGCTGCTTTTTCTCCTGCAGGATGGGTGCCCTTTCATGTCTAACCACACCGAGGGTGTCAACAACCCATCTGGCGCCATTAGACACCAGCAATTTTACTCACCAAGCCTTTCATGGGCTCCTGGTATTCAGGCTATGTGCTGCCTGAGAATAGCTCTGGGTGCTGTGGCAGGGGCAGGCTGGACAGCTGGGAGCTGACCAGTTAACTGTTGCATCTCTGCTGCTTCCCAGCTGGGCCCTCACTTGGCTTTGGAAAGCGAAGCATTCAGGCTGTGCTGCTCTCTGGCTGCTTGCAGGTGTCCTTGTCTAGAGCCTTTGCTTCTTGTTGGACCCTTGGTTTCTTGCTTGTATTCTTGTCTACAGTTGCAGCCCATGGTCCTTGTTAGCCCCTTGGTCCCTTGCATATGTCCTCATCTATAGTTGCAGCTCATGGTCCTCATTACCCCCTTGGTCCCTTGCATATGTCCTCATCTACAGTTGCAGCTCATGGTCCTCATTAGCCCCTTGGTCCCTTGCATATGTCCTCATCTATAGTTGCAGCTCATGGTCCTCATTAGCCCCTTGGTCCCTTGCATATGTCCTCATCTATAGTTGCAGCTCATGGTCCTCATTAGCCCCTTGGTCCCTTGCATATGTCCTCATCTATAGTTGCAGCTCATGGTCCTCATTAGCCCCTTGGTCCCTTGCATATGTCCTCATCTATAGTTGCAGCTCATGGTCCTTGTTAGCCCCTTGGTCCCTTGCATATGTCCTCATCTACAGTTGCAGCCCATGGTCCTTGTTAGCCCTTTGGTCCCTTGCATATGTCCTCATCTATAGTTGCAGCTCCTGCTCCTCGTTAGCCTCTTGGTCCCTTCCACATATCCTTGTCTGTAGTTGCAGCCCATGGTCCTTGTTGGACCCTTGGTCCCTTCTCTGTTGGTTATGAGCTGACAGCTCCAGTCCTTCCTCTGGAGATGCCTACCCAGCTCCTGTCCTTTCTCTGGTGGAGTACAGCTGGGCAGTGTTTGTCTCACCTCAATACAAACTCAGTCTGTGTCTTCCCTTCTCTGGTGGTGCAGCTCTCAGCAGGACTCAGCTCCTTAGAATCATAGAATCATAGAATCACAGAATCAAGCAGGTTGGAAGAGACCTCCAAGCTCATCCAGTCCAAGCTAGCACCCAGCCCTGTCCAATCAACTAGAGATGGTAACTCCACCACCTCCCTGGGCTGCCCCTTCCAATGCCAATCACTCTCTCTGCCAACAACTTCCTCCTAACATCCAGCCTAGACCTGCCCTGCTTGAGGCTGTGTCCCCTTCTTCTGTCCCTGGCTGCCTGGCAGCAGAGCCCAACCCCACCTGGCCACAGCCTCCCTGCAGGGAGCTGCAGCCAGCAATGAGCTCTGCCCTGAGCCTCCTCTGCTGCAGGCTGCACACCCCCAGCTCCCTCAGCCTCTCCTCACAGGGCTGTGCTCCAGGCCCCTCCCCAGCCTTGCTGCCCTTCTCCAAACACCTTCCAGCACCTCAACATCTCTCTGCAATGGAGGAGCCCACAACTGGACACAGCACTCAAGGGGTGTCCTGAGCAGTGCTGAGCACAGGGGCAGAAGAACCTCCCTTGTCCTGCTGCCCACACTGCTCCTGAGCCAGCCCAGGATGCCATTGGCTCTGCTGCCCACCTGGGCACTGCTGCCTCCTCTTCAGCTCCTCTCTCCCAGCACCCCCAGCTCCCTCTCTGCCTGGCTGCTCTCAGCCACTCTGTCCCCAGCCTGTAGTGCTGCTTGGGGTTGTTGTGGCCAAAGTGCAGAACCCTGCACTTGGCCTTGTTCAGTCTCATCCCATTGACCTCTGCCTACCCATCCAGCCTGGCCAGGTCCCTCTGCAGGGCTCTTCTACCCTTACCTCCACCTATGCCCTCCCAAGGGCTGGCTGCCTGGTCAGGATCTCGAGGTTCCCAACTCTATTAGCCAGGACTCAAAGTTACTAATTAGCTCTCTGGCAAATTAACAAACCAAACAGTGTGCTGCGAGCACTGATTGCAGCTGGGGGGGAGTGGGGGTGGGAGGGGAGGGGGTGAGCCTTTGATTTCTGCAGCTTCACATCTGGCAGCTCCAACCTTGTGCAGTTCTGCATTTTGATCATTCCAGCTGGGTTTGCACATCAGCAGGATCTGCAGCACAGGACACTGGAGTACAAAGGGAACTGTTCCCTAGATGAAATCAAATCTGGGCCTCTTTACATTTCCCTATGCTTCCCCCCACTTTCCCTTTGCTTTTCCCCCCACCTTCCCTTTGCTGTCTCCCCCTCTTTCCCTCTGCCTTTCCCCCCCTTTCCCTCTTCTTTTTTCTCCCTCTTTCCCTCTGCTTTTTCCCCCTCCACTTTGCCTCTGCCTTTTTTTGCCCCTTCTTTCCCTCTGCTTTTCTCTCCCCTCTCTTTCCCTCTGCTTTTCTCTCCCCTCTCTTTCCCTCTGCTTTTCTCTCCCCTCTCTTTCCCTCTGCTTGTCTCTCCCCTCTCTTTCCCTCTGCTTTTCTCTCCCCTCTCTTTCCCTCTGCTTTTCTCTCCCCTCTCTTTCCCTCTGCTTTTCTCTCCCCTCTCTTCCCCTCTGCTTTTCTCTCCCCTCCCTTTCCCTCTGCTTTTCTCTCCCCTCCCTTTCCCTCTGCTTTTCTCTCCCCTCTCTTTCCCTCTGCTTTTCTCTCCCCTCTCTTCCCCCTGCTTTTTTTTTACCTCCTTTCGCTCCAAACCCCAGGAGAACCCAAAGCCCAGAACCCTTTCTATACTCCCTTTATTCTGTGCTCCACAACCTCCTTGGAGGTGTTCAGGACCAGGTTACACGAGGCCTTGAGCAACCTGTGCTGATGAGAGGTGTCCCTGCCTATGGCAAAGGGTTGGAACTGGCTGAGCTTTGAGCTCCCTTCCAACCTAAACCATTCTCTGCTTCTCCAACTCTCCAAACAGAATCTTTTGGTGCGCTTAGGTCAAATCCTCTTCAATTCCTCTCTCTCTTTTGTGCCTTTTGTAGGAAGGACCAGAATGTGCTGTCTCCTGTCAATTGCTGGAACCTCCTGCTGAACCAGGTGAAGCGGGAGAGCAGGGATCACACCACCCTCAGTGACATCTATCTCAACAACATCATCCCACGCTTTGTGCAGGTCAGCGAAGATTCGGGGCGCCTGTTCAAGAAGGTAACTGAGTGCTACAAAAGATCTGCTGTTGGCTTGGCTCTTCTGAAATGCTCTTTTAGCTCAGAGGGGTAGGTGCCAAGTGGCTGGGGCCAATCTCTTTTTGCTGATCACAGGATGCCAGGGGTTGGAAGGGACCCAAAAAGATCAGCCAGTCCGACCTCCCTGTCACAGCAGGACCACACAATCTAGCTCAGGGCACACAGCAACACATCCAGAGAGGCCTTGGAAGGCTCCACAGAAGGAGACTCCACAACCTCTCTGGGCAGCCTGTGCCAGGGCTCTGGGACCCTTCCAGGCAAGAAGTTGCCCCTTATGTCCTATCCCCACAGGTCCTTCTAACCAGTCCCTCCCCAACCTTCCTGTAACGCCCTTCAGGTACTGAAATGCAGCTCTAAGATCTCCCTGCAGTCTTTTCTTCTCCAGACTGAACACCCCCAACTCTTTCAGCTTGGCTTCATGCTGCAGCCCTCTGGTCTTTGTGGCATCCTCTGCCCTTTCTCCACCAGCTCCATGTGTCTCTTGTGCTGGGATCCCCTGAGCTGGATGCAGTCCTGCAGGTGAGGTCTCACCAGCTCAGAGCAGGGGGGGAGGGTCAGAGTCACCTTTTTATCCATTTGACTTCTCCCTGAGCCATTGCCCAAGCAGAGGGGGAACCTTCTCCTCTCCAAGTAGCATCACACTGAGGCCTTTTTGACCTTTTAAAACTTTCTGGTAATTACATTATGGTTGATGAGATACTTACACAGGATTATTGCCTGGCACTCACTCCTCAATTCCTCTAATCCTTCCAAAGGAGAAGTAATCTCCCCACTGAATTTCAACAAGGGCTCTGTTTGAGGAAGGTGGCTGAGAAAATGCCTTGCAAAGATGGGCATGGGAAAGGATATTGCTCCAGCTTGGCTGGAAGTGAGCATCTGAATTGTCAGCCCCTTCTGGCAGCAGGGTTTTACCCTGCTTGCTTTGATTTGATCATCACCAGCAAGTCTGCAGATGACACCAAGCTGGCGGCAGATGTGGCTGGGCTGGAGGGCAGAAGGGCTCTGCAGCAGGACCTTGACCACCTGGACAGATGGGCAGAGTCCAAGGGGATGGTGTTCAATGAGTCCAAGTGCCAGGGGCTGCACTTTGGCCACAACAACCCCATGCAGAGGAGGAAGAATTGAGGGTGGCAGAGCCCTGGAGCAGGCTGCCCAGAGAGGCTGTGGAGTCTCCTTCTCTGCAGAGCTTCCAAATCCTGTGCAAGCTGCTTGTGGGTGCCCTGCTTTAGCAGGGAGGTTGATCTCCAGAGGCCACTTCCAACCCCCTCTGTGCTGGGATTCTGGGATTTCATGTCCAGTCTTGAGCTGCTTGGCCCAGCTGCACAAAGGGCTCAGCAGTGTTGCTGGTCAAGCTTGAATGGAGCTGCCTGGAACTCAGTGACCATCTGCAATTGCAGTGCTGCTGCCTGCACTGCACTCAGGTTTCCAGGGGGTTTGGATCTGTGTTGTCCCCAGGAGCCTGCCCTGGTCTGTGGCTCTGTCTTGTGCAGTTTTATTGTTCATGACTTAGGCTGAAGAGGTCCTCTCCAGGGCTGTGTTACGACGTGGAGGGTCTTAGATGTGTGAGTGTTAGTTGGAAGCTTGCCAGCCACTTCAAAGGTATCTGTGCTGATAAGGGAAGCCCTGCTTGCTGCCAGAGCCTGCACTGAAGTGGTGCTGGAGGTACAGAGTGTGTCAGCCTCACTTGGGTTTGTTGACTTCCTTGCTTTGGTGTCCCTGCAGAACCTTTATGTGTCTGAGCACTCAGCTGCTTGCACCAAGTGTGGGTTTGTGGTGTGTTGGAACCTTGCAGCCTGAGGTGGAAGTTCAGATGCTCTCTGAACACTCTTTCTGTGCCCTTCTGCTTCATTCTCAGGGAACACTTTCACAGTCACAGGCTGGTTTGGAAGGGACCTTTAAAGCTCATCCAGTCCAACCCTCCTGCAGTCAGCAGAGACATCCCCAGCTAGAGCAGGTTGCTCAGAGCCCCAAACAACCTGACCTGGAATGGTTCCAGGCATGGGGCAGCTCCCACCTCTCTGGGCAGCCTGAGCCAGGCTCTCACCACCCTCAGTGTCAAATATTGCTCCTTTCTCTCCAGCCTGAATGTCTCTCTTTGAGTTCAAACCACCTCCCCTTGTCCTGTCAGCACAGGCCCTGCTCAAAAATCTGTCCCCAGCTTTCTGCTCAGCAAATTGAAGCACAGAAAGGCCACCAGAAGGTCTCCCTGGAGCCTTCTCTCCTCCAGGCTGAACAACCCCAACTCCAGCCCTTCTCTGTACCTACTTCAGCAATTAAAGAGGTCCATAAGGNCCCTCAACCTGTGCCAGTCTCTCACCACCCTCACTGCAAACAACTTCTTCCCAACATCCACTTTCAGTCTCCCCTCTGCCACTTTAGAACCATTCCTCCTCCTCCTGTCATTACAAGCCCTTGTCAATAGTTCCTCCTCAGCCCTCCTGTAGCCCCCTTCAGATTCTGGAAGGCCACTCCAAGGTCTCCTCCAATCCTTCTCTTCTCTTCTCTTGGTGACTCCAGGAACTTTGTTAGTGCAGGTCTGTGCCTCTGCAGAGGAAAAGAGAAATGCAGACATCATCTCTCTCTGGGGTAGGACTGCTGGAATCATCCTAAGAAGAGATTGCTACACCTTGGGTAGGAGGGGATTGGTTTGTTTTATCTGTCCAATGTTAATGGTTTAGCTCCTGGGTTCTGTGCAGGGTTGGAGTTTACAGCCTGTGTGCCACCCAGGGTTGGTATTCTGCTCACCTCTCCCTCTCCTGCAAGATTGTCCTGCTTTGATGTCAGTGCCTGTTCTCTGCAGGCAGCTTTTCATCCTTCCATCTGCCTTGATGGAGAGCACTCCTTTGATTTCCTCCTCCTTATCCTCCTTCAGCAGGGCCCTTCTATTTATATATTTATATCTTCAAAATATTCTTCTCCCATTTGAGCCCAAATCCAGTTTGATTTCTTTTGACAAGGACTTGTAGTGACAGGATGAGAGGCAGTGGCTTTGAGCTGGAAGAGGAGAGATTGAGACTGGAGATTAGGAAGAAATTCTTTCCAGTGAGGGTAGGGAGACACTGGAACAGGTTGCCCAGGGAGGTTGTGGCTGCTCCCTCCCTGGAGATAGAATCATAGACTCTCAGGGGCTGGAAGTGATCTGGAAAGCTCATCCAGCCCACCCCCCCTGCCAGAGCAGGATCTCCTTTACCAGATCACACAGGAGATGTTCAAAGCCAGATTGGATGAGACTTAAAGCAACCTGGGCTGGTGGGAGGTGTCTCTGCCCATGGTTGGAAATGGATGACCTTTTGAGATGCCAGTTCAAAAAGGACCTCAGGGAACTGCTTGAGAGAGTCCAGCACAGAGCCACAAAGATGCTGATCCCCCTGTGAGGCCAGGCTGAGGGAGCTGAGGCTGCTTGAAACAGAAGAGCCTGAGGGCTGCCCTCATCTGCCCTCATTCCTGGCGAGAAAGATGTTCAGGGCAGTGTTGGGAGGATGCAGCCAGGCTCTGCTCATGGATGTCCAAGGATAGGACAAGGGCCAGTGGGTGCCATCTGGAGCAGAGGAGGCTCCAAGAGAACAGAGGGGAAAACCTTTTCACTGTTAGAGTGTTGGAGCCTCTTTAACATCTTCATAGATGATCTGGATGAGGGCATCGAGTCAGTCATCAGCAAGTCTGCAGATGACACCAAGCTGGGGGCAGATGTGGCTGGGCTGGAGGGCAGAAGGGCTCTGCAGCAGGACCTTGACTGCCTGCACAGATGGGCAGAGTCCAAGGGGATGGTGTTCAATGAGTCCCTGTGCCAGTGCTGCACTTTGGCCACAGCAGCCCCATGCAGAGCTACAGGCTGGGGTCAGAGTGGCTGAGAGCAGCCAAACAGAAAGGGATCTGGGGGTGCTGATTGATACCCACCTGAACATGAGCCAGCAGTGTGCCCAGGTGGCCAAGAGAGCCAATGGCATCCTGGCCTGCATCAGGAATGGTGTGGCCAGCAGGAGCAGGGAGGTCATTCTGCCCCTGTACTCTGCACTGGTTAGACCACACCTTGAGTACTGTGTCCAGTTCTGGGCCCCCCAGTTTAAGAGGGACATTGAGATGCTTGAACGTGTCCAGAGAAGGGCAACGA
The DNA here is from genome assembly GCA_013400475.1 of Tricholaema leucomelas. Lineage (NCBI taxonomy): Eukaryota > Metazoa > Chordata > Aves > Piciformes > Lybiidae > Tricholaema lacrymosa > Tricholaema leucomelas. The sequence goes on from WAAF01008076.1 coordinate 42,116, forward strand.
GGCTGGGGAGAGGCCTCGAGCACAGCCCTACGAGGAGAGGCTGAGGGAGCTGGGATTGTTTAGCCTGGAGAAGAGGAGGCTCAGGGCAGACCTTATTGCTGTCTACAACTACCTGAGGGGTGGTTGTAGCCAGGAGGAGGTTGCTCTCTTCTCTCAGGCAGCCAGCACCAGAACAAGAGGACACAGCCTCAGGCTGCACCGGGGGAAGTTTAGGCTTGAGGTGAGGAGAAAGTTCTGCACTGAGAGAGTCATTGGACACTGGAATGGGCTGCCCAGGGAGGTGGTGGAGTCGCCGTCCCTGGAGCTGTTCAAGGCAGGATTGGACCTGGCACTTGGTGCCATGGTCTAGCCTTGAGCTCTGTGGTAACAGCTTGGACTTGATGATCTGTGAGGTCTCCTCCAACCTTGGTGATACTGTGAGACTGTGAGCCCTGGAGCAGGCTGCCCAGAGAGGTTGTGGAGCCTCCTTCTCTGCAGAGATGCCAACCCCCACCAGGGCATCGTGATGCTGCTTTGGGTGCCCCTGCTGGAGCAGGAGGGTTGGACTGGATGAGCTTTAAGGTCCTTTCCAACTCAAACCATTCCACAATTCCCTTTTTCTCCCTTCTCACTCGGTCCCCCTCTCAGGCTCTTGTTTTCCTGTGAGCCTTGATTTCTCTGCATGATAAACCCTTCCTGTTTCCTGCATGCTGATCAAATTTTCTTGCCTACAGACCTGTCTTTCTAGTGAGATCCCTTGGTATTATTTATCCATGGATGGCCTTTTGAGGAGCCAGCCTCTTTAGGCTGCTATCTTTAATCACTCTGTCCTCTCTCAGATTTCCCCAGAAGCAGGACTGGCATCAGCCTTGTTCAAATAGAAGCAAGAGGAAAAATAATCCCTTCCTCCCCCCCTGACTCCTCCTTTCTTTTTTTAATGGGCTGTGGGAGCTTTGCTGCCTTTGAAGAGTTTCTGAACCAACTGATTTAGTGTGGGTTTGGTTTTTTTTTTCCTGTTCATCACAAAATCGTGAAGGAATTGGCAAATTGTTAATCTTCTGACTGGCAAATTTGATTCTCTTCATGCATAAATTCTCTGCTCCAAGGTGCCTCAGGATATGTTGTGGCTGTTGGTTGGGTTGTGGCTTTCTAGAGCTGTGACTCTTCAACACAGCCAGGGTCCTTCTCAGCACCTCCCCCTCTGCTGCTCCCTCTGCCTTTGATGAGCTTTGGTCCTGCTGTGTTTTCCAGCACAGAGCTCTGCCCTGCTTCTAACCTGAGCCTCCTTGCAGCAGTGCTCACTGGGAGGCTCACAGGAGATGCTCAGAGCAGTATCCCTACCCTGCTTTCTGCTTCATCTGGGTAGCTTTGTCCTCCTGGTACAGAGCAGAGGGGACAGGGAGGGGTGTGTGGTTGTCCTAGAAATCCTGTGGCATCCTTTAACACTTTTGATGTTTATGGGGAGAAGAAAAACCTCCAAAGGAATAAAGAAAACAAAGACTGAGGATTTGCAATTTGCCTTCTGCCGGTGGAAGGCTCCCAGTTTATCCACCAGCAAGGCTGCACTGTGTTTGATGTGAGGTGAAAAACCCACAATGAGTTGGCTGAGAGCCTTGCAGTAATCGAGGAGGGGGGAAGTGGGAATTCTCTGAAGGGGTCTGTGCTTAAGCTGACCTACTTTACAGCTGCAGTGGCTCTCCTCTCTCCTTGCTGCCTCGGTACCAAACAAGCTGTAGCTACACCGTGCAGGGGAAAGCCACACAAGTGAAGGAAGTGCAGTAGCCAAAATGCTGGGGAAGGGGGGGGTTGGTAAAAAAATGCTTCTCCAAAAGTGTAAACACCTAAAGATGTCAGAAAGTAAAAGTGTCTCTGAGGTGCAGAGCTGCTTTGTGCTTTCTGCATCCCTGCTCTCACTCTTGCATCCTTCCCCACTGCGCCTTCGTCTTCCCTCAGTGCCTGGCAAAGGGTAGTGGTGAATTCCTGCTCTCACTCTTGCATCCTTCCCCACTGCACCTTCCTCTTCCTTCAGTGCCTGGCAAAGGGTAGTGGTGAATTCCTGNTTGGTAAAAAAATGCTTCTCCAAAAGTGTAAACACCTAAAGATGTCAGAAAGTAAAAGTGTCTCTGAGGTGCAGAGCTGCTTTGTGCTTTCTGCATCCCTGCTCTCACTCTTGCATCCTCCCCCACTGCGCCTTCGTCTTCCCTCAGTGCCTAGCAAAGGGTAGTGGTGAATTCCTGCTCTCACTCTTGCATCCTTCCCCACTGCACCTTCCTCTTCCTTCAGTGCCTGGCAAAGGGTAGTGGTGAATTCCTGCTCTCACTCTTGCACCCTTCCCCACTGCACCTTCCTCTTCCTTCAGTGCCTAGCAAAGGGTAGTGGTGAATTCCTGCTCTCAGTGCCTTAGCAAAGGGTAGTGGTGAATTCCTCCTGTTTTCCCAAAAGTTAAAGGTCTCAGAGCCCTGCTGTGAATCACAGAATGTCAGGGGTTGGAAGTGACTTCCAAACATCATCCAGTCCAACTCCCCTGCCAGAGCAGGATTACCCAGAACAAGCCTACAGGAACACAGGGACATGCCCAGGGACACCCTACCCTAGAGCAGCCTGCCCACAGCCTCATCCAGCCTGGCCTTAAACACCTCCAGAGATGAAGCTTCCACCTCCAGCTTTGCTCCATTCCCCCCACTCCTGGCACTCCCTGACAGCGTAAAAAGTCCCTCCCCAGCTGTTTTGTAGCCCATTTCAGATCCTGAAAGGCCACAAGAAGGTCACCTGGGAGCCTCCTCCAGACTGAACNCTATATCAAGAAAGCAAAGCTGGCAGAAGTGTGTGGGGGTCGTTGAGGAGCAGCTCTCAGCTCAGAGTGGGTGGCAGTGGTGTGGCATGGGCTGATGTGGGTGGCAGTGGTGTGGCATGGGCTGATGTGGCAGTGGCTGCTCAGAGCACAGCCTTCTGCTGTAAGAGAGGAGAATTCCTGCTTAGTGACATAGTGGTGAAACAAATCAGTGGTGAAGTGGGGGAAGAAAAGGAGATAATAGAACTGTACTGAGAATGGGCCTGGCTGGTGCATAATGGAGCATTAAGCTGGAAAGTGATGAGCTATCACCCAAACTATGTCTGTGTCTTGGAGCACAGACTTTGTTTTTTGGTCTGTTCTATGCATTCTGGAGAGTTTGAAGCTTTGGGGTTTCAAGTTGAAGAGTTTGAAGCTTTAGAAGATGTCTTTAGAGAGTTCCTGTTCTGTAGAACCATCTGCTAATGGCCAAGCACTTCTATGGGTAGAGGAGGGGGAGAAAGTTGGATCCAACTTGCAGAGGCTTCAGGCAGGTCATGCCTGGATGTCACTGGGAGCACCTCCATGTGCAGTGTGGGGTACATCCAGAACAAGTGGGGTTGGCTGGGCAGATTTGGCATCTGAAGGGCAGGTTTTGACTGGATATTAGGAAGAAGTTCTTGACAGTGAGGATAATGAAATGCTTGGAAGAGCTTGCCCAGGAAGGTTGTGGATGCCCCTTCCCTGGGGATGTTGGAAGCCAGCTTGGATGAGAGCTTGAGCAACCTGTCCTAGTGGAATTTTGTTTTCCACTTAGGTGCATTTAGTGATTCTGTTGTGAGAGACATAGAGAAATGCTCCTGCTAGAGTGGTTGTCACAATCAGCAAATTGACTTCCAGTTCAGCCTTGTCTGACATCATTTTAGGCAACCTAATAGATAAAATCCCTTCTCTCCTTCCAGTATCTGAAGGGGGCTACAAAAAAGCTGGGGAGGGACTTTTTAGGCTCTCAGGGAGTGACAGGTTTGGGGGGAATGGAACAAAGCTGGAGGTGGGGAGAGTCAGGCTGGAGATGAGGAGGAAGTTGTTGAGCAGGAGAGTGGTGAGAGGCTGGAATGGGTTGCCCAGGGAGGTGGTTGAGGCCCCATGGCTGGAGGTGTTTCAGGCCAGGCTGGCTGAGGCTGTGGGCAGCCTGCTCTAGGGTAGGGTGTCCCTGGGCATGGCAGGGGGGTTGGAACTGACTGCTCCTTGTGGTCCCTTCCCACACTGACTGATTCTCTGAGTGTTACCCAGCAGAGCTTCCTTGCTGGTGCTGAGTTTATACCAAAAGCCATCTCCTGGGCTTCACACTCTGCTCCTTTCAAAGCCCTACCACCTTCCTAGCAGATATGGAGCTGCCTTACCACCGAGGCTTGAAATCCAGAAGCATAAAACCTTGACAGCATTCCTTTAACTCTCATATTTATTATCCTCTCCCCACCCCAACCCCCCCCCAGCCCCTAAAATATTTGGAAGCTGAAGTGGTTAATGTTTGCTGGAATGCGGAACAGCCGAGCAAGAGCTGCAGTAGATCCCAAAAACCATCTTGATTAAATTAGAGGGGAGGTGGAGGGTTGCAGGGCTGGAACAAAGAGGCTGTTGAGAAACTGGCACCAGCCTGCTGGGAATTTATGTTCCAGCAAGGGATGGCAGCAACCTACAGCTCTGCACATGGTGCAGATATCCACCCCCTTGTAACAAAGGGGGTTGTGTGCCCGCGGGTGCGGCTGCATGGGCACACGTTGCACGTGGAGGGCAGCTCCTTGTGTGCTTCTCTGGGCTGAAGGAAAGGTTTGAGCAAAAGCAGCTTGGAGAAGGCAGTTTGGTTTTCCCAGTACCTGAAAGGGCTACAAGAAGGTTGGAGGAGGAGGAGGGGGGGGAGACTGTTTTCCAAGAGCTTCCTCTGCCAAATGCTCCTTCGCTTCTGTGCTTCGTCACCAGAGCTACAAATAGAACCACCCCAGCAAGATGGGAAAGGAGAGAAGCACAGGATGGTTGGAAGGGATCTCTGAAGATCATCCAGCCCAACCCTTCTGCCACAGCAAGGTCACCTAGGGCAGGTCACACAGGCATGCATCCAGGTGGATCTTCAATCATAGAATCAGTCAGGGTTGGAAGGGACCACAAGGAGCAGACAGTTCCAACCCCCTCTGCCATGCCCAGGGATACCCTACCCTAGAGCAGGCTGCCCACAGCCTCAGCCAGCCTGGCCTGAAACACCTCCAGCCATGGGGCCTCAACCACCTCCCTGGGCAACCCATTCCAGCCTCTCACCACTCTCATCATAGAATGGTTTAGGTTGGAAGGGACCTTAAAGGTCATTCAGTTCTAACCCTCTGCCATAGGCACTGACACCTCCCACCAGCCCAGGTTGTTCATGGCCTCATCCAGTCTGGTCCTGAACACCTCCAGATAGCTTCCTCCAATCCAGGCTGGGTGCAAAGTACCTCCCAAGAAAGAGACTTGAGGGTGCTGATTGAGGAGAAGCTCCCCAGGAGCCAGCAGTGTCCCCATGGAGCCCAGCAGGCAGCTGTGTGCTGGGCTGCAGCCAGAGGAGTGTGGGCAGCAGGGCAAGAGAGGGGATTGTTCCCCTTGGCTCTGCTCTGCTGAGACCTCACCTCCAATCCTGCCTCCAGCTCTGGTGTCCCCAGCATGAGAAGGGCACAAAGATGCTCCAAGGGCTGGAGCAGCTCTGCTGTGAGGGCAGGCTGAGGAGTGTGCAGCCTGCAGAGAAGGCTTCAGAGGGACTTTAGAGCTGCCTGGCAGTGCCTGAAGGGATCCTGCAGGAAGGCTGCAGAGAGACTTTTCCTGAGGCTGTCTAGAGACAGAACCAGGGGGAATGATTTGAAGCTGAAGCAGAGCAGGGTTAGACTGGAGCTGAGGAAGAAGTTCCTCAGTAGGAGGGTGGTGAGAGACTGGAATAGGCTGTCCAAGGAGGTTGTGGCTGTCTCCTCCTTGGGGGTGTTCAAGACCAGGTTGGATGAGGCCTTGAGCAGCTGAGGAAGAAGTTCCTCAGCAGGAGGGTGGTGAGAGACTGGAATAGGCTGTCCAAGGAGGTTGTGGCTGTCTCCTCCTTGGGGGTGTTCCAGACAAGGTTTGATGAGACCTTGAGCAGCAGAGAGGTGTCCCTGCCCACAGTGGGGAGGTTGGAGCAGAGGATCTCTGAAGTCCCTTCCAACCTAAATCATTCTATGACTTCCATTTATCAGCCTCAGCTATTTTCTCCCAACCTTTCTGTTTTTCCCTCTCCCCTTGGAGGAATCAGTCCAAGGAGCAGCATGAAATGAGCAGTGTTGATTGCACAGCTCTTGTTTTCATGACACCTGTGATCTATCTTACCTTCATCTTAATGGAAGGCTTTTTCCAGTCCAGCAATCTGCCACTTTTCCTTTCCTGAGAGCTCATTTGAAAGCACAAAGAGTTTTGTGTTGTGACAATTTGGCACTTGCCCTCCTTCCTTTTCTTCTTCAACCTGAATCTGCATTAAAATATTCATTTTAATCTCTCCTGCATAATTGATGCTTCAGCAGTTTGTGCAGTGAATGAGCAATTTTATGCAAGAAAATCACCAAATGGGCTGAAAAGAGCTGCCTGAGAGGCAGATGATTGGTCCAGTCCAGGCAGTTTCACCAGCACAGTGAAGCATGCTGCTGAAAAGCTCCTTCTGTGTGAGAAGTTCAGTGCCCAGGGCATGTAGAGCCAGACCCAGGCAGTCACTTCCATTTAATCATCACTGGGGAGGGCAAAGGCAGTCAGGAAATCTTTGCTCACCTCCTATCACTGCAGCTGCTTCAGCTTTTAGACTGGGGGGGGAAGGAAACAAAGTAGATCTGTCCAGGGAGGTTGTGGATGCTCCCTCCATGGAGGTGTTCAAGGCCAGGTGGGATGAAGCCTTGAGAATCATAGAATCAAGCAGGTTGGAAGAGAGCTCCAAGCTCAGCCAGCCCGACCTAGCACCCAGCCCTGGCCAAGCAACCAGACCATGGCACTAAGTGCCCCAGCCAGGCTTGGCTTCAACACCTCCAGGCACAGCCACTCCACCACCTCCCTGGGCAGCCCATTCCAATGCCAATCACTCTCTCTGCCAACAACTTCCTTCTAACATCCAGCCTAGACCTGCCTTGGCACAGCTTGAGGCTGTGTCCCCTTCTTCTGTTGCTGCTTGCCTGGCAGCAGAGCCCAACCCCACCTGGCTACAGCCTCCCTGCAGGCAGCTGCAGACAGCAATGAGCTCTGCCCTGAGCCTCCTCTTCTGCAGGCTGCACACCCCCAGCTCCCTCAGCCTCTCCTCACAGGGCTGTGCTCCAGGCCCCTCCCCAGCCTTGCTGCCCTTCTCCAAACACCTTCCAGCACCTCAGCATCTCTTCTATCTCTCTGTTCCTGAGCCTTGTAGGCATAAATAATCTTGAGCCTCTCAAAGTGGCTCTACCCAGTAGGTGCTGGATCCTCCTGATGGGCTGAGCAGGAAGGCTCAAGCAGGCAGACACTGCCTTAGGAGGGAGTGAATGAGCAATGTGTAGAAATGAGTCAAGTTCTTCTTGTTCCATGCAGCAGCAGCAGGAGATGAATTTGCAATTGCTAATTAGTGGGGAAACGTAGGCAAAACCTGGTCAGCAGCTGATGAGTGTTTAAAGCTGCCTGGGTTTTGGTGACTGGAAGTGTTAGTGCAGAGGTGAAATGTCTGCTCCCTTCCTTGGCTGCTCCAATTACTCACCTGAGGGTCTGCTCCTAATGAAAGCTCAGATGGGATTTGCTGTGCATTGTCTTTTCCATGGAGATGCCATGAAGGTGCTCAGAGGGCTGCAGCAGCTCTGCTATGAGGACAGGCTGAGAGAGTTGGGGCTCTGCAGCCTGGAGAAGAGAAGGCCCTGCGGGTCTGGGGTGATGCAAAGCTCAATCTGAGCCTACAGTGTGAGTGCAGCCCAGACAGCAACCCTGTGCTGGGCTGCAGCAAGAGCAGTGTGGGCAGCAGGGCAAGGGAGGGGATTCTGCCCCTTGGCTCTGCTCTCCTCAGACCCCACCTGCAGTCCTGGGTGCAGTTCTGGAGCCTCCAAAACAAGCAGGACATGGAAGTGTTGGAGCCAGTGCAGAGGAGGTCACCAAGATGCTGAGAGGGCTGCAGCAGCTCTGCTATGAGGACAGGCTGAAAGAGTTGGGGCTCTGCAGCCTGGAGAAGAGAAGGCTTGGAGGAGACCTTGGAGTGGCCTTCCAGGATCTGAAGGGGGCTCCAGGAAGGCTGGGGATGGACTATTGACAAGGTCTTGTGATGACAGGAGGAGGAGGAATGGGTTTGAAGTGTGAGAGGGGAGATTGAAAGTGGATGTTAGGAAGAAGTTGTTTGCAGTGAGGGTGGTGAGAGACTGGCACAGGTTGAGGGTGGTGAGACACTGGCACAGGTTGCCCAGGGAGGTTGTGGAGCACAGAAGCACCCAATGTGATCAAAGATCACATTGGGTGCTTCTGTGCTCCACAACCTCCCTGGAGGTGTTCCGGACCAGGTTGGATGAGGCCTTAAGCAACCTGGGGGATGTCCTTGCCTATGGCAGAGGGTTGGAACTGGCTGAGCTTTGAGCTCCCTTCCAACCCAACCCATTCTATCATTCTATTGTTTTTGGAACACCTGACTCTTGGCTGCAGGGTGGCTCAGGTGTCAGCTCCTTTTGGCAGCCACTTGTGTCCCTCTGCACTTCTTTTAGCTTCACTTTGCTGTTTTAGAGAAGGAAACACATTTCTGAGCCACACAACCTTGGCTTTTGCTGGGCTGATGACTAATGGAAGTGGCCTCCAGGGGTTGGTGCAGGCATGGGTCAGTTGTGTTGCAGTCCTTGTAGATGGATTAAAAGACAACTGCTTTGTTTTGTCTGTGGAGGTGAATCCCATCTGGATTCCAAATGGGAATGGGAATCTGCTCGTGGAAAGCCCCAAAAGAGTCTTTTTATATCAATGTCTGTAAATACTGAGGAGTAGGGGGCAAGAATCAGAGAATCACAGAATGTCAGGGGCTGGAGGGGACCTCAAAAGCTCATCCAGTCCAACCCCCCTGCCAGAGCAGGATCACCTAGAGCAAGTCACACACACCCTGAGAAGAAGGGGCCAAGCTCTTTTCAGTAGTATCCTGTGATAGGACAAGAGGCAATGGGCACAAACTGGAAGCCAGAAAGTTCCAGCTCAATGTGAGGAGATACTTCTTAGCTGTGAGGGTGCTGAGCAGGCTGCCCAGAGAGGCTGTGCAGTCTCCATCTCTGGAGATGTTGAGGATGAGGATCTGGATGAAGATAGATGATGTGCTGGATGAGCACCAGATCCAAAACAGCCTTGAACACATCCAGGGTTGGTGACTCCACCACTCCCTGGGCAGCTCATTCCAGTCCCTGACCACACTCTCAGTGAAAAGCTTTTTCCTAGTGCCCAACCTAAACCTCCCCAGCCTCAGCTTGAGGCCATTCCCCCTCATTCTGTCTCCAATTCCTTCCTGAGGAGGAAGTTGTTGAGCATGAGAGTGGTGAGAGGCTGGAATGGGTTGCCCAGGGAGGTGGTTGAGGCCCCATGGCTGGAGGTGTTTGAGGCCAGGCTGGCTGAGGCTGTGGGCAGCCTGCTCTAGGGTAGGGTGTCCCTGGGCATGGCAGGGNCTATTTGTAGCTCTGGTGATGAAGCACAGAAGGGAAGCAGCATTTGGCAGAGGAAGCTAGAGGGTGGAGCAGGCTGTGGTGGTATTTGTGGAAGAAGATTGACTTTGGGTAAATCTGATGAGGACTGAAAGGAGGGCTTAGGTTAAAGCACAGATTGAGGTTTTCTTTCAAGTCTGAGTGGCTTTATCATAGCAAACTAAAAGGCTGAAAGCATTGACATTAACACTGGGCTCAAAAAGAGGCTGCAGGCTCTGTGTAACCTTTCAAATAGTCAGCACAGGCTCTGGTGGGATCAAAGCACCTCCTGCAGTACCAGCAGGCAAGAGGACCTGCTGCTGAGCACATCTCCCAGCTCCTCCAGCCTTCTCTGTGGCAGACACTGCTGCTTCAGCAAGCCACTTCCACCCTGGCAGCCAAGAGTGGCTGCTGCCCACCTGAAGCTGGGGAGTGGATTTGATAATCTGTGCACAAGGGTTGTCAGGTGAGAGCTGGCAGGCACTCAGGAAGGTTTCCCTGCTGGAGAGACATCTCCTTCAGTTCACAGCCTCGTTAAGGTTGGAAAAGACCTCCAAAATCCAAGAGGAAGTTCCTTACTCTGAAGGGAGTGGAGCACTGGAATAGCTGGGGACAGACTTCTGAGCAGGACCTGTGCTGACAGGACAAGGGGAGGTGGTTTGAACTCAAAGAGAGACATTCAGGCTGGAGAGAAAGGAGCAATATTTGACACTGAGGGTGGTGAGAGCCTGGCTCAGGCTGCCCAGAGAGGTGGGAGCTGCCCCATGCCTGAAACCATTCCAGGTGAGGTTGTTTGGGGCTCTGAGCAACCTGCTCTAGCTGGGGATGTCTCTGCTGACTGTAGGAGGGTTGGACTGGATGAGCTTTAAAGGTCCCTTCCAAACCAGCCTGTGACTGTGAAAGTGTTCCCTGAGAAAGAAGCAGAAGGGCACAGAAAGAGTGTTCAGAGAGCATCTGAACTTCCACCTCAGGCTGCAAGTCCCTTCCCATCCAGTGCATTCTATGACTCTAAGATCATCAAGTCTTGTGTTGGGGGCTGCAGTTCCTCACAGGGATGCTCCAGGCCCCTCAGCATCCTCATGGCCCATTGTGGGATACTCTCCAGTACTTCTCTGTCTCTCTTGAGCTGGACACAGTGCTCCAGATGTGCAGTTACTGGTGTGAAGCCAAACATGTCCCATCCCCAGCTCCTTATGCTGTGGCTGGGTCCAGCTGTGATGGAGTAGTGCTGGCTGATTGTTTCTTAGCAGGGATATGAAATGACTGTGAACAGTTCTGGAGCTACTGTGTGCAGTTCTGGAGCCCCCAACACAAGCAGGACATGGAACTGGTGGAGCCAGTCCAGAGGAGGCCACCAAGATGCTCAGAGGGCTGCAGTAGCTCTACTGTGAGGACAGGCTGAGAGAGTTGGGGCTCTGCAGCCTGGAGAAGAAAAGGCTTGGAGGAGACCTTGAAGTGGCCTTGCAGGATCTGAAGGAGGTTCCAGGAGGGCTGGGGATGGACTATTGACAAGGTCTGGTAATGAGAGGAGGAGGAGGAATGGGTTTGAACTGGGGGAGGGGAGATTGAAAGTGGATGTTAGGAAGAAGTTGTTTGCAGTGAGGGTGGTGAGAGACTGGCACAGGTTGAGGGTGGTGAGAGACTGGCACAGGTTGAGGGTGGTGAGACACTGGCACAGGTTTCCCAGGGAGGTTGTGGAGCACAGAAGCACAGAATGTGATCAAAGATCACATTCTGTGCTTCTGTGCTCCACAACCTCCCTGGAGGTGT
>WAAF01008076.1:53807-75519 GCA_013400475.1 Tricholaema leucomelas
CCAACCAGACCATGGCACTAAGTGCCCCAGCCAGGCTTGGCTTCAACACCTCCAGGCACGGCCACTCCACCACCTCCCTGGGCAGCCCATTCCAATGCCAATCACTCTCTCTGCCAACAACTTCCTCCTAACATCCAGCCTGACCCTGCCCTGGCACAGCTTGAGACTCTGTCCCCTTCTTCTGTTGCTGGCTGCCTGGCAGCAGAGCCCAACCCCACCTGGTTACAGCCTCCCTTCAGGGAGCTGCAGCCAGCAATGAGCTCTGCCCTGAGTCTCCTCTTCTGCAGCCTGCACACCCCCAGCTCCCTCAGCCTCTCCTCACAGGGCTGTGCTCCAGGCCCTTCACCAGCTTTGTTGCCCTCAGCTCTCTGAGTGTTGGCTCCACTTCTCAGAGGTCTCCCCTTAATGCACACTTGCCACAAGCTGCACTGCTGTGATTCAAAAGAGGTGTTGGAATGATTCCCACACGTGCTCAGAAGTCTTGAGGCTTGGTTTTGTGTGGTCTGAGGGTACCAAAGGCATCACTCAGCTCCAGTGAGGGGGGGGGATACCCCCACTGTGTTTATTTCTTCCTCAGTTCCTTGCAGCAGAGCAGCTCCCTTTAGAGTGGCAGGTTTCCATCCGTGCTCTTTGCTCCTTGGTATGTCTATTGGAGACACTAAGGAGCAGACCCTGCCTTGGGAAGGTGAACTTCTTGAGTTTCATGGACTGCTTAAGGACTTTTCTTCTTACAAATCCAGGCTGTGTGCAGAGTGGGTTGAGAGTAGCTCCTCAGAAAGAGATTTGGTGGTGCTGATTGAGGAGGAGCTCCCCAGGAGCCAGCAGTATCCCCATGGAGCCCAGCAGGCAGCTGTGTGCTGGGCTGCAGCCAGAGGAGTGTGGGCAGCAGGGCAAGAGAGGGGATTGTTCCCCTTGGCTCTGCTCTGCTGAGACCTCACCTCCAATCCTGCCTCCAGCTCTGGTGTCACCAGCATGAGAAGGGCACAGAGGTGTGGAATGAGTGCAGAGAGGCCACAAAGATGCTCCAAGGGCTGGAGCAGCTCTGCTGTGAGGACAGGCTGAGGAGTGTGCAGCCTGCAGAGGAGAGAAGTGGAGTCCTGGGGAAATCTCCCTGAAATTTCCCATGTCCATAAAGTGCACAAAAGGGAATTGGTCCCTTGGAACATCCAAGCTAAATATTCATCCTGATTGAGGGAATTTAGGGATTCAGACTGAAAAGAAGGGAGCTGTGGATCAGGGAGTCTGTTTCTGCTGCTGCATGGAAGTTGAGGTGGGACATTGGGGCCAGGTGAAGAGGTGAGAGGATCCAGTTTATGGTTTTTCCTTCTTTTCTGAGTTGGAGCATTTGGCAGAGCTGAGTCTGTTCTGTGTGCAGAGGGTTTCTGTTCCTTGACAGGAATGGCAGGAGTGAGCAGTGTGCTGGGAGCTGGAGGCACTCTGAAGCTGACTCATGCTTCCTTGGGCTGTCTCTGAAGTTGTTAGGACAGCCTTGGGTTGCAGCAGTGTGAATCAGAGAATCATTTAAGCCTGGAAAAGAGCTTTAAGATCATTGAGTCCAACCATTAACTCGACACTACCAAGTCCTCTGCTGAACCATGGCCCTCAGCATCACATCTACACAGCATTTAAACACCTCCAGGGCTGATGATTCAACCACCTCCCTGAGCAGCCTGTGCCTGGGCTTTGACAACCTTGCAGTGAAGCTATTTTTTTTTCCTAATAGCCAACCTAAAGCTGCTCTGGAGCAGAATGTGGAACAGAAGGCTGTGGATGGAGTCTGCCTGGAGTGCAGCAAAGCCTTTGACACCGTCTGCCACAAGCAGCTCCTGGCACAGCTGGCAGCTCGTGGCTTAGGCAGAGTCACTCTGAAATGGGTCAAGAACTGGCTGCAGGGCTGGGCCCAGAGAGTGGTGGTGAATGGTGCCACATCCAGCTGGCAGCTGGCACTAGTGGTGGCGCCCAAGGATTAGTGCTGGGCACAGTCCTGTGTCTTTATCGATGATCTGGACCAGGGGATTGAGTCCAGCAGCAGGAAGTTTGCAGATGACAGCAAGCTAGGAGCAGCTGTGGATCTGCTGCAAGGTAGCAGAGCCCTGCAGAGGGACCTGGCCAGGCTGGATGGGTGGGCAGAAGCCAGTGGGATGAGATTGAATGAGGCCAAGTGCAGGGTTCTACACTTTGGCCACAACAACCCCAAGCAGCACTACAGGCTGGGGACAGAGTGGCTGAGAGCAGCCAGGCAGAGAGGGAGCTGGGGGTGCTGGGAGAGAGGAGCTGAAGAGGAGGCAGCAGTGCCCAGGTGGGCAGCAGAGCCAATGGCATCCTGGGCTGGCTCAGGAGCAGTGTGGGCAGCAGGACAAGGGAGGTTCTTCTGCCCCTGTGCTCAGCACTGTTCAGGCCACACCTTGAGTGCTGATGACTGCAGAGGGAGTTGGACTGGATAAGCTTTGGAGACCACTTCCAACCCAGTGCATCCCTGGGAGACCACTTCCAACCCAATGCATCCCTGCTGACTGCAGAGGGGATTGGACTGGATAAGCTTTGGAGACCACTTCCAACCCAATGCATCCCTGCTGACTGCAGAGGGAGTTGGACTGGATAAGCTTTGGAGACCACTTCCAACCCAGTGCATCCCTGGGAGACCACTTCCAACCCAATGCATCCCTGCTGACTGCAGAGGGGGTTGGACTGGATAAGCTTTGGAGACCACTTCCAACCCAATGCATCCCTGCTGACTGAAGAGGGGATTGGTCTGGATAAGCTTTGGAGACCACTTCCAACCCAGTGCATCCCTGGGAGACCACTTCCAACCCAATGCATCCCTGCTGACTGCAGAGGGGATTGGTCTGGATAAGCTTTGGAGACCACTTCCAACCCAATGCATCCCTGCTGACTGCAGAGGGGATTGGTCTGGATAAGCTTTGGAGACCACTTCCAACCCAATGCATCCCTGCTGACTGCAGAGGGGATTGGTCTGGATAAGCTTTGGAGACCACTTCCAACCCAATGCATCCCTGCTGACTGCAGAGGGGATTGGTCTGGATAAGCTTTGGAGACCACTTCCAACCCAATGCATCCCTGCTGACTGCAGAGGGGATTGGTCTGGATAAGCTTTGGAGACCACTTCCAACCCAATGCATCCCTGCTGACTGCAGAGGGGATTGGTCTGGATAAGCTTTGGAGACCACTTCCAACCCAATGCATCCCTGCTGACTGCAGAGGGGATTGGTCTGGATAAGCTTTGGAGACCACTTCCAACCCACTGCATCCCTGGGAGACCACTTCCAACCCAATGCATCCCTGCTGACTGAAGAGGGGGTTGGACTGGATGAGCTTTGGTGGCCACTTCCAACCCAATGCATCCCTGCTGACCGCAGAGGGAGTTGGACTGGATAAGCTTTGGAGACCACTTCCAACCCAATGCATCCCTGCTGACTGAAGAGGGAATTGGTCTGGATAAGCTTTGGAGACTACTTCCAACCCACTGCATCCCTGGGAGACCACTTCCAACCCAATGCATCCCTGCTGACTGAAGAGGGAGTTGGACTGGATAAGCTTTGAAGACCACTTCCAACCCAATGCATCCCTGCTGACTGCAGAGGGGATTGGTCTGGATAAGCTTTGGAGACCACTTCCAGCCCACTGCATCCCTGCTGACTGCAGAGGGGATTGGTCTGGATAAGCTTTGGAGACCACTTCCAACCCACTGCATCCCATGATCCCATGAAGTTTGTTATCCTGCCTGGGCTGTTGTCCCTATCACCAAACACAGCACAGAGCTTGTGGCAGCCAACTTGGCCCCATCAGCAGGATAAAAACTAAAGCCCCAATGATTCAAATGATGATTTCTCTTTCTCTTTCTCTTGCTTTCTGCCAATTCCACTTTCAGTAATGGGGGGGGAAGTAAGTAAACCACTTTGCATCCAGGCTAATAAATGCCTGCTTTATAGTCTGAGCATATGCAGGAGCTGGAAGTGGGTGTGTAAATTATTCAGCAAGGCTCTCTTTAACACTGCCTGTGTCCATGTTCCCTTTTCATGTTTAAACACAACATCTCTTTGTATCTGAGAGCCTTTGCTGATGGCTGCAGAACAAGAGTGCATGCATCCCTCCTTCCTAAAACTTGAGATGGGGGTCAGACTGAGGTGAAAATAGGTACAAATGAGGTTTCAGCTGAAACCAATCCAAAATAGGGACTTTGTTGATGCTGGAATGCTGTTGGAGTGTTGGAGTGGCTTCGTGCAGCTGGGCAGTGTTTTGGGCTTCCCCCCTCCCCCCCCAGTCAACATTTGCATCATCATCATCATGTTTGGGGATGTGAATTGAATTGCTTTGTGGGTTTAAAAAAGGGAGCTCAAATATGACATCCTTAGAGGGGGGAGTTTGGTTCTGGTTTCTTAATGCAAAGCTGGGCAGGAATATCCTGGGAAAGAAATGAGGGGGAGGGGGTTGGTAGATTTGTGGAGATAGAAGAAGAGGAAATGGCCTGAAGTTGTGGCTGGGGAGGGTTAGGTTGGAGAGGAGGAACTATTTTTTTGCTGCAAGAGTGGTCAGGAATTGGCACAGGCTGCCCAGGGAGGTGGTGGAGTCCTCATGCTTGGAGGAGGTCAGGAAACCTGTGGCCATGGCACTTTGGGCCAGGCTTTAGTGGCCATGGTGGTGTTGGGTTGCTGGTTGGAGTGGATGCTCTTGGAAGGCTTTTCCTACCCAAACAGTCCTCTGATTCTGTGATTGTTTTATCATCTCTTCCTATAAAAACTCTTCTCCAGCAAGTTTTGTCTCAACTGGAGCAGGCTCCAGGTCTCCTTGAGCAAAACCCCCACCCTTCTGTTTCTTGAGGGGAAGAGAAAACACTTTCACATCTCAGATCTGATTGAAACAAGCCAAAGCCAAAGTTGCTTTTGCAGCCATTGTGTTCAGGCTGCTGATTTGCATACAGCTCCTCCAGACCTGTGATGTCTAAAGGACTGATTCATCCAGATGAAAGCCAGGAGGAGGCAGCCCTTCTGAAACCCTACCTGCTGATGAGGAGCTCTCCTTTTCCAGCCTTGGCATATCATTTCCTTTGAACAGTAAGGAGGCTGCATTTAGTCTGGAGCTTTTTTTTTTGAGGTGGGGGAGGGTGAGGGGGTATGTTTATGGCTCCTTTATTGGCTGCAAGAAGGCACATGCCAGAGTTAAACAAAGCAGCAGCTGCAAAACCCTCCACGTTGATTCCGGATCTGTGTGAAGAGCTCCACTTCCATCCCTGCGTCTTCTGTTGTGCTCTGTTGGAGATGGGAGATTTCCTGGGCTGTTTTGCTGCCTTAAATGTTTGCAGCTAGCAACCAGAGCTGATTTGCTGGTTATTGGCCAAACTGCAGAATCTCAGCATGGTAAGGGTTGGAAGAGACCTCTGGAGGTCATCCAACCCAACCCTCTGTTAAAAGCAGAGCACTCACAGCAGCTTGCCCAGGAGCACAATGGCCAGGGAGGGTTGGAAGCTCTGCAGAGATGGAGGCTTCACAACCTCTCTGTGCAGCCTGCTCCAGGCCTCCAGCACCCTCACACCTAAGAATTTTCTCCTCCTATTCAGATGGAACATCCTGGGTTCCAGTTTGTGCCTCTTGCTCCTTGTCCTGCCCCTGGGCACCACTGACAAGAGCCCAGCCCCAGCCTCTTGCCCTCCACCCTTTAGCTCTTGCTGAACATTGCTCAGATGCCCTCTGGGGCTGCTCTTCTCCAGGCTCTCAGCCCCAGGGCTCTCAGCCTTTGCTCCTCACAGAGCTGCTCCAGTGCACTGAGATGTTCCAGACACTTCTAGATGGACAGACAGAAGCAGCAGAGTCCTGGGCTTGACTCAAGGGCAGCATCTCAAGGATAGCAAAGAAGTTTTTCTTGGTAGAACCTCCTGGGTTCCAGTTTGTGCCCACTGCCCCTTGTCTTGTCCCTGGGCACCACTGACAAGAGCCCAGCCCCATCCTCTTGCCCCCCAGCTTTTAGCTGTTGTTGAGCATTGATCAGATCCCCTCTGGGGCTGCTCTTATCTGGGCTCAACAGTCCAATATTTTGCATTTAATATAACCACAAATGATTGTCTTAAAGCAACTTAAGAGTTTGGGAACCAAAAATGTCTCAGGATGTGATTTCTCTCTTACTCTTTTTTTCCTGAGCCTGGGATTTTGTAAGCTTTTGTCTTAGGATGTTTTTTTTTTACTAGAATGATAGAATGGTTTAGGTTGGAAGGGAGCTCAAAGCTCAGCCAGTTCCAAGCCCCTGCCATAGGCAGGGACACCTCCCAATAGAAGAAGTTGTTTGAGGCCTCATCCAACCTGGTCCTGAACACCTCCAGGGAGGTTGTGGAGCACAGAAGCCCAGAATGTGATCAAAGATCACATTCTGGGCTTCTGTGCTCCACAACCTCTCTCGGCAACCTGTGTCAGTGTCTCACCACCCTCACTACAAACAACTTCCTAACATCCACTTTCAGTCTCCCCTCTGCCAGTTTAAACCCATTCTTCCTCCTCTTCCTGTCATTGCAAGACCTTGTCAATAGTCTCTCCCCAGCCCTCCTATATTCCCCTTCAGATCCTGGAAGGCCACTCCAAGGTCTCCTGGAAGCTTTCTCTTCTCCAGGCTGCAGAGCCCCAACTCTTTCAGTCTGTCCTCACAGCAGAGCTGCTGCAGCTCTCTCAGCATCTCGGTGGCCTCCCCTGTACTGGCTCCAACAGTTCCATGTCCTGCTTGTGTTGAGGGCTCCTCTCTCCTAGCCTGTGAGCTCTGCAGGTTGAGGTATCCCTGTTCTACCTTCAGGTTTAGTCGTGCAGGTGGAGCAAGCAGAACATCTCTGTGCCTGCTCTGTAGGTGATGTCAGCGACCTGCTTCCTCAGCAGACCAAGCTGCGATGCTCTCTGACTCCTTCCTGGGTAACCTTTGAGTGACAAAGGTGGTGAAGGGCCTGGAGCACAGCCCTGTGAGGAGAGGCTGAGGGAGCTGGGGGTGTGCAGCCTGCAGAAGAGGAGGCTCAGGGCAGAGCTCATTGCTGTCTGCAGCTCCCTGCAGGGAGGCTGTAGCCAGCTGGGGTTGGGCTCTGCTGCCAGGCCCCCAAGGACAGAAGAAGGGGACACAGCCTCAAGCTGTGCCAGGGCAGGTTCAGGCTGGATGTTAGGAGGAAGTTGTTGTCAGAGAGAGTGATTGGCATTGGAATGGGCTGCCCAGGGAGGTGGTGGAGTGGCTGTGCCTGGAGGTGTTGAAGCCAAGCCTGGCTGGGGCACTTAGTGCCATGGTCTGGTTGCTTGGGCAGGGCTGGGTGCTAGGTTGTGCTGGCTGAGCTTGGAGCTCTCTCCCAACCTGCCTGATCTTAATGATTCTATGATTCTTTTTTGCAGGTGATGAAAACCTACCACATGTACAACGCAGACAGCATCAGTGCTCAGAGCAAGCTGAAAGAGGCAGAGAAGCAGGAAGAGAAGCAGATTGGGAAGTCAGTGAAGCAAGAGGACAAGCAGACCCCACGCTCTCCTGACTCAGCTGCCAACGTCAAGTTCGAAGAGAAGCATGTCCGAAGGAGCTCTGTCAAGAAAATAGAGAAGATGAAAGAGAAGGTAGCTCCAGAGCTCTGCTCTGCTCTCTCTGTGTGTGTGTGCACTGCTGGAGGAGGGAACTCAGCAGCAGTTCATCACAGGAGCTGCTGAGTTCCCTCCTTGGTGACATTCAAATGCAAGGCTTAGAGTTTTAAGCGCTTCAGTGTAGGCAAGGGGCAAGCTGGTCCAAGGCTGCTTCCAGGACAGGCAGGTTTTGTCTTATCCCAAGGTTAGAGGCATGGCCAAAAAGCTAGAATCACAGAACCTTGGTGGTTGGAGAGGACCTCCAGAGATCAAGTCTAACATCCCTGACAAGTCAGGACCCTCTAGGGTAGTTCACACAGGAATGCATCCAGGCAGGTTTTGAGAGTCTCCAGAGAAGGAGACTCCACAACCTCTCTGGGCAGGAGGAGGTTGGGGTGTGAAGGTAGCATCTGGCCCCTTGGAAGTGATGGTTAACAATTTTTTCCTCATGCAGAGGACAAGATTTTTGTCTCCTTTCCTAGCAGGCTAAGATCTGAGCTGTGCTACAGGAGCCCAGCATCCCCAACCTGGCTTTGTGAGCAGAACCAGTCGCAGTCAGTTATAGAATCAAGCAGGTTGGAAGAGACCTCCAAGCTCCTCCAGTCCAACCTAGCACCCAGCCCTGGCCAATCAACCAGACCATGGCACTAAGTGCCTCATCCAGGCTTTTCTTGAACACCTCCTGGGATGGCAACTCCACCACCTCCCTGGGCAGCCCATTCAGACAGTAAAGGAGCTCAGCACTAAGATTCCAGCCTGTAGAAAGCAACGAGTTGACTTTTTAACTGATTTAGGCTCTGAAGGGAGCCAAGTTTAGCCCTAACTTCTGTTGGAACAGGTGGGCTGCAGCCCTTGGACTACCCCTGGGGGGGCTTCTAGCAGCCACCTCAGTGTTGGAGCTGGGCCAGCCCCTCATGAACCCACTTCAGTCCTTCATTCTTCCCCAAGCCACAGCCTGGTGTAAGGGAAGACCTGAAATGCAAAGCTGTGTAGGGTCAGTAGTGCTTAAAAACCTTTCAAATAATTGATCTGGCTTCCAAATCTCTGAGTCTGGCCAAAACTGGAACCCACAGGAACAAAACCCAAGTGAGTAGAGTGGGAATTGGTTCATTGTTCTCTGGTGTCCCTCAGAAGGTTGCTGCCTGCTGCTGCACCTCATTTGAATGTCTGTTCTGCTTTTGCTTCTCTTTCAGCGCCAAGCAAAGTACACAGAGAACAGACTGAAGGCAATCAAGGCAAGGAATGAGTATCTGCTAGCTCTGGAAGCCACCAATGCATCTGTGTTCAAGTATTACATCCATGACCTGTCTGATCTCATTGATGTAAGTGCTGCTGCTTGGGTGCCTGCAATGAATGTCACTGCCACTAACCCTCACGTCTGCCTCTGCTCCTGCGGCATCTCAGGTGCCAGCACAGATGGGAGCCTCTGTAGAGCTGTGGAGTGATGCTCTTGGGTGAGCAGGTTGGAAAGTGCCATCTTTGTGACTTAGAGGAGGGCCATGAAGATGAGCAGAGAGCTGGAGCCACCTTGCCTATGGGGACAGCTTGGCAGAGTTCAGCCTGCAGAAGGGAAGGCTCCAGGGAGATCTTAGAGCAGCTTTCCAGCACCTGAAGTGGGGCTAGAAGAGAGTTGAGGAGGGACCTTTTTTTTGCAAGGGGTTGTAGTGATAGGACAAGAGGAAATGGATTGAGGCTTGAGGAGGGGAGATGTAGACTGGAGATTAGAAAGAAATTCTTTAGAGTGAGGGTGAGGATGCACTGGCACAGGTTGCCCAGGGTTTGTTGTGGATTTCCCTTCCCTGGAGGTGTTCAGGACCAGGCTGGATGAGTGCCTTGAGCAACTTGGGCTAGTGAGAGGTGTCCCTGCCCATGGCAGAGGGTTGGAACTGGATGATTTTCAAGGTCCCTTCCAACTCAGCCCATTCTGTGAATCTCTGCAGAGGTATGAGCAGTGCTCCTGAAGCTGTTTGCAGAGCTTCACTCAGATGCCTCACTCAGGGCACCAGGAACCTGGCACTGAAATGTGCAGGAGGAGGAGATGCTTGGTTGAAATGAAACTCAGCTCCAGCATCACACTGTTGCTTGACATTTTCTGTTTCCTTTTTTAAACAACTCTCAAGCCTGTAACTCAGAAGCACACTTAAGGAAAGGGAATGTTAGCTGTAGAAGACAGCACAGGAGCTGGGAAGGGGAGCTGAGGACAGAAGTATTTTCTAAAGCTGCTTTTAACTCATCATTGAATCTTAGAATCACAGAATCAAGCAGGTTGGAAGAGAGCTCCAAGCTCAGCCAGCCCAACCTAGCACCCAGCCCTGGCCAAGCAACCAGACCATGGCACTAAGTGCCCCAGCCAGGCTTGGCTTCAACACCTCCAGGCACAGTGACTCCTCCACCTCCCTGGGCAGCCCATTCCAGTGGCAAATCACTCATGGCATGTCTGGGTCACTGGCTGTGCCTTGATGTCATCCTGCCTGCCAAGGCCAGCCTGCTGCTGTCACTGTTGCAGACACTCCCCAGCAAAGCCTAAGGGGAGATGTGCCTCGGAAGGGGGTAGGGGGGAGGTGATGAAGAGAAACGTCTCTAGACACAGGCAATAAAGAGCACTCAGCTCACTATTAATTAGTCAGCTGTTAGAATCCCTCCCAGCAGTTAGAAGACATTTGTTCAGCTGATCATAAAAGCACACAAAGTGCTCTTCTGCTGGGGGGTTGTTTAACTGTCCTATGGAGGTCAGCACTGGCAGGGCAGGAGGCTTGGCAGGGCAAGAGGCTTGGCGAGGCAAGAGTTAGAAGACATTCAGCTGATCATAAAGCCACTCAAAGTGCTCTTCTGCTGGGGGGTTAAGTGTCCTATGGAGGTCAGCACTGGCAGGGCAAGAGGCTTGGCGAGGCAAGAGTTAGAAGACATTCAGCTGATCATAAAGCCACTCACAGTGCTCTTCTGCTGGGGGGGTGTTTAAGTGTCCTTTGGAGGTCAGCACTGGCAGGGCAAGAGGCTTGGCAGGGCAAAAGGCCCTTGCAGAGCCCTGATTTCACAGGGTCACATTTGCAGAAGTGCTGTACCCAGAGGTGTGTTTCACTCCTTGGAGGTCTCCTAATTCTATGACTTCTCCCTGCTGCCTGATGTAATGAGATGGTTTGGTGGTTCTTTGATTGGCATCTTGGTTATCTTGTTGTTAAGATGAAGAGAATATGGATTTATCAATGCCTTTGGTGCTGAAGGATTGAAAATGAACAGCTAGAAGCAGTGCTGGTTATCTGGCATCAGTAAAAGTGTGATTTTTTAAAGCCAGATCTTAACTCTTTTCCTTGCTCTGATCCAATGGTAAGAGTGAATTTTGAAATACAAACCCTCAAAGTAGGATCCCAGAATCAGTCAGGATTGGAAGGGACCACAAGGATGATCCAGTTCCAACCCCCCCTGCCATGGGCAGGGACACCTCACACTAGAGCAGGCTGCCCACAGCCTCATCCAGTTCGAAGCTGTGCTGCTTATCTGCCTTAAATAAAGAGAGGATGTTTTAAAAGGATGATTCTTTAAAGTCAGATCTTAGCTCTTGTCCTTCATCTGATCATTTGGTAATCATGAATTTTGAACTATAAAGCCAAAATTAATTCTTCCCCTTTGCTCTGCTCTGCTCAGACCTCACCTCCAATCCTGCCACCAGCTCTGGTGCCCCCAGCATGAGAAGGACACAGAGTTGCTGGAGTAAGTGCAGAGGAGGCCACAAAGATGCTCCAAGGGCTGAAGCAGCTCTGCTGTGAGGACAGGCTAAGGGAGCTGAGGATGTGCAGCTTGGGCAAGAGAAAGCTCCAGAGGGACCTTAGAGCTGCCTGCCAGAACCTAAAGGGATCCTGCAGGAAGGNGAACCTAAAGGGATCCTTCAGGAAGGCTGCAGAGAGACTTCTCCTGTCCAGAGTCAGACCAAGGGGGAATGGTTTGAAGCTGAGACAGAGCAGGGTTAGAGTGGAGCTGAGGACTAAGTTGTTCAGTCTGAGGGTGGTGAGACTCTGAAATAGGCTGCCCAAGGAGGTTGTGGCTGCTTCTTCCCTGGGGGTGCTTAAGGCCAGGCTGGCTGAGACCTTGAGCAGCTGAGTCTAGTTGAGAGGTGTCCCTGGGCACAGTGACAGGGTTGGAGCAGATGAGCTCTGAGGTCTCTTCCNCTCTGGTGCCCCCAGCATGAGAAGGACACAGAGTTGCTGGAGTAAGTGCAGAGGAGGCCACAAAGATGCTCCAAGGGCTGAAGCAGCTCTGCTGTGAGGACAGGCTAAGGGAGCTGAGGATGTGCAGCTTGGGCAAGAGAAAGCTCCAGAGGGACCTTAGAGCTGCCTGCCAGAACCTAAAGGGATCCTTCAGGAAGGCTGCAGAGAGACTTCTCCTGTCCAGAGTCAGACCAAGGGGGAATGGTTTGAAGCTGAGACAGAGCAGGGTTAGAGTGGAGCTGAGGACTAAGTTGTTCAGTCTGAGGGTGGTGAGACTCTGAAATAGGCTGCCCAAGGAGGTTGTGGCTGCTTCTTCCCTGGGGGTGCTTAAGGCCAGGCTGGCTGAGACCTTGAGCAGCTGAGTCTAGTTGAGAGGTGTCCCTGGGCACAGTGACAGGGTTGGAGCAGATGAGCTCTGAGGTCTCTTCCCACCTGAGCCATTCTGTGCCCAGATTTGCTTCTTAAATAAGATGTATTTTTTCTTTTCAATCCAGACCTTAACTCTTTTCCTTGCTCTGAATCTTTTGATGGTTGTGCATTTTGAAACCTCACCCAACCTTCACAGCTACCTATCAGTGGATTGTGCTGGGGCAAGCAGCATTAACCTGCTCACTGTAGGGCTGTAAAGAGGGACCTGGAGCACAGCCCTGTGAGGAGAGGCTGAGGGAGCTGGGGGTGTGCAGCCTGCAGAAGAGGAGGCTCAGGGCAGAGCTCATTGCTGTCTGCAGCTCCCTGCAGGGAGGTGTTTCTCCAGCACGTTGTGTTCCCTTTGTAATGGGAGTGGAAGGAGTACACTGAGTTAATTCTTCAGCCTGCAGATCAGAGCAATGAATTGTTCCTGACACAGCCCAGTAGTTCTGAATTGCCTGACTTTGGGGACTGAGGCAGCTCTTTGATGCTAATGAAATACTACAGTAATGGGGAAGTTTGCATTGACTCATATTTATAAAAGGGTCACTGGGACAGAATCTAAAAGCAGCTAAAACCCTGAGTGTGAGTCCTCAGGCTCGCTCTGCTCTTCTAGGAACAGCTCTTACCACAGCTGCCTGCTCCAGGATCTCATCCTTTTTTCCCTTCCAAATGTGAACTGCATTTGAAAAAAAAACAGAGTTTTGATTTTGGTTGGGTTTGGGTTTGTTGTTTTTTTTTTTTTCCCTCCTCCTGAAATCTCTTTTGGGCCTCTTTGAAAGCTGCTGAGTGGCAAAGGGTTAATCAGCTGTCATGTTGGGCAGTGAATTCGAATGAGTTATCATTACTGTCTTATAAAAAATGGATTTCCTTGGAGGATGATTCCATCAAACATTTATAGGACCCAGGGAGGGGATGGAGAGGTGGGCAGCACTCAGAAATGGGATGTGGAAAGCTTTCAAGGGAAGGGAGTAGGCTGAAAAATGGTTTCTGTCAGGGAATCAGAGGATCAATAAGGTTGGAAAAGCTCTCTTAAGATCATCCAGCCCAACAGGCAACCCAGCAGCACCACGGCCACTAAACCCTGTCCCTGAGTGCCATGGCCACAGGTGTTTTGAGTACTTCCAGGGATGGGGACACCACCACCTCCCTGGGCAGCCCATTCCAGTGCCAATCACTCCCTCTGCCAACAACTTCCTCCTAACATCCAGCCTAGACCTCCCCTGGCACAGTTTGAGGCTGTGTCCCCTTCTGTCCCTGGCTGCCTGGCAGAAGAGCCCAACCCCAGCTGGCTACAGCCTCCCTGCAGGGAGCTGCAGCCAGCAATGAGCTCTGCCCTGAGCCTCCTCTTCTGCAGGCTGCACACCCCCAGCTCCCTCAGCCTCTCCTCACAGGGCTGTGCTCCAGGATGATCTTAGAGGGCTTTTCCAACCCAAAGCAATTCCCTGGTTCTGTGTGCTGGAGCAGGACAAGCTGCTCACCCTGGGTGAATGTGCAGCCCCCTGGCCTGCAGCAGGAGGGGAACAGCAGCGACTGCTCCTGTCCCATCAGAGCTGCTGCTGTTCCTGGCTGCAGTCTTGGCTGGCTGCAGAGGATGGCTCTGAACCCTGTGTGGAGAGGAGCAGCAGCTTTGAGAGGCTGCTGTTCCAAGGCAGCTTCCACAGGTGCAGATTCTCAATCAAGCCTCTTTTGTGGCTTTGGGTTTTTTTTGGCTACTTTTTGTTCTTTCTGATTGGATTTAATGTCCTTTAATTCACTGCCTCCAGCCTAACCAGCAACTGCAGCTTCTCTTCTGCCACAAGACTCCACACCTGCCACAGCTCGTTGGCACAGCAGCACTTGCTGACAGAAATCCTCTGCAAGCAGGAAAGGTCCAGCAGTTGCTCTCTTTTCTCCCTCCTTCTACACCTCCTTTTATTCCTTCCTTTTCTTCCCTATTTTTCCCCCTTTTTCTCTTCCTCCTCCTTTTTAACCCTATTCTATTTTTCCTTTTTTCTTTCCTTCCTCCCCTTTTTCTTTCTCTTTTCCCTTTGTTGTCCTCCCTCCTTCCTTTTTGTTGTCCTCCTTCCTTTTTGCTGTCCTCCTTCCTTTTTGCTGTCCTCCCTCCTTCTCTTTTTGTTCTCCTCCCTCTTTCCTTTTTGCTCTCCTCTCTCCTTCCTTTTTGCTCTCCTCCCTCTTTCCTTTTTGCTCTCCTCTCTCCTTCTCTTTTTGCTCACCTCCCTCTTTCCTTTTTGCTCTCCTTCCTCTTTCCTTTTTGCTTTCTTCCCTCCTTCCTTTTTGCTCTCCTCTCTCCTTCCTTTTTGCTCTCCTCCCTCTTTCCTTTTTGCTCTCCTCTCTCCTTCCTTTTTGCTCTCCTCTCTCCTTCTCTTTTTGCTCTCCTCCCTCCTTCCTTTTTGCTCTCCTCCCTCCTTCCTTTTTGCTCTCCTCCCACTCTTTTTGCTCTCCTCCCACTCTTTTTGCTCTCCTCCCTCTTTCCTTTTTGCTGTTCTCTCTCCTTCCCTTTTGCTCTCCTCCCTCCTTCTCTTTTTGTTCTCCTCCCTCTTTCCTTTATGCATTCCTCTGTCCTCTTTATGTTCTCCTCTTTTTGCTCTCCTCCCTCCTCCTTCTTTTTTGTCCTCCCTCCTTTTTTTCTTTCTCTGCTCTTCCCCCTCCATTTGCACACAATGACTGTGAGGAGCCCCAGCCCCAAAGGATGGCTGAGGAGGAGCTTCCCTGTGCCTTGTGCTTCCAGATCAGCACAGAAATCAGGCAGATGTTCTCTTTCTCCTTGGATATTCCCTGAGCCTGTGTAATCCCACTTGTCATTCCAAGAAGTTTGGGTTCCCTTCTCCATTGCTTTATTAGATGGCTGAAAAATGGAGCCTGTTTCTGATCAGCTAATGAAAAATGCCTTTCTGCCTTCTGGAAACATGAGGACTTGGCTGCATGGTCAGGCTGGAGATGAAGCTGCTTGATTATCTTCCAGTGAC
Organism: Tricholaema leucomelas; assembly: GCA_013400475.1. Classification (NCBI taxonomy): domain Eukaryota; kingdom Metazoa; phylum Chordata; class Aves; order Piciformes; family Lybiidae; genus Tricholaema lacrymosa; species Tricholaema leucomelas. The sequence goes on from WAAF01008076.1 coordinate 68,973, forward strand.
ATCATCCTGGTGGCAGCAATAGCCAGGAAAATTCTTGACCACGATCACTTTGCTGTTTGAAAGTTGTTGCTCCTCTGTTTCACCCCAGCAGTGAAGTCATCCCAATTCTGATTACTGCTTGGGGTTTTTTTTTGGATGCCTCTGGCTTTTCTGCCTGTGCTGCACACAGGTCATGTTCCTGCTGCCTCGAAATACCCAGAATGAAGCAGTTTGCTGAGCCTTGGGTGGAATCGTTCAGATGCAAATGAACCTTTGCGGGTGATACAAAGCCTGTGCTGTGTTTCTCTTGGTAGAAACATAGAATCAAGCAGGTTGGAAGAGAGCTCCAAGCTCAGCCAGGCCAACCTAGCACCCAGCCCTGGCCAAGCAACCAGACCATGGCACTAAGTGCCCCAGCCAGGCTTGGCTTCAACACCTCCAGGCACAGCCACTCCACCACCTCCCTGGGCAGCCCATTCCAATGCCAATCACTCTCTTTGGCAACAAACTCTGGCACTCCATGGGACCTCCAGAAAGTATTACAATGGTTTCAGCTCTGCTTGGAGGTTAACACTATGGGGCTTGATGATCTTTAAGATCCCTTCCAACTCAAGCCATTCAGTGACCACAGGCTCACAGGATGTTAGGGGTTGGAAGGGATGCAAAGAGATCATCCACTCCAACCCCTCTGCCACAGCAGGACCATCCAATCTAGCTCAGGGCACACAGCAACACATCCAGACAGGCCTGGAAAGACTCCAGAGAAGGAGACTGCACAACCTCTCTGGGCAGCCTGTGCCAGTGCTCTGAGACCCTTCCAGCCAAGAAGTTCCCCCTTGTGTTGAGCTGGAACCTCCTGTGCTGCAGCTTCCATCCATTGCTGCTTGTCTTATCATGTTGAAATCTGTATGGGAGTTGAAATCTGTATGGGATTAGAGGTTGAAATCCTGTTCAGTGCCTGGTCAGGATGCTTCTGTGGTCAGTGAGAGCTGTGGGCCAGCTGTGGTACCCAGGAGGATGTAAACCAGCCACAGTTTCTTATCCCATTGGCTTCAGAAGTGTTTTCATTTCCTTTGCTTTGCTTATTCACCTGGAATGGTTGTGTCTTTTTCCAGCAGTGCTGTGACCTGGGCTACCATGCCAGCCTCAACAGAGCTCTCAGGACCTTCTTGTCTGCTGAGCTCAACCTTGAGCAGTCCAAGCACGAGGGGCTGGATGCCATCGAGAACGCGGTGGAGAACCTGGATGCCAACAGCGACAAGCAGCGCCTGATGGAGATGTACAACAACGTCTTCTGCCCACCCATGAAGTTTGAGTTCCAGCCTCACATGGGGGACATGGTCAGTTGGTGATCCTCCTCTGCCTCTTGGCTTCTTTCCTCTTTGATAGATAGAGCCACTAAAGGGCCTCCTCTTCATAGCTGGGCATCGTCAGCATCAAAGCTGGGGAAGGGTCTGGAGGGCACAGAGCAGCTGAGGGCCTTGGGGTTGTTTGGGCTGGAGACTTACTCAGTTTGGGGCACCACAATACAAGAGAGATGTGGAGGTGCTGGAGAGGGTCCAGAATGAAACTGGGGAAGGGCCTGGAGGATAAACCTTATGAGGAGAGACTGAAGGAGCTGGGGATGGTTAGTGTGAGGAGGAGGAGGCTGAGGGCAGAGCTCATTGCTGTCTACCTGAAGGGATATTGTGGAGAGGCTGCTGCTGGGCTCATCTCACAGGGAATTGGAGACAGAAGAAGGCTCAGTGGCCTCAAGCTGAGGCTGGGGAGGTTTAGATTGGAGATTAGGAAGAAGTTTTTCACAGAGAGAGTGGTCAGGGACTGGAATGAGCTGCCCAGGGAGGTGGTGGAGTCCCCCAGCCTGGATGTGTTTCAGGGTGGTTTGGATGTGGTGCTTGGGACAGCACTGGTGCCAGCTGCCAACAGGATGTGGCACCATTCACCAGCAAACTCCTGCTTCTAAATGGGCTCACCTGGGCAGTGAAATCCTTCAGGTCAATTGGTTGGATGTGTAGATTCTCCTCCTAAACACTGAGGAAACACTGGAAGGCTGCTCCCATGCAGCCAGCTCCTTCCTTTGGACTAAGAGTTACAGCCACTGCTTGAGGCTTCTCTTTGTCTCTTCCCTCTTAAGTGAAACCTTCAGACTACAAATAACCTTTCTGGGTTGTTGGGGTTTTTTTTTCCCTGTGCTTTGGTAATAACCTGGAAGATGTGAGGCTGAAAAAGAATGGCCTGCAGAGTGTCATCCAGCTCCCAGCTCACAGACACCCAACCATTAATCTTGCTTCTCCTCAAGGCCAAATGAGTGCTTTATAAATGCAGGCTGATCAGCTCTGTGCAGTGATCCTGCAGAGTACCAGGGATGGGCTCTGTGATGAGTTCTGTGGCTGTGAGTGATGAAGCTCCCAGTTTCTGTCCCTGACCTGGTGGCACACAGCTATGGGGTTTTTTTTTACTGCTTGCCTTGTGAAAGCACAACAACAAAACTGAAGGAAAACTGCCTCCTGCTGTCAAATAAGACTAACAAAAGGATTGTTTGGGGTCAAAAAGCTCCCTAAGAGCATCCAGCCCAACCAGTAACCCAACAACACCATGGCCACTAAACCATGGCCACAGGTTTCATCAACACCTCCAGGAGTGGGGACTCCACCACCTCCCTGGGCAGCCTGTTCCAATCCTTGACCACCCTCGCAGCAAAGAAACCAACCTAAACCTCCCCTGGTATAATTTCAGGTCACTTCCTCTCCTTCTATCACCTGATAATGGGGAGAAGAAACCAACCTGCACCTCACTGCAACTACAGGAAGCTGTAGAGGGCAATGAGGTCTCCTTTCAGCCTCCTTTTCTCCAGACTAAAAACACTCTCAGCTGCTTCTCCCCAGCCCTGTTCTCCAGACCCTTCCCCAGCTTTGGTGCCCTTCTCTGGACACACTCCAGCACCTCAAATCCTCATCAGTCCAGGGGAGCTCACACTTCTGGTCTGTTTCACAGGTCCCTACCCTGTTGTTTTATTTCTGCTTCTCTGAATCCATTAACTAGTGAATGGTGCCAGCAGCTGCAGTGTGCAGGTTGCTCAGCTGAGTGAGCTCAGCCACTCCTGCCCTTGCCCCACGTCCCACTGAACCAAATTCTGCTGGATGTGAAGCATGGTCGAGCCTCCTCTGCATGATGAAACACCTTCAGACTTTCAGAACACATGCTGAGCTTACTCTGGGTTTGGCTTTTTTGGTGTTCATGTTCTCTCTTTGCTCCCTTTTCAAGTCCAGTCAGGAAGGGAGTTGCAGTTTGGTGCAACCTGAACCTTTTCCACTGGTTCAAATCCAGGGCTGCAAAGATTTAAACGGAAGCACTGTGGGAGATGTTTGCTTGTCATAATTGCCTGAAGTAGTTGCAGTGTTCTTGATGAGGTCTTTTTCTTTCCTAGCCCTCTCAAAGTGATGCTGTTTTCTCTTCCAGGAGTCACAGATCTGTGCCCAGCAACCAGTGCAGAGTGAGTTAGTGCAGAGGTGCCAGCAGCTGCAGTCTCGACTATCCACACTGAAGATTGAAAATGAAGAGGTGAGCTCCCTCAGCCCAGAATCAACACCTCTGAGCACTTCCACTGGGGACTAGTTAAGGAGGAATCTCCTTGCTGTGATCCTTTGAGTGAGGACTGGTAAAATTCAGGAGGAAGGCAGCTGGGACCAGCAGTTCAGTGGTGTTTGACCTCCTGTGAAAGCTGGGGGTGTTGAGAGGCTCCTTCAAAATACCTTCATGAACCTGCTCCCCCCCTGCTCTGCCCTGGTGAGGCTACATCTGGAGTATTGTGTCCAGTTCTGGGCTCCCCAGTTCAAAAGAGAGAGAGAACTCCTGGAGAGAGTCCAGTGGAGGCTGCAGAGGTGCTGAGGAGCCTGGAGCAGCTCTGTGAGGAGGAAAGGTACCTGAGTTATGCACAGAGGATGTGGAACCATTAATAGCTGCTCATTAGCAAAAGGCTGCAGGGTGCTTAGTACCTCTGCTTGGTACTTGTGACATACTACTTGCAGTTTCTAAGTGCTCTCATTCATAGAATCACAGAATGGTTTGGGTTGGAAGGGACTTTAAAGACCATCTAGTTCCAACCCCCTGCTGTGGGACCCTAAAGATCATCTAGATCTAGTTCCAACCCCCTGGCATGAGACCCTAAAGATCATCTAATTCCAGCCCCCCTGGCATGTGACCCTATAGATCATCTCATTCCAATCTCCCTCCCATGAGACCTTAAAGATCATCTAGTTCCAGTCTCCCTGCCATGAGACTTTAAGGATCATCCACTTCTAATCTTCCTGCTATAGGGTATTAAAGATGATTCTAATTTCAGCCCCTCTGCCATGAGACCTTTAAGATCATCTAGCTCTAGTTCCAAACCCCTGGCATAGGTCCTTAGAGACCATCTAGTCCCAACCCCCTGCCATGAGACATTAAAGATCATCTAGCTCTAGTTCCAACCCCTGCAGTAGGTCCTTAAAGACCATCTAGTTCCAAACCCCCTGGCATAAGACCCTAAAGATGATCTAATTCCACCCCCCCTGCCATGAGACCTTAAACATCATCTAGATCTAGTTTCACCCCCCTGTATAGGTCCCAATCTCCCTGCTATAGGATATTAAAGATGATCTAATTCCAGCCCTCATGCCATGACACCTTAAAGATCATCTAGTTCCAGTCTCCCTGCTATAGGACATTAAGGATCATCTAATTCCAGCACCTCTGCCATGAGACATTAAAGATCATCTAGCTCTAGTTCCAACCCCTGCAGTAGGTCCTTAAAGACCATCTAGTTCCAAACCCCCTGGCATGAGACCCTAAAGATCATCTAAGTCCAGCCCCCCTGCCATGAGACCTTAAAGATCATCTAGCTCTAGTTCTAACCCTCTGGCATAGGTTCTTAAAGACCAACTAGTTCCAATCTCCCTGCTGTAGGACATTAAAGGTGATCTAATTCCATCCTCCCTGCCATGAGACCTTAAACATCATCTAGCTCTAGTTCAATCCCCTGGCACAGGTCCTCAAAGACCATCTAGTTCCAGCCCCCTGCCATGAGACCCTAAAGACCATCTAGCTCCAATCTCCCTGCTACAGGACATTAAAGATGATCTAATTCCAGCCCTCATGCCATGACACCTTCAAGGTCATCTAGTCCCAATCTCCCTGCTGTAGGACATTAAAGATCATCTAATTCAAACCCCTCTGCTGTGAGACCTTAAAGATCATCTAGCTCTAGTTCTAACCCTCTGGCATAGGTTCTTAAAGACCAACTAGTTCCAATCTCCCTGCTGTAGGACATTAAAGATGATCTAATTCCATCCCCTCTGCTATGAGACCTTAAACATCATCTAGCTCTAGTTCCAATCCCCTGGCATAGGTCCTCAAAGACCATCTAGTTCCAACCCCCTGCCATGAGACCCTAAAGACCATCTAGCTCCAATCTCCCTGCTATAGGATATTAAAGATGATCTAATTCCAGCCTCCATGCCAGGAGACCTTCAAGATCATCTAGTTCCAATCTCCCTGCTGTAGGACATTAAAGATGATTCTAATTCAAATCCCTCTGCCACAAGACCTTCAAGTTCATCTAGTTCCAACCCCCTGCCAGAGCCAGGGACACCTTCCACTAGAGCAGGTTGCTGATTCTTGCTCCTCCTTGCTGAGCAGGTGAAGAAGACAATGGAAGCTACACTCCAGACAATCCAGGACATAGTTACAATAGAGGACTTTGATGTCTCTGACTGCTTTCAGTACAGCAACTCGATGGAGTCTGTGAAATCCACTGTCTCAGAAACCTTCATGAGCAAACCAAGCATTGCCAAGAGAAGAGCCAACCAGCAGGAGACAGAGCAGTTCTACTTCACAGTAAGGAGTTCATTTTCAGCATGTGTGATGTGTTTGGAGTTGATACTCAGAAGAGAGGGCAGAAATGATGCTGTCACCTTACCAGAACGTCCCTGGGGTGGGATTTGATCAGGCAGAGGAAGTATATTGTGCTTGAAAAATGTGCCCCAGCACAAATATCATAGGATCTTAGAACTGGTTGGCTTGAAAGGGACCTCTTGAGGTCAGCCAGTCCAACCATCAACCCAACACCACCATAGACAAAACCATGCTCCCAAATGTCATGGCCACAGGTTTCTTATCTTTATTCATGATCAGGATCAGGGGATTGAGTCCAGCAGCAGGAGGTTTGCAGATGACAGCAAGCTAGGAACAGGGATGGATCTGTTGGAGGGTAGGAAAGCCCTGCAGAGGGACCTGGCCAGGCTGGATGGGTGGGCAGAGGCCAATGGGATGAGACTGAACAAGGCCAAGTGCAGGGTTCTACACTTTGGCCACAACAACCCCAAGCAGCACTACAGGCTGGGGACAGAGTGGCTGAGAGCAGCCAGGCAGAGAGGAAGCTGGGGGTGCTGGGAGAGAGGAGCTGAAGCTGAGGCAGCAGTGCCCAGGTGGGCAGCAGAGCCAATGGCATCCTGGGCTGGCTCAGGAGCAGTGTGGGCAGCAGGACAAGGGAGGTTCTTCTGCCCCTGTGCTCAGCACTGCTCAGGCCACC
>WAAF01008076.1:78238-106115 GCA_013400475.1 Tricholaema leucomelas
GAGAGTGGTGAGAGGCTGGAATGGGTTGCCCAGGGAGGTGGTTGAGGCCCCATGGCTGGAGGTGTTTCAGGCCAGGCTGGCTGAGGCTGTGTGCAGCCTGCTCTAGGGTAGGGTGTCCCTGGGCATGGCAGGGGGGGTTGGAACTGGCTGCTCCTTGTGGTCCCTTCCAACCCTGACTGATTCTATGAGTCCATGATTCATTTTTTTCCTAGCTGAACTATTAAGCTATCTGAGGGTTCTGTAGTGCCTCTGTGCCTATTTGCAGATCTTTGTGCTATTTTTATAGTTATTATTGCTTTTGGGGGAGTGCAAACACATCCTAATTAGAATGTAGACAGCAGAGAGCTGATTTTGCTGTGCTGCAGCATGGTGAAGATAAAGAGTGTGCAGAAGTGTAGGAAAAGAGATGAAAGAGCTGTGGGGGGAAAGAAAGAAAGAAACAAAGAGCAAAGATGAGGTGGGGGGGAAATAAAAGAGAGCATTTGCAGAGCTGTGAAAAATCAGGAGTGGAGAAAAAGCAACTGCCTGCTTGGGTAATGTTTTCAGGGAGAGGAGAAATGTGAACTTAAAGAAGCTTTGTGTTTGTTTTGTCCCCTGCTACCCTGTGCATCATCCAGCGTGGAGGCAGAGGCAGCATTTGATGAGCAAAGTGGGGTGAGAGAGGTTAAGTGAGAGAATAAGCACAGAAGCAGCTTTTTAGTTGGTTAAAACAGATTGCTCATTCAGCTGCCTCTGACATGCATTTCCATCCCACCCTGCCTGCAGAGGAGAAGCCTTTGACAGCTCCTCAGATGTCTTAAATGATGCCAAACTTGCAGCTGATCCCACGGTGGAACAGGAGACATTTGCACTGCAGCTCTGTTAGGGATCCAGCTACAGATTCACCTGAGTGTGTCCAGAGATCATAGAATCATAGAATCAAGCAGGTTGGAAGAGAGCTCCAAGCTCAGCCAGCCCAACCTAGCACCCAGCCCTGCCCAATCAACCAGACCATGGCACTAAGTGCCCCAGCCAGGCTTGGCTTCAGCACCTTCAGGGATGGCAACTCCACCACCTCCCTGGGCAGCCTATTCCAATGCCAATCAGATGTGTGGAATGGGTTAGGTTGGAAGGGACCTGAAAGACCATCCAGTGGCAGAGGGGAAATTGAAACTGGCTGTTAGGAAAGGGTTCTTTGCAGTGNCCCCACTGATGCTTTCTGCTCTACCCTGCAACTGGCTGACAGCAGTGGAGAGGTGGTGGGGAATAGATAAACTTCTCCTTTATAATTAGGGCTAATCACAGAACCATAACTGTGATGCTCCTGATGGGGATTTAATAAGACAGAACTAACCTCCCTTCTCGAGCCTGCTGGATTCAAGGGGGCTGCTTGAGCTTTGAGGTCTCTTCCAACCTAACCCATTCTACCATTCTGTGCTCACCAAGTCCAACCTACAGTTCTGTGCTTACCTTCACAATCCAACAACCTCCCAATGCAATCAAAGCAATTAATTGTCCACTTCTGATCTTGTGCTTTGTTTTTTGTTGTCTTTTTTTTCCTCCCCTCACAGAAAATGAAGGAGTATCTGGAAGGCAGGAACCTGATAACAAAGCTCCAAGCCAAACATGACCTTCTTCAGAAGACCCTGGGAGAAAGTGAGTCTGAGGCTTGCTCATTACTGCAATTAGCCAAGCTCTTGCCCTTCATGAGTGAGGCACCTTGCAGGAGTGTTGAGCTTGTGGGTTACTGATGCAAGGTGGACAGACAGACTCAGGCTTTATGAGTTTATCTTCTCTGACCTCCATGGGCTGCCTGATGAGTGGGTGGAAGGGAAAATGCTCAATGAATCACTAATGTGCATCACTTAGTTGGTAAAGTGAAGCATTTGCCCACTGCTTCTTGCTGTCCTTCCCCCTCTAGCCAGCTTCTGCTTTTCAGTGCTGGGCTGAGCCTTGTGACTCCCACTTGACTACTTTGCTAGGCTGATCAGAAGTTCCATTTTCATAGCAGCTCAGCTGCTTCTCAGCTCTGTGGCTTCAGTGCAGCCCAACCCCACTGTATGTGAGCACAGGGGAACAACAAACAAACTTCAGAGCATGTAAAATATGTTGCCTGTCTAGAGGGCATTAGTCAGGGGGCAGCAGCCAGAACTGAATATGCATTTGTTGTTAGTGTCAGAACAAAGGGAGATTTCTTTCCCTTCATGGTATGGGCAAATCCTGTTGGCCAAACAGGCTTAAACTCTGCATCCAAGTTTCCATAGAAACCTGCCTGCCTCCTGTTTGCAGAGGAGAAGGTTTTGACAGCCTAAATGTCAGGTCAGAAACTAACTAACCAACTAGCTCCACTGGTGCCTGGGTTTAGCTGTATGTAACTTGAGTCCCCAGGGTGTAAGGGGGTGCAAACCTTCTGAATGAAGACTGAAGCAGCATGTGGGCTTTGAAGTGCTTTGCTTTCAGTTTGGAGATGCACTGTGAAAAGGGAAAATGCTTCTTGCAGCAGTCACTAAAGAGTTTTGTGTTGAGCAGCCCCAAGCCGCTGGGAGGTAAGGGGTGGATGTCTCCGTGGCTTTGGAGTTGTGCTCTTTGCAGTTGTTCAGAGTTTTCTTCAGCTGTCCTGTGGCTGAAGGCAAAGATCTGTGTCCTTAGGGTATTTTTTTCCCTCCTGCCTCTAAATATCTGCAAGTGACACCAGTGCTGCCCCTGTGACTAATCACATTCCTGCTTCATAGCTGACCTCTGCATACCGAGACCTATTTCCTCTTAACCTGCCTGCCCCTTGAACCCATCTCAAGCTGTGATGGGGAGAGGGGGTGGGGAGGGGCAAGAAGAGGAAATGAAATGTGATTTCTGTATTGCTATGTAGACTTTTAAAGGCTGCTTCTGTTCTCCCCTGGCTGCTTGGCAAGCCAAAGCTTTTCCTTGTCACTCTGCGAAGGGACCCAGTGGGTGTCAGGGTGAGCTCCAGCAGCTCCTGATAAAGATCCCTTCTGTCATCTGCTGAGATCAAAAGCAGCTGAGGAAGGGAGAGTGCAGCTCCTCTCCAAACCCACATTTAGCAGGTTAATGCTACAAACTGTGCCTAGGCTCATCCATAAGATGCTACTTAATTGGGAAACAGGCAAAGAAAATTCCTCTCACAAGTCCCTGGGGCAGGGTTGGAAGCTTGACTGAAAAATGCTACATGTCCTTAGGAGAAAAAAACCAACAAATCCATGGGTTTGGTCCCATTTCTATTCTTCATTGCCCCATCCTCAGGTGCCATTTATTAGCCCTCTTGCAAATTGCCTTAATCTAAAGATGACAAGTTTCAGTCTAATAAAACCAGCGTCGAGTCCTCCTAGCTACAAGTAATTATGTCCCTGCCTACTGTATGCATTTGTCACCCTTATGCAGCAGCCCCTTGATGTTGCCACAGCCATCTTAATTTCTGCAGATGAATGTTCTCTGATGGAAATGGGACAGATGGCTGGGAATTCTGCTGCAGAATCACATTTTCATGTAAATCATGCCCTGCTTTGGCTCTAGGTGGGGAGAGGAAAGAGGCTATCGAAATGCGCTCAGCTAATTGTCAGCCATCAGCAATTAGACCTTGCCCTGGTTCGTTCCTCCAGCTCCCCAGGAGCAGGAAGGTGGCTGCAGGGAAGGTGGTTTTTTGAGCTCTTGGCAAGCAGCAGGGTTTACACTGATGATGGGGGCTGTGGCAGCAAAGGGTTTGGGCTCTGCAGCTCTCAAGGCATGTGTTAGTTTTTGGGTTTCTTACTCCTCGTTGGGCTGTTTTAAAGTCCTGCCGTGGTGGGGGTTGGGAGGGACCTCTGGAGATCATCCACTCCAGCCCCCCTGCCAAAGCAGGGCACCCACAGCAGCTTGCCCAGGACTGTGAAAGTACAAACAGTAGAAATCACCTGAGCCAAGCAGGGCAAGTGGAGCATCCAGGAGCTGTCTTCTTCCCATGTGCCAGTGTGCAGCACTCCTGGATTCTTCCCATGCTGCCCTTTTGCAGTCTTAAGTCACAGAATCCCAGAATCCCAACATGGGAAGGGTTGGAAGGGACCTCTGGAGATCATCCACTCCAACCCCCCTGCCAAAGCAGGGCACCCACAGCAGCTTGCCCAGGAGCACAATGGCCAGGGGGGTTTGGAAGCTCTCCAGAGGAGACTCCACAACCTCTCTGGGCAGCCTGCTCCAGGGCTCCAGCACTCTTACACCAAAGAAGTATCTCCTCCTGATCAGATGGAGCCTCCTGGGTTCCAGTTTGTGCCCACTGCTCCTTGTCCCTGTTCCTGGTCACCACTGACAAGAGTCTGGCCCCATCCTCTTGCCCTTTAGCTCTTGTTGAGCATTGCTCAGATTCCCTCTGGGGCTGCTCTTCGCCAGGCTCAACACCCCCAGGGCTCTCAGCCTTTGCTCCTCACAGAGATGCTCCAGGCCCTTAATCATTCTTATAGCCTCCACTGCACTCTCCCCAGCAGTTCTCTGTCCCTCTTGAGCTGAGGAGCCCAGAACTGCTCCCAGTAGTGGACACAATGATGCCTGCATTCTCCAGCTGTCCTTAGCCTGGCTGCTTCCTTGCAAACTCAGTGCCAGTTCATGGGATGCTTCCCTAAACATGTTTGTGGAGAAGCTCATCAAACATCTGTCTCCCAGAATAGCTCCATGCCAGCACACTCAGTCTGTGGGCTAACAAACCCCTGAATGTTTTCAGTCTTGACTGAGTGGCTTCACAAAGCACCATCTCTTGCCCCTGGGAAGGAGGAGGGCAGGGAGAGGTTGTGGAGCCCATTTTTTCCTTGGCAGCAGAAGTCAGCAATTTGAGAGCTGAGGGAACTCATTTTCCAAAACAGTGCTTTCCAAAGAAGGAGTCCTTGGGCAGCCCCAGCTGTCTGCTGGTTTCCTGGCCAGTTGTGCTGGAGCTGTGCTGGTTGGGATGGGCTTTGCTGGCCTCTCCTGCAGCGTTCCTGGGGGGAGCAGCCACCGTCCAGCACCCCAGAGCCATCACCTCCCTCTCCCATGGTTTTTCTCCTCCCTCTCCTTCCCAGACTGCCTTTACAAAGCCATCAGGAGTGTTTTCCCATTTCTCTCTTCTAACACTCTCTCTCTTTGTCTTCCCAGGCCAGAGGACAGACTGCTCCCTTGCCAGGTAGGTGTGACCCAGGGAGCTGACTGTTGAAGGGACATCTGAGGGAAATTGGTCACAGCCATTCTAGATCAGTTCCCAGCCCAGGCTGTGTGTCTGTTAGAGGAGGTATTGGTTCATTGTTTGATTGATTGATAGAATCACAGAGTTGTTTTGCTTGGAAGAGACCTCCAAGCTCATTCAGTCCAACCTTTCACCCAGCACTGCCAGGTCACTGCTAAGCCACAGCCATAGAACCAGAGAGTTGTTTGGTTGGAAAAGACCTCTGAGATCAGCAAGTCCAAGCATGAACCTGGCAGTCAACTCCACCATGAAATCATGACTCTAAAGGCCACATAGAATCATAGAATAGAACCAAGCAGGTTGGAAGAGAGCTCCAAGCTCATCCAGCCCAACCTAGCACCCAGCCCTGCCCAACCAACCAGACCATGGCACTAAGTGCCCCAGCCAGGCTTGGCTTCAACACCTCCAGGCACAGCCACTCCACCACCTCCCTGGGCAGCCCATTCCAATGCCAATCACTCTCTCTGCCAACAACTTCCTCCTAACATCCAGCCTAGACCTGCCCTGGCACAGCTTGAGGCTGTGTCCCCTTCTTCTGTTGCTGGCTGCCTGGCAGCAGAGCCCAACCCCAGCTGGCTACAGCCTCCCTGCAGGGAGCTGCAGACAGCAATGAGCTCTGCCCTGAGCCTCCTCTGCTGCAGGCTGCACACCCCCAGCTCCCTCAGCCTCTCCTCACAGGGCTGTGCTCCAGGCCCCTCCCCAGCCTTGCTGCCCTTCTCTCAACACCTTCCAGCACCTCAACATCTCTCTGCAATTCAGGAGCCCACAACTGGACACAGCACTCCAGGGGTGGCCTGAGCAGTGCTGAGCACAGGGGCAGAAGAACCTCCCTTGTCCTGCTGCCCACACTGCTCCTGAGCCAGCCCAGAATGCCATTGGCTCTGCTGCCCACCTGGGCACTGCTGCCTCATTTTCAGTCTACTATACATCTTGTAAATACCTGAGGATGGTGACTCAGCCCTGAGCAGCCTCTTCCAGTGTTTGATTTTCCTTTCATTGAAGGTGTTTTTCACTGATACCCAATTTAAACCTCCCCTTGTACAGCTTGAAGCCATTTGGGATGAGGCTGACACCCATCTCACTACCATCACCTTTCAGGCAGTTGTAGAGAGTGATAAGGTTTCATCTTTGATCACATTCTGTGCTTCTGTGCTCCACAACCTCCCTGGAGGTGTTCAGGACCAGGTTGGATGAGGCCTTAAGCTACCTGTTCTAGTGGGAGATGTCCTTGCCTATGGCAGGGGGTTGGAACTGGCTGATCCTTGAGGTCCCTTCCAGCCTAAACCATTCTATGATCCTGTACCCCACTGATGCTCTCTGCTCTGTCCTGCAACTGACTGAGGGGGTGGAGAATAAATAAACTTCTGCTTTATAATTAGGGCTAATCACAGAACCATAACTGAGATGCTCCTGATGGGGATTTAATCAGACAGAACAAACCTCCCTTCTCCAGCCTGCTGGCTGCAAGGAGGCTGCACTGGGTAGGAAGGGCTTGGAGAAGGTTGTGGAGCATCATCCTGCCCTGCTAACAAAAAGGAAGGTGCTTGCTGCTGGTCCAGAGCCATTGCTGCTTTTCACTTCCCTTGCAGCAAAGGGAAGCTGACAGGTCCTAATTAGAGCCTGACATCTGTAATAAGCAAATATTATTCATCATGAAACAACTTTAACTATCAAAGAATCATTGCTGCTAATCGTTTCCAATAGACCTTCTTGGCTGTGGCAGGTCCTGGAAGCTGAGTTTGGCTTTTTTTTTTTATCCTTCCCTCCTTTTTTTTCCTCTTTGTTGATTTTTCATTTCTGTTTCTGTTTTCCAGGAGGAATTTCCCCTGAATTAACACATTGCAGCAGTCTTTTCTCCCCCCACCACCACCCCCCCCAAAAAAAAAAAACCAATCACACTTCTAATCACCTTATTTATAATTCAGCAACCATCTGCCCTAGCAGGGAATTGGCTGAGATGATGCATTAGAGCCTCTCTGCACTTATCTGCTGTGATAGGAGGTGGTGGAGTGAATTGAAGCTGGAAGAGGGCAGATTGAGACTGGAGATTAGGAAGAAATTCTTGACAGTGAGGGTGGGGAGACACTGGAACAGGTTGCCCAGGGAGGCTGTGGCTGGAGCCTCCACCCTGGAGGTCGAGAAAGGTTCTCCTGCATCTCTGTTCTGCCCTGGTGAGGTCACATCTGGAGTACTGTGTCCAGTTCTGGGCCTCCCAGGTTAAGAGGGACACAGAACTGCTTGAGACTCTCCAGTGCAGAGCCACAAAGATGCTGCAGGGAATGGAACAGCTCTGTTAGGAGGAGAGCCTGAGGGAGCTGGGGCTGGGAGCTTGGAGGAGCCTGAGAGGTGACCTCAGCAGTGGTTATCAATGTGTGCAGGTGAGTGGCAGAGGCTGCAGCCAGGCTCTGCTGGGGGATGCCCAATGCCAGCACAAGGGGCAGTGGTGGAAGCTGAGGCAGAGGAAGCTCCATGGAAACATGAGGAGGAATTTTTTCCCTGTAAGGGTGACAGAGCCTGGCACAGGCTGCCCAGGGAGGTTGTGGAGTCTCCCTCTCTGGAGAGATTCAAAACCCATCTGGATGTGTTCCGTGTGATCTGCTCTGAGTGATTCTGCTCTGGCAGGGGAGTTGGACTGGATGAGCTTTGCAGGTCCCTTCCAGCCCCTGACATTCTGTGATTCTGTGTTCAAGGCCAGGCTGGGTGAGGCCTTGAGCAGCTGAGCCTAGTTGAGAGCTGTCCCTGCCCATGATGGCAAAGTTGGAGGCGATGAAGCCTGAGGTCGTTTCTATCCTGACGAAATGATGCCTGAGGTCCCTTCCAACCTGAGCCATTCTCTGACTAACATGAACTCTGAGGCCAAGCACAGTGTGCTGGAGATTCAGGGTGATCTGGGTGCATTTCTGATGTCAAAGCATTGCAACAGAGCTCCAGGAAACGAGGGAAATGCTGCTGAGAGAAGGAAATGGAACCTTCACTCTGATCTGGATGCTCACCACCTGGTTGGGCTCTCCTTTTCTTAGGCTTAGACTGCAAAGGCTTAGCCTGGCTGCTGTGTGCCTGGCTCTGAGGTGCTTTCTGATCTAGATTTGTTGAAAGTTTCAGCAGGAGCTCTTAAAACAGAGCCCAGAAAGGCAGCTGGGAGCAGCACGGCAGGAACCAGCAGGCTCCCACCTGCTTCTGCCCTCTGCAGAGCAGCTCCCTGCAATTCATAACCAACTTCATCTTCAGCAAGGAGCTCTGCCTGACAGATTTCCATATGGCTGGAATTAAAATGTCAGGGGTAATCTTCTGTCAAAGCAAGTAGACTCCCTTGTGTCTGCTGCAGGTTTTTAGCCGTTTAAAGACACTTAAAATCTTTCTGAAGCTCCCTAAATTGAAAGAGACTAAGTCATTATGACTGACTTGTCTGCCTGGCTCCTTCTCCTCCTCCAAAGCGTGCATGGTTTGGAATTCTGAGTGAGGGAGCTGCTGGTAGTAGAGGATTATCCTGACTTTTCTGTTTGCTTTTCCCTCCCGCATCCACGGGCGGCTCTGATCCCACCAGCAGCAGGCGCAGCTCCACCGTCAGGAAGCAGGTAATTAACATGCCCTTAATAAGGGGGATAGGAGGGTGGATGGGGAAGCAGGTAATTAACATGCCCTTAATAAGGGGGGTAGGAGGGTGGATGGGGAAGCAGGCAAATGTTTCCTCCTCCCTTCCTTCCCCTCTCTTAGCTGAACCTTTCTGTTTCCAAGCGCTGCCTCTTGCTCCGGTCCCATCACTAAAACACCACCCAAGGGCTTGGCTCGGTGGCTTGGGCAAAACACAAAGATCAGTTGGCTCTTGCCTTTTGAAACCAGCAGATCCCCAGCAGCCTTGAGCTGTCTGGGCTCTGGTGGTTTATGTGTTTGGTGCTGTTATTTCTTTGTGCCCTTTTCCCCTTTATCTCTCCCTGCTCTCCCCCTGCAGTGCTGTTAAAGCAGTGAGTGCTCGCTGGTTGCGCTCCCTTGTCCTGAAGGCTTACAGAGTGATGCTTTTGTTTCTCTGCCTGGGTTGGATAATCTCTCACTGTTTAGTACCTGATGAGCTCAAATGTGTTTCTCTGAGATAGGGCAATACCAAACCGTGGCTCACTGCTGCTGTAAAGACAAAATATGGGTTGGAATTCTATTTAACAGCCCATCTTGGGGCGGGGGGGGATGCTGCTTTGTAGCTTTTAGGATCTCCCTTCCACGGGGAATCAAAGAAGAGCAAGTTGTGGGGTTGGTGTGCAGAGTCAAAGCTCTCTTCCTTCTCTGAGCTTAGCTGGTGTTCATTTATGCTCTAACAAATGGCCTTGCCCTGTGCTGAAAACGATGTGTGTGCTTGGTGGCCACTTGCATAAGCAGGGTTGGAAGTGTCTCAGGTCCTGACTCGAGTCTCTGATTAGATAAGCTAAAGAAGCAAACAAATCTCTCCTCAAACATTGAACCCAGAGCTCCACTTCAGGGAATGAACCTCCCTGAAGTCCTTTGCTATTATTTGGCTCTTTTTTCCCCCCCACCTCTCTTCTTCTTTGGATTGTGACCTAACAACTTCAAACACAACTGCTCGGAGAGGTTTCATCTCTGCCAGGGTTGCTTTGCTGCTCCTGTCAAACTCCCACCCCAAGTCTTGAGGGGGTGATGATGGTGTTTGGATGATTAGCAATAAGCATGTCCTCAGGGGCTGGTGGAGTGGCAGGATGGCTTCTGAAGTGTTCTTAATTGCTTGGTGTTGTGCAGCCTCTAGAAAGCCAGTTCTAACTGGCTGTGGCTAATTAGGAGAGGAATTATTGTCACTGTATGATTGAGTTCTATGACACTTCAATAAATAACATTCAATAGAAGGAGCCATTAAACCTAAATAAGATAGGAAAAGGCTTGAACTGGTTTATTTTTATACCTATATCTTTTTTTTCCTCCTCTGTGGAGCATCTCTTTGAGCTGATGGAAATCTGCTGCTGTAGCATCCTACCAAGAGAACATTTGGCTATCAATTAAGAGGCATTGCTGCCCGACACTGCTGGAGGAGAGGCTGTGCCTGAGCAGGAACAAGTTGTAATCACATCATCATTTTAATCACTGGCATCTGACCTCCAGCAAATTGCAGCACTTGTGTTTGCTGAGCTGCTCTTCCCCTAAAAGGGGAGGAAGAAGTGCAGATGCTGCAGAAATTGCCTGCAAAGTCATCTGGGAGCCTGTTGAGCAGAGAGCAGGAGGTGTGAAGGCTTCTTTCCCTGCTGAAAACCTACACTAAGGTTGTTTAAGATGGAAAGTGGCAGTTAAGGAGACTGAGCTGTGTTTGGGTCAGGGCCTGACAATGTTGGGTTTTTTTTGCCATGTGCAGCTCCTTTTGTGGTTGATCTTTAGTGGATTGTGAGCACTTTGCAATTTACTGCACACACCTGGCAGTGCAAGGAAGGAGGAGAGTGGCAGAGCAGAGGACAAACTGGCTTGCCATTGTGTGTGTGAGAGGGTTTATTTCCCCTCTGCCTCTTCCTCTTCCACTTCCTCCACTTTTACCATCACTGTGTCCTGACAGCTGCTCTTGTTTCCATCTCTCTCTGCACAGGATTCCTCACAAGCCATTCCCCTGGTGGTGGAGAGCTGCATCCGGTTCATTAGCAGGCATGGTGAGTGCCCAGGCTGGGCAAGGGGCTGGAGAGGACAGCTGAGGGACCTTGGGGTGTTCAGCCTGGAGAGAAGGAGGCTGAGGGGGGACCTCATTGCTCTCTGAAAGGAGGTTGCAGTGAGGTGGGGGTTGGGTTCTTCTCCCAAGGAACAAGAGATAGGACCTGGGCTGCAGCAAGAGCAGTGTGGGCAGCAGGGCAAGGGAGGGGATTCTGCCCCTTGGCTGTGCACTCCTCAATCCCCACCTGGAGTCCTGGGTGCAGTTCTGGAGCCTCCAGCACAAGCAAGACATGGAAGTGTTGGAGCCAGGGCAGAGGAGGCCACTATGATGCTGAGAGGGCTGCAGCAGCTCTGTTGTGAGGACAGGCTGAGAGCTCTGCAGCCTGGAGAAGAGAAAGTTTCAAGGAGACCTTGAAGTGATCTTCCTGGATCTGAAGGAGGCTCCAGGAGGGCTGGGGAGGGACTNTACCTAATCCATTCTATGTAAGGAGGAGATATCCTCAAGTTGCACCAGGGGAGGTTTAGGTTGGATATTAGCAAAAACTTTGGTCTGAAAGAGTGGTCAAGCCCTGGCACAGGCTGCCTGGGGCAGGTGGTGGAGTCTTCATTCCTGGATGGATTTCAGAGCCATGGAGATGTGGTGCTGAGGGACATGGTTCAGTGCTGACCTGGCAATGCTGGGTTAAGGGTTGATGATTTTAAAGGTCTCTTCCAACCCAAGCTCCTCTGTGGACAGAAGGAATGCTGTGATGTTTCTATCCAATGATCAGTGGTGTAGAAGCTCCAAGTGGCTCAGGACTTGATGCTTGTGCAGAGGAATCCCAGAGAGAGCTGTTCAAGGCCAGGCTGGATGAGGCCTGATGCAGCCAAGTCTGGTTGAAAAGCATCCCTACCCAGGGTGGGAAAGTTGGAGCAGATGACCTCTGAGGTCCCTTCTGACCTAAAACCATTCTGTGATCTTTTACTCTCCTCCAGGTTTGCAGCATGAAGGAATATTCAGAGTGTCTGGCTCACAGGTTGAAGTAAATGACATCAAAAATGCATTTGAGAGAGGTAAGGAAGATCCCTCCCAGGAGCCCAGAACTTCTTTTTTTTCCTACCAGATCTGTGCCTTTGTGTCAGTGTCCTGGACTGGGCTGTTTGGGCTGCAGCTGGGCTGTGTTTTGTTCCTTTTGGTTTGTGTCTTCCTTAGGTGAATGCAGCCCCAGCAGCTCCCCAGTGCTCATTAACCTTCCATGCTGAATTGTTTGGCATTCTGCTTTAGCTCCCAGAGCATGATAAATATTCTGAGTTCAATCTTCTCTCATGTCTGAGAGCTTATTGATTATTTGTAGCACTTCAGGATGAGGAGGATTTCATTATTGGGTGTAACTGCACTTTCCTACCCTTGCTCTTTGTGACTGGGCTGGGAAAGAGCAGCCCAGAGGGTGAAATTTGCTGGTTTCCATGGTCCTGATGGCACAGCTTGGGCCACCTTGGTTCCAAATATCAGCAAGGGAGGGAGTCAGTTTCAAGGCACTGCTAATTTGATGTGGCTTTTAATAGATCTGATTCCCTAAGTGATGAGGAACCAAACCATACAAAGGCAAAGAGCAGCTGGGAGCCTCCTGACTCATCAGCATCTTTTAGGCTGTTCTGCCTGGCAGGGCAGGTTGGGAAGGGACTGGCTCCTCAGGTAGCCCTTGCAGCACATCTGAAAGCAGAGCTTCTGTTCAGCTCTCTTCTCCCTTTCTGTTAATCCAGGGGTTGAAGGGGAGATCTTCTCACTCTGCAACCCCCTGAAAGGAGGTTGAAGTGAGGTGGGGGTCAGTCTTTTCTCCCTAGAAACAAGAGGAAATGGCCTCAAGTTGTACCAGGGGAGGTTTGGGTTGAAGATTAGAAGAAACTTCATCATTGAAAGGGTTCTCAAAGCCTGGCACAGGCTGCCCAGGGAGCTGGTTGAATCCTCATCCCTGGAGGTGTTCCAGAGAGGCAGAGATGTGGTGCTGAGGGCTGTGGATTAGCAGCAGATGGTAGAGTTAGAGAATGGTTGGACTCAAGTGACCTTAAAGGTCTTTCCTAGGCAAAGGAATTCTGTGATGCTGATCACTCTGGAAGAGCAGAGTCAGGGTGATCCTCTGCTTGCTGCTGGGAGAGGTGAGCAGTGTCCTAGCAAGTTCATTTTGCTCTTGGGAAGAGAGGAGTTTAGTGACCAACATGGGTGAAGTGTGGCATCAAGTTTCACCTGCCTCCATCTCCATCTCCCTGCATTTCAGTAGCTGAAGGGCACCTGCAGGAAGGTTGGGAGGGGCTGTTTAGGAGGGCCTGTGGTGATGGGACAAGGGGCAATGGTTTGCTGCTGAAGCAGGGGAGATTTAGGTTGGACATCAGGAGGAGGTTCTGCACAGTGAGAGCTCTTCTTCTGGAGGGCATCTCAAGGCACTTGGAAGAGAAGAAGGTTATCAGGAGCAGTCAGCATGGATTTACCAAGAGAAGTCATGCTTGACTGACCTGACAGCATTCTGTGATGCCATAACTGAATGGGTAGGTTCAGGGAGAGCAGTGGATGTAGTCTACCTTGACCCTAGCAAGGCCTTTGACACCATCTCTCATGACATCCTAGTGAGCAAGCTCAGGAAGTGTGGGATGGAAGAGCAGGCAGTGAGGTGGGTTAGGAGCTGGTTACAAGATAGAGTTCAAAGAGTGATGATCAATGGTGCCAGGTCCAGCTGGAGAGCTGGAATCAGTGCAGTCCCCCAGGGATCAGTGCTGGGTCCAGTCCTGTTCAACATCTTCATCAGTGACATTGATGAGGGCACAGACAGAGTCTGCTCAGCAAGTTTGCTGCTGACGCCAAGCTGGGAGGCTTGGCTGAGACAGCTGCAGGCTGTGAGGCCATCCAGAGAGACCTGGAGAGACAGAGCTGGGCACAGAGGAGCCAAATGAGGTTCAACAAGGCCAAGTGCAGAGTCCTGCATCTGGGGAGGGATAATAAACTGCAGCAGGACAGGCTGGGAGGTGACTGCTGGAGAGCAGCCCTGTGGAGAGGGCCCTGGGAGTGCTGGGGGAGAACATCCATGGGGCAGCAATGTGCCCTAGGGCCAATGGGATCCTGGGGGACATTAAGCAGAGTGTGTCCAGCAGATCAAGGGAGGTTCTCCTCCTCCTCTGCTCTGCCCTGCTGAGACCTCATCTTGAGTACTGACTTCAGGTTTGGGCTCCCCAGTTGAAGAGGGACAGGGATCTGCTGGAGAGGGTCCCAGCAGAGCACTATGAGGGTGATGAGGGGACTGGAGCACTGTCTGAGGGACCTGGGGCTGCTTAGTCTGGAGAAGAGAAGACTGAGAGGAGATTTAATCAATGTTTATAACTCTCTGAGGGCTGGGGGTCAGGAGTGGGGGACAGGCTCTGCTCACTGCTCCCTGGGATAGGACAAGCAGCAGTGGATGGAAGCTGCAGCACAGGAGGTTGCAGCTCAACACAAGGGGCAACTTCTTGCCTGGAAGGGTCCCAGAGCCCTGGCACAGGCTGCCCAGAGAGGTTGTGGAGTCTCCTTCTGTGCAGCCTTTCCAGACCTGTCTGGATGTGTTGCTGTGTGACCTGAGCTGGATTGTGTGGTGCTGCTGTGGCAGAGGGATTGGACTGGATGATTTCCTTGGGTCTCTAGGGAACAACTCCTTGAGTGAGCATCCTTTCACCTGTAAGCCAGCCAGACTGGGGCAGATCTGTCCCAAAGATGCCCCCCTCAAGTTCAACCTCAGGGGTCTGTGTCCTGCTGAACCAAGTTTAGGATTCTCAGTGGCCTCTCACATAAGCAGACCTCGTTGCTCTCTACAGCTCCCTGAAGGGAGGCTGTAGCCAGGTGGGGGTTGGTCTCTTCTCCCAGGCAACCAGCAACAGAACAAGGGGACACAGCCTCAAGCTGTGCCAGGGCTGGTTCAGGCTGGATGTGAGGAAGAAGTTCTTCCAGCAAGAAAGATTGGCATTGGAATGGGCTGCCTGGAGAGGTGGTGGAGTCCCCATCCCTGGAGGCTGCAGGAGGCACTTAGTGGCATGGGTTAGTTAATGAGAAGGGTTAGGTGGTAGGTTAGACTCAGTGATTTCCAACCTGGTTGATTCTGTGATCTCCACTGACTCTGCCTTGGCTCCAGATGAGACTTTGCATCAAGGTCTGAAGCTCACAGCCCACCCAAATATCTGCAGCACAGAGCCTGAAGTGTTACTACTGCTGGAGGAGTGGGCGAGAGGCAGGCAGTCGGGTGGCAGACTGGGATCTGCTGGGCAGAAAGCTGGCCCAGATCTCCTGGGAGTGCTGTCAGAGACCTCCCTGCCCGACTGGCATGCACAGGAGAGTTCTCCCTCCACCTCACTCTGCCTCTTGGGCCGTTGGAATGGGTGGGGGTTAGCTGCAGCAATCTTTTTCGCTCCAGCTGGGCTGCAGCCTTCCAGTCTGATACTTTGCCTCCAGTGTTCTGATTTCTTTTTTCCCCTTGCCTGCTTTTCTTTTCCTCATCCCAAAGGAGAGGATCCGTTGGCTGGGGACCAGAATGACCACGACATGGATTCAATAGCAGGAGTTCTGAAGCTCTATTTTCGAGGGCTGGAGCATCCTCTCTTCCCTAAGGACATCTTCCATGATCTGATTGCCTGTGTCAGTAAGTACAGAAAGATCTGAATAGAAGTGGGAATTCACTCTTCTAATCTCCCACTTCTCTCTCTCCTTCCTTTTTCTTCCCTCCAAAGTAAGCTTTTTGTGGTTGCTGTTTTGGTTTGTGTTGTGCTGGTAGCCTGGGCTCTGTTAGCCAGGATCTACCTGGCAGCCCCTCTGCTGCTGCTGAATGAACAAGGAGATGGAAAGGGACAGAGAGAGAGAGATGGAGGTGGAAATGCCCAGGTTGTAAGGGCTGTGTCATGGAGCTTTCTGAGGTGGTGCTTTGGGACAGGTTTTACTTTAAAAGAGGACAAAAACCAAAGCCCTCCACTTCTGACAAATAATCTTGCAGACCTCTCATCCAGCAGAAGGTGTCAGAAGTGCCCTCTCAGGAGCAGAGATTAACCTCTGAGCTTCCCCTAGATAGCTACACAGTGTCTGTCTTGTCTGCTGCTCTGCTCTCACCTTGCCTGCAGCTGGCAGAGTGCTTGGCAGGTACCTTTTAGCTTCTGTTGATTCCTGCTAAAGGATATCAATCAGCAGGGCAGTCTCAGTCCAGTTGTTAACGTTTGCTGCTGGCTTCTAAAAGCTGATTCTGGTAAGCAGAGAGTTGTTTGTGAGCGGTTTGTGTGTGACCAACCTCGTTTTAAACCTCCTTCTGAGAGGGAGAATGATTCTATTGTCCACGTCCTGAAGTGGCAGCCTTTGAAGTGGAGCAGGAGATAACTGCTCCTAAAGCCCCTGGTGGTGGTTTCCTTCTCCTGATAAATGCATTTCACAGAGCTGAAATCACTAAAAAAGGGAAATCTGCTCCCAAATAAGATCTCCTTCCCGAGCTGATTTCTGCTGCCCACTTAGTTCTCAGTGGGCTGCTGCAGGCAGAGCTCTTTGCCTCACCCTGCAACTGTGTTCAGGCTGGAGCAGAGGAGGCTCCCAGGTGACCTTCTTGTGGCCTTCCAGGATCTGAAGGGGGCTACAAAAAAGCTGGGGAGGGACTTTTTAGGGTGTCAGAGAGTGCCAGGGCTGGGAGGAATGGAGCAAAGCTGGAGGTGGGGAGAGTGAGGCTGGAGGTGAGGAGGAAGTTGTTGAGCAGGAGAGTGGTGAGAGGCTGGAATGGGTTGCCCAGGGAGGTGGTTGAGGCCCCATGGCTGGAGGTGTTTGAGGCCAGGCTGGCTGAGGCTGTGTGCAGCCTGCTCTAGGGTAGGGTGTCCCTGGGCATGGCAGGAGGGTCGGAACTGGCTGCTCCTTGTGGTCCCTTCCAACCCTGCCTGATTCTATGATTCCATGTTCGCCCCTCTGGGAGGGCTGTGCAATTCCTGCTCTAAGCACCCACCTTGCCAGGGCAGCTTCCATCAGCCTTTGTGCCAGAACTCTGGAAGCAGATGAGATCCGAAGCTCCCACGCTGGGGAGAGGCTTGCAGTGGAGTTCACTGGCCTGGATTAAAAATGCTGTGGCCAGCAGGAGCAGGGAGGGGATTGTGCCCTTGGACTCAGCTGTGTTGAGGCCACAGCTCAAGTGTTGTGGTCAGTTTTGGGCATCACAATACAAGAGAGATGTGGAGGTGCTGGAGTGGGTCCAGAGGAGGGCAACAAAGCTGGGGAAGGGCCTGGAGAATTAATTTTAGGAGGATTTATCTTGTGAGAATAAATCTTATGAGGGTAAATCTGACTGAGGGAGCTGGGAATGGTTACTTTGAAGAAGAGGAGGCTGAGGACAGAGCTCATTGCTGTCTACAGCTACCTGAAGGGATGTTGTGGAGAGGCTGCTGGGCTCTTCTCACAGAGAACTGGAGACAGAAGAAGGGGAAATGGCCTCAAGCTGAGGCTGGGGAG
This sequence comes from Tricholaema leucomelas, assembly GCA_013400475.1. NCBI lineage: Eukaryota > Metazoa > Chordata > Aves > Piciformes > Lybiidae > Tricholaema lacrymosa > Tricholaema leucomelas. The sequence goes on from WAAF01008076.1 coordinate 95,512, forward strand.
GGTTAGATTGGACGTTAGGAAAAAGCTTTTCATGGAGAGAGTGGTCAGGGACTGGAATGAGCTGCCCAGGGTGGTGGTGGAGTCACCCAGCCTGGCTGTGTTTCAGGGTGGTTTGGATGTGGTGCTTGGGGCTGTGGTTTAAGGTGAATGTTGTAGAGGAAGGTTCTAGGTTGGCCTTGGTGCTCCTGAGGGGCTTTGCCAAGCTGCTTCTTGCTGTCTTTCTGGGATTCACATGTTCAGAGACCTTCACTGGCAAAGGCTTCCCCAGGGGGTTCCGCAGCCTTCCACACTCCCATGGCAGGCAGCGCTGGGGGCATGAGCAGATCCTTCTCCTTCCTGCTGCTGTGCTGCTGGTTGCCCTCCTTAGTGCTTTGCAGAGGAGCCCTCAGGGTATACAGTGGTGGTGGTGGTGGTGGTGGGCATGGTGAGGGCTGACTCTGGTGCTCTGCCTTCCTTGCAGCAATGGATAACCTACAGGAGCGAGCTCTCCACGTCCGCAAAGTGCTGCTGAACCTGCCCAAGACCACTCTGATCGTCATGAGATACCTCTTTGCCTTCCTCAGCCAGTGAGTATCCCTGCTGCAGGACCTGGGGTGCACCTGAGGAATGGCAGAGCCAAATGGCAGAGCCAAATGGCAGCCAGCAGATGGCCACTGCTGCCACCTGACCTCTCTGAAGGCCATCAGCATCTCAGCTTTAATGCAGACCCACAGCTGTCGTGCACCAGCCCCTCCCCAGCTGTGAGCAGCAGAAAGCTGGGGTGAGTCAGCCTGGAGAGGGGAAGGCACTGGGGAGACCTTAGAGCTGCCTTCCTGGAGCTGAAGGGATCCTACAGGAAGACTGAAGAAGGAGTTTTCATAAAGGTGTCTAAAGGCAGGGCAAGGTCTGACATCTGAGTCGAGGCAATGCCAAGCACAAATCCAGACTGGGCAATGCCAGGTTGGAGAGCAGCCCTGAGGAGAGGGACTTGGGGGNGAGCATGAGAGTGGTGAGAGGCTGGAATGGGTTGCCCAGGGAGGTGGTTGAGGCCCCATGGCTGGAGGTGTTTCAGGCCAGGCTGGCTGAGGCTGTGGGCAGCCTGCTCTAGGGTAGGGTGTCCCTGGGCATGGCAGGGGGTTGGAACTGGCTGCTCCTTGTGGTCCCTTCCAACCCTGACTGGTTCTGTGATTCCATGAAGCTGAGGGAGAGCAGGGTTAGACTGGAGCTGAGAAAGATGTTCTTCAGCACAAGGGTAGGGAGACACTGGAATGGGTTGCCCAGAGAGGTTCTGGCTGCCTCCTCCCTGGGGGTGTTCAAGGCCTTGAGCAGCAGAGTGTAGTTGAGAGGTGTCCCTGCCCATGCTGGGGGGAGGTTGGAGTAGATGATCTCTGGGATCCCTTCCAACCTAAGCCACTCTATGAAAGCCCAAAGCAAAGCTTCCCAGCTCAGCTGTGTTCTCCAGCAGATGATGATGATTTGTGCTGATAACTCTCCCTCCCACTTCTGTCTCTTGCAGTTTATCTCAGTTCAGTGAGGAGAACATGATGGATCCCTACAATTTAGCCATCTGCTTTGGGCCAACGCTGATGTCTGTGCCTGAAGGTCATGATCAAGTCTCTTGCCAAGCTCATGTCAATGAACTGATCAAAACCATCATCATCCAACATGAGAACATCTTCCCAGGACCCAGGGAGCTGGAGGGTCCAGTCTATAGCAGAGGTGGAAGCACTGAGGATTACTGGTATGATGGCACTGAGGAACAGATGAGTGCCTGGATAGCTACTCCTGATCAGCCTGCTCCACTCATGCCTTCTGCCTGGGCTCCTTCTGGATCTGAGCAGCTGGCTCAGCCTTTCCACAGTCTGTGGAAAGGGGGAATGGGTTTAAACTGGCAGAGATTTAGACTGGATGTTAGGAGGAAGTTCTTTACAGTGAGGGTGGTGAGACACTGGCACAGGTTGCCCAGGGAGGTTTGTGGCTGCTTCCTCCCTGGAGGTGTTTAAGGCCAGGCTGGATGAGGCCTTGAGCAACCTGCTCTAGTGGGAGGTGTCCCTGCCTATGGCAGGGGGTTGGAGCTGGCTGATCCTTGAGGTCCCTTCCAACCTAAACCATTCTATGACTCTATGTTTTGTGGAGGGGCTGATGATGCCTCTGGGGGATCTCTGGAGAGGCAACGAATTCGAGGGGCTGGTAGAAAGCAGCTATGCAGTTGTCAAACTCAGCTCCCTTAGCGTGAAGGGCAAGGCTGGGGAGGGATTTTCACCAGTGGCTGCCAAAATCCCCTGCTCTGCTTCTTTTCCTTTTCTTTTCCCCACCCTCCCCCTCCCCACTTTGGCTTTTAATTTTCCTCTTTTCCCTGCATGTCTCCAGTGCCTTTGCTTCAGACCCAGGGGTCACTTGCAGCTGAACCTAGAAAGCTGTGGCACGGTTTAATTTGCAGGGCAGCAGTGCTGGGTTGGGGGAGGGAGGAAGGAGGAATGCAAAATCACCATTTCCAGCCAGCAGAAAGCTCCAGAGGCTCTGCTGCTGCCTGCTCGCTCTGAAAGCCACATCTGGAAGCAATTCAGCCGGAGCGGCTCCTGTCATCTGGGGTGGAAGGTTTGGGGGGGAGTGGGGGGAAGGAAAGGAGGTGTTTGCTTTTCCTACTGGCCGAGTTGATCTCTCCCTCTGAAAAGGAGGAATGTTAAATTGGGTCCTGCTTCTCCCCACCCCCTGCTCCTTCCCTTCCTCCAGTGTCCCCAGGAATGCAAATGGTTCATCTGCTGCAGTAAATAGATTGCCTGCAGCGGAGGCACTCCGGTGATGGAGCTGCCTTGTGGCTATCAGCTCGCTCCAGCTACGTGTGGTGAGGAGAGGCTGCTCCATGCTTGCTGCAGAAAAACTTGCCAGAGCCTCCTCTGGAAAGCCTCTTTGAGTTTTGTTTTTTTTTTTGCCCTTCACTCTGATCTTTTTAGCTGATGTTAGATAGGAAGGGATGGTGGAGAAAGTAATTCCAGCATGTTGATGGCCTGAGGGAAACACTGGCAGGAGAGGTTTTGTCACCCTGACAGGAGATTTTTGTCCCTTCAGGTGAAGGGAAGAAAACTGTGAAGTGTGTAGGGGTCCAGCCAGTGTGGGTGACACTTCCCATGGGCATGTAGGAGGCGAAATGCCCTGGAAGGGGACACCTCTGAAGGCTTTAGGGGGTGTTTTCCTTTGCCCTTCCTAGCCACTCTAAGACCTGACTAAGCAGAGACTGGTAGAAGCAAGCAAGGGAGGGAGACTGCTTCATAAAGCCAGGCAGAAGCATCTGATTCCTGTTCAAGCATCCTCACAGCTCTGGTGTTTCAGTAGTTAGTTAGTTGATTAGTTAATTAGGAGTTACAGGGCTCCAGGAGGGCTTCATGCCACAGGGTGTGAGGCCAGCATGGTGAAGCCTGGTCCTTGAGCTCCAGGGAATGGAGCTGGCCTCGTTTGTGACCTCCTGGGTGCCACTTTGCTGGCCTGAGTTGTCTTTGTGCTGGGAAACTCCATGCCTTTGCTGTGGAGGCTGTTTGGGCTTGGTGCTGTGGCTCATGAGCTGTGTCCCCAGGCCTGGGAGCTCTGTGTCCCCAGGCCTGTGCTCCTGCTGCCACTGATTCTTGTTTCAAAGTCAGCAGCTGCCCAAGAGCTCTGAGAGGACTCACCAAGGGCAGGGCAAGCTTCAGAGGTTATGACAAATCCAGAGCTGTGCTGCAGGTGTCCTTGAAATGCTGCTTTTGAGTCAGGCCCAGGACTGTGCTGCTTCTGTCTGTCCATCTAGTAGTGTCTGGAGCATCTCAGTGCACTGGAGCAGCAATGTGAGGGGCAAAGGCTGAGAGCCTTGGAGCTGTTGAGCCTGGAGAAGAGCAGCCTCAGAGGGGATCTGAGCAATGCTCAGCAACAGGTAAAGGGTAGGGGGCAAGAGGCTGGGGCTGGGCTGTCATCAGTGGTGCCCAGTGGCAGGACAAGGGGCAGTGGGCACCAACTGGGCCCAGGAGGTTTCATCTGTGCAGGAGGAGAAACTTCTCAGGTGTAAGAGTGCTGGAGCCCTGGAGCAGGCTGCCCAGAGAAGTTGTGGAGTCTCCTCTGGAGAGCTTCCAACCCCCCCTGGCCATTGTGCTCCTGGGCAAGCTGCTGTGTGGGTGCCCTGCTTTGGCAGAGAGTTGGAGTGGATGATCGCCAGAGGTCCCTTCCAACCCTTCCCATGCTGGGATTCTGTGGCTTGAGACTGCAGAAGGGCAGCATGGGGAGAATCCAGGAGTGCTGCACACTGGCACAGGGGAAGAAGACAGCTCCTGGGTGCTCCACTTGCCCTGCTTGCCTCGGGTGGCTTCTACTGCTTGTTCTTTCACAGCCCTCAGGGGTGAAACCCAGCAGCCTGACACTTCCCACTGCAGCTTCCTGGAGCTCACATGTCTAAGAAGCTGAAACTACAGCAAGGAGAGGATTATTTGTCTCTTTTTTTGTGGTGGAAAGTGGTGTTGGAGGCATGGCCAGGAAGGGAGACGTGGTCCTAGTGCAGTGCTGGGAGCTGAGGTGCTGGCTCTACCCGACATGACTTCACTGTCTGCCTGAAACTTTAGCCCTCTCCTCCTGGGACCCCCCTCCTTTGGCTTCAGATTCTTCTGTAAACTGTATTAAGTAGCATAAAGGCTCTGGGAGAGGTTGAGTCCAGAGGTAGTGAGTCAGAAGGTGGTGAGGCAGCTTCATGTCACATGGATTAAGCAGAATGAGAGATCAAAATCCTTCAAACGTTTCTTCTCCTGCCCTTTTTCTGGTCTTTGAAGGAGGTGGATTGCCAAAGGGAGAGGACTGGACATCCTTGACCACTCATTTTAACCACTGCAAGGCCAGAATGCAGGATGGAATTGTGTGAAGAGAGTTAAAAATCCCCTCCAGTGAGTTACAGCAGCTCTGGAGCCCAGGAGGTTCCATCTGACCAGCAGGAGAAACTTTGATGTGAAGGTGCTGGAGCTCTGGAGCAGGCTGCCCAGAGAGAGGTTGTGGAGTCTCCTTCTCTGCAGAGCTTCCAACCCCACCTGGCCATTGGGGTCCTGGGCAAGCTGCTGAAGGGAGAGGACTTGACATCCTTGACCACTCATTTTAACCACTGCAAGGCCAGAATGAGGATGGAATTGTGTGCAGAGAGTTAAACATCTCCTTTGAGTTACAGCAGCTCTGTGGGAGCTGCTTGGGAGAAGCAGTGGAGCCTCTTCCAGTCTCTTCTCTGCTCCTATCCTGAGGGAGCTGCTCCTGTAGCTGCTTTGGTTGTCACTTGTTGTCTATTGATCCTTGCAAAGCTTTTCCTCCTGCCAAACATCAATGAGCACTTTGGGTGGCTTGGGTGCTCTGTAAATAAAGCTTCCAGACAATTGATGTGGCTGTGGGAGTCGTTCAGTGAAATGAATGGGACAGTTTAAGGCTGGGATGAAAGGAAAGGATGAAGATGACAAAGTCAGGCCTGGAGATATGAATTGAGAACTGATTTCCCCCAGGAAGTGGCAGCTATCTCATCAGTCATCTAATGAGCTAATTAGAGCAACAGAGACTACAGCTAAGGGAATAATTTGGGCATGGCAAAGAGGAGCTAAACCCAAGGTGCCACTGCTGCCTGACTCAGAAGGTCTCCAGGGGTTGTGAGATCTGAAGTTGGACTTTGCTGATAGCTCACAAGAAGGTTAAGGAAGATGTTTGGTTTGCTTGATCAAATAAGAGCTGAGCTGGAGGGTTGGAGCCTGTGACTCCCAAGATGTGCAAATGCAGTGCCTGTCACAGTGCAACCTAGAGCCTGACTTCTGGGAGGGATGCTCCTGGTTATCTTGGATGAGGGAGGGGCTGGAGCATCTATCTGAGGAGGAGAGGCTGAGAGCCCTGGGGCTGGTGAGCCTGGAGGAGAGCAGCCTGAGAGGGATCTTAATTCTAAGTAGTGAAGGGTGGCTGGCAGGAAGGGGCCAGGCTCTTGGCAATGCTGTCCTCTGGCAGGACAAGAGGCAGTGGATGCAAACTGGAACCCAGGAAGTTCCATCTGAACAGGAGGAGAAACTTCCTAGGTGTGAGGGTGCTGCAGCCCTGGAGCAGGCTACCCAGAGAGGTTGAGGAGTCTCCTTCTGTGGAGACTTCCAAGACCCATCTGGATGTGTTCCTGTGTGACCTGCTTTGGCAGCAGGGGCTGGCTGGATGATATCTAGAGGTCCCCTCCAGCCTCTGCTGTTCTATCATCCCTTGACTGCTGTAAACAAGGGAGCTCCATTCCTGCCCCTGTAAAGCAGCATCTCTCTTTCCTTCTGTTGCAGTGAAAGTCCCCACGGAGAGAGAGCCTCAACAGAAGACTCTGCTCAGGACGTCACAGCTGAGCACCACACCAGTGATGATGGTATGCAGAGTGCTCACTCCCTGGGTAACTGGGGCAGGCTGGTGGGGGGGAGGCAGAGGAGGCACTGCCTTGCTTTAGACTCCACTTTGGATCTAACTCTAAAGAGTTGTTTGAAAGAGGCTCTTTCCTCTCACCTTGGCAGAAGAACCCAACCCCACCTGGCTCCAACCTCCATTCAGGGAGCTGTAGAGAGCAATTAGGTCTCCCCTAAGCCTCTTCTTCTCCAGCCTGAACAACCCCAGCTCCCCCCAGCTGCTCCTCACCAGCTTTATTCTCAAGTGAAGCTGTCCCTATTCCTCCCAAAGCCAAGTTGTCATCCCAGCCCCCTTCCCTGAATCAGTTTGGGGCTGGGGGGAAGAAGAGGCTGTGTTTTGTTGAGCAGTGTGGCCAGCAGGAGTTTCTTCTGCCCCTGTGCTCAGCACTGCTCAGGACACCTCTGGAGTGCTGTGTCCAGTTCTGGGCTCCTCTATTCAAGAGAGATGTTGAGGTGCTGGAAGGTGTTTGGAGAAGGGCAGCAAGGCTGGGGAGGGGCCTGGAGCACAGCCCTGTGAGGAGAGGCTGAGGGAGCTGGGGGTGTGCAGCCTGCAGCAGAGGAGGCTCAGGGCAGAGCTCATTGCTGTCTGCAGCTGCCTGCAGGGAGGCTGTAGCCAGGTGGGGTTGGGCTCTGCTGCCAGGCAGCAACAGAAGAAGGGGACACAGCCTCAAGCTGTGCCAGGGCAGGTCTAGGCTGGATGTTAGGAGGAAGTTGTTGGCAGAGAGAGTGATTGGCATTGGAATGGGCTGCCCAGGGAGGTGGTGGAGTGGCTGTGTCTGGAGGTGTTGAAGCCAATCCTGGCTGGGGCACTTAGTGCCATGGTCTGGTTGGTTGGGCAGGGCTGGGTGCTAGGTTGGGCTGGCTGAGCTTGGAGCTCTCTTCCAACCTGCTTGATTCTATGATCCTATGACTCTGTGATCCCTCCTGTCTCCATCAGCCTTGCTGTAGGAGTGGGCACTCAGGCTTAGGGACACACACAGGAGGTCAGAAGTGCTGCAGGACCAGCAGGTTGTGTGTTAAATTCTGTGTGTGAGTGGAAGGGTTTCAGACTGCAGCTTTCCTGCAGGGGCTGTCAGGGAGGAGTGTTTGCCTTGCTGCTAGCTCTTCTCACAGCTTGCTTCTCTGAGTAGAAGTGTAGTAGGAAAAAAAGCTACTGGAAATTAGAGGCTAAAAATCACTTCTCTGGAGGAGAGCCAGAGTCCTGAACAGCAAATTGGAAACATAAGAAACCTGAGTGCTGCACTCCTCTGGAACAATAAACACTTCTTAATGAAACCAAACCACACTCCCACTCCCTTCCTAAACAGAAGGGGACACCAAAACCCAGCCTTTGGGTGCTGTTAGTGCTCTGGAGAAGCTGGCTCCAAAGGCAAAAGAAGCAAGAGGAAGAAGAAGGAGCCCAAAGCAGTACCCAGGTGCTTTGGGGAAGCTGGAGCAAGGCAGCTCCCAGGAGCTGCAAGCAGGAGCCAGACTCTGCTCAGCCTCACAAGTGTCCTACTGCTTGCTGAGGGCTGAGAGTGGGGGGCAGTGGGGGGCTGGTGGTGGTGGGGGTGTATGGGGCTGATGGTGAGGTCTGTGTGGGGCTGAGGGTGGGGTCTGTGTGGGGCTGGTCGGGGGCTGTCAGTGAGGGCTGGTGGTGTGTGTGTGTGTGTGAGGCTAGTGGTGGGGTCAGTGTGGGCTGGTGAAGGGGTCAGTGTGGGCTGGTGAAGGGATCAGTGTGGGTCTGATGATAGAATCATAGAATCAACCAGGTTGGAAGAGACCTCCAAGATCATCCAGNGCTAGGTTGGGCTGGCTGAGCTTGGAGCTCTCTTCCAACCTGCTTGATTCTGTGATTCTTGTCCAGGAAGAGAATCCACAGATCCCTTTCTGCAGGAAAGAACCAAAACCATTCTATGATTTCCATGGACTGCTTGGCAGTGTTAAAGCTTCTTTAGAGTAATTAGAGGCTGAAGTCCACTGGGGCCATGTGGCTGAGCTCATCTCCATTCCCCTGATGTCTGCCTGGAATTGGGAGCTGGCTTCAATGTCTGTTTAGATTGAAACCCTGGCAGATTTTTCCAAGTATTAATAATAATCCATGTGAATGGGATGTTGCTTTTCCCCTGTGTCTGAAGGCCTCCACTGTCCTCCTGGCTCAGAGCTGAGCCCTACAGGGACCCAGATTAGAGCCTGGTGGCAGACACCTCATGGCTCCGCTTCTTCTGTGACCTCTCCAAGGAGGTCCAGTGGGATTTGGAGTGGGTTGTGTAGTTCCAAGCAGGGAGGCAGTTGGATTTGGGGCAGGTGGAGCATCTCCAGGCTTGGGAGCAGGCAGGTTTGGGACAGGAGGAACATCTCCAGGCTCAGGAGCAGGCAGATTTGGGGCAGGTGGAGCATCTCCAGGCTTGGGAGCAGGCAGGTTTGGGACAGGAGGAACATCTCCAGGCTCAGGAGCAGGCAGATTTGGGGCAGGTGGAGCATCTCCAGTCTCATGAACAGTCAGATTTGGGGCAGGATGGGCATTTCCAAGCTCATGAACAGTCAGATTTGAGGCAGGTGGAGCATCTCCAAGCACAGGAGCAGTTGGTTTGGAGCACAGAGCTGCTGTGCTCAGCCCTTGCACTGCACAGCCCAGCTGCAGGAAGCCCAGGGGAGCCTCTTGCTCTCCCCATAGCTGCCCAAAGCCCAGCAGTGGAGCTTGCAATGTATTCATTTGCATCCATCCCAGCTGGATGAGTGGCACAGCCTCCCACAGTGCCAGGATCTGCTCTCCAGGGTCAGGTGAACCTCACAGGCAGCAGAAATTCTTCCTCCTCAATAGCTGCTTTGTTTCTGAAGCAGCCTGGAGTCAGAGGATGTTGCCCTCCCTAAATGCTGATGGCTCCTGCTTGCCTGCCCAGCAGGTTTGCTTCAGCTGCCTTTAAGAGAGCCTCCCCTGGGCAGATTTGTGTCTAGAAGGTTCCTAATCACTGCCCAGCTTTGAAGTTAGGGTTTGTCTTAATCAGGCACTCATTCTTGCCAGCACCACTTCCACCTTTGTACACTGTAAGTGCTTTGGTGACCTGGAAAAGATGGATGTGGCCAGCACATGGATATTAGAGAAGGTTGAGAGGAGATCTTGATGTTTATAAATAGCTGAAGGGTGCAGGGCAAGAAGATGGGGCCAGGCTCTTCGGTGTCCTGTGACAGGATGAGGGGCAACAGACACAAAATGGAACCCAAGAAGTCCCAACTGAACCTAAGGAGAAATTTCTTAGGTGTGAGGGTGCTGGAAGCCTGGAGCAGGCTGCCCACAGAGGTTGTGGAATCTCCTCTGCAGAGATTCCAACCCCCCCTGGCCACTGTGATCCTGGGCAAGCTGCTGTGAGTGTCCTGCTTGAGCAGGGGGCTTGGACTGGGTGATGTCCAGAGGTCATTTCCCACCTCCAGCATGCTGGGGATTGGACATTAGATGAAACTTTCTTCCCTGAAAGGGTTCTCAGTCACTGGCAGAGGCTGCCCAGAGAGGTGACTGAATCCCCATCCCTGGAGGCGTTTCAAAGCCACAGGAATGTGGTGCTCAGGGCCATGGTTTAGCCCCAGGCTTGGTAGCATTAGAGAATGGTTGGACTTGACCTAAAAGGTCATTTCCAGTCTAAACAACTCTGTGATCAGTTAGTGTTGAAATCACAACACCTCCATATTCCATATGCCAGGGGTTGCCCTCTGGATCTTCCAGCAGCCACCCTCGATCCTTCCTCCCATCCTTCGCTGGTAGTTTTGAGCTGTTGAATTCCTCCCTGGGCCCAAGTGCTTGGCAAATGCTTGTTTTTTTTCCCTTCTGTCTCCTAGAGTGTGAGCCCATAGAAGCCATAGCCAAGTTTGACTACGTTGGCAGGACTGCCCGAGAGCTGTCCTTCAAGAAAGGAGCTTCCCTCTTGCTCTACCAACGAGCCTCGGACGACTGGTGGGAGGGACGGCACAACGGCATCGACGGCCTCATCCCTCACCAGTACATCGTGGTCCAAGACACGTATGTGCCCCTCTGGAGCCCCACCTTGCAGGGGGGGCTTGCTTAAAAACTCACCTGTGCAGCTGGAGGGTTGGGCTCAAAGGGTTGAAATCAACACGCAGAGAGTTCAGCCTCGGAGCTTCCCTGCCAGAAGGGAGGCGTCCCGGAGCGAGCAGAGCTCTGTAGGTGGCCACGTCCATGGAGGTGTGAGGGAAGGTTGGTCTCGTCCATTGTGGCACGGTATG
>WAAF01008078.1:1243-34581 GCA_013400475.1 Tricholaema leucomelas
TCTCTTCTCTTCTCTTCTCTTCTCTTCTCTTCTCTTCTCTTCTCTTCTCTTCTCTTCTCTTCTCTTCTCTTCTCTCCTCTTTCTATACTAAAGCACCTGGTAGATAGATCACATTTTCTGAGAGGCTTCTGAAACTCTGCTTTCAGAGCAGTAACCACAACAAAAAAATACTCATTTTTTCTAGCTAGTCACCTTTAAATGATGCTTTTGTGTTAGATACTATGCCTTAGATGTGGTCTCAAAACAGAGCATTGAGTCTCCCACACCAGAATTTCTCTCCATGGAAATTTTAGTGTTGGTTTTATTTACCTTATTTTGTCTTCCACTGTCAACTAAGCTGTGTCCTGTTGATGAAAGGGGAAAAAAAAAAGCCCCATGTTAAGAAAGCACAACCCATAGCTGGTTGCACGTTAATTTCTGTGTCATTTTGTTGCTTTGGATTTGCCTTATATATTTTTTTATTTCAAAATATTAATTCAATTAATTTATACATTAAAGAAAAAAACATCATTAGATGCATTCCATCTTTTCCAGTGGGTTAAAAAAGGATTTAGCAATTGAGTCATATTTGTGCATCTCATCTTCCTCCCCCGCCAGGTTTTTCGGTTATCTAATGGAGAGAACTAAAATATGACCATAAAAAAACCCAAAAACATAAAACAAAACAAACTGATATTTTTTTTTCCTGCTGTAGAAAAATCAGTTAAATATGAATCAATATTTCACCAAATATCTTGTGAATAGTTCCCCTAAGGGCCAGATCCCTTCTGACTTTCAACGCAGCTGAAGGAATTTATTTGCAAATCAACTGTCAAGCAGAAACCAACGGAGGCAAAAGGCAAAAGAGAAAAGAAGCCAAGTAAATGTAAACTAAATAAAACCATACGAATTAAAACAAGAGGAATTAACAAATGTTAAATGTTCAGCTCTCAAGATCCCCAAAACACTGCAAGAAAGTTTGCAAAAAGGAGCTGTCCATTTAATTGTTTTAGAATAGAATAGAATAGAACCAACCAGGTTGGAAGAGACCTACAAGATCATCCAGTTCAACCTAGCACCCTGCCCTAGCCAGTCAACCAGACCATGGCACTAAGTGCCTCATCCAGTCTTCTCTTGAACACTTCCAGGGATGGCAACTCCACCACCTCCCTGGGCAGCCCATTCCAATGACAATCACTCTCTCTGACAACAACTTCCTCCTAACATCCAGCCTAGACCTCCCCTGCCAAAACTTGAGACTCTGTCACCTTGTTCTGTTGCTGGTTGCCTGGGAGAAGAGCCCAACCCCACCTGGCTACAGCCTCCCTTCAGGTAGTTGTAGACAGCAATGAGGTCACCCCTGAGCCTCCTCTTCTCCAGGCTAAACAACCCCAGCTCCCTCAGCCTCTCTTCATAGGGTTTGTGTTCCAGGCCCTTCACCAGTCTTGTTGCCCTTCTCTGGACATGTTCCAGCACCTCAACATCTCTCTTGAATTGAGGAGCCCAGAACTGGACACAGCACTGAAGGTATGGCCTGACCACTGCTGAGTCCAGGGGCAGAATAACCTCCCTTATCCTGCTGGCCACACTGTTCCTGATACAGGCCAGGATGCCATTGGCTCTCTTGGCTACCTGGGCACACTGCTGGCTCATCTTCAGCTACTATCCATCAGTACCCCCAGGTCCCTTTCTTCCTGGCTACTCTCCAGCCACTGTGTCCCCAGCCTGTAGTGCTGCTTGGGGCTGCCATGGCCAAAGTGCAGAACCCTGAGGTGTTCAAATATTTTAAGGGGCAAATGCAGCACACTTCAGCTAGGGGAAACCATAACAAATAGGCAGGACCTCATTTGTAAAATCATCAAACATGAGCATTTTGCTTTATCCTAATTGTCAATCTATTTACATATATTATGCTGTATTCGATGTACAGTGATGCTTAAACTCACTTGGAAACATTGACCTAAAATGAGGCAACAGAGAAAAGGAGGCTTTAATTTCTTGCAAAACATTTGTTCTGATTTTAAAAGTCTCTCTGTAATTATCTTCTGTTGCCTTAAGAAGCAAATTTGTATATGGTCTGTGCTGTGTTGTTCTTGCAGGCCAAAGCAGACAGTGGGAATTCTGAATTTGAGGCAACTTCCAACCACTGCATCTTGATGTCAGAGAACCACAGAACTCACCAGGTTGGAAAAGACCTCTACGATCACTGAGTCAAATTTATCATCTAACCCTCCTAATTAACTAAGCCCTGGCCACTGAGTTCCTCATCCAGCCTTCTTTTAACACCTCCAGGGAATGGGACTCCATCATCTCCCTGGGCAGCCCATTCCAATGCAAATCACACTGAGAACTTCTTCCTAAAGTCCAGTCTAAACCAGCCCTGACACAGCTTAAGGCTGTGTCCTCTTGTGTCACAGCTTGCCTGGGAGAGGAGACCAACATCCACCTGGCTACAATCTCCTTTTGCTTAGTTGTAGAGGGCAATAAGGTCTGCTCTGAGCCTCCTCTCCTCCAGGCTGAAGACCCACAGCCTTCTCTTCTCCAGATTGAACACCCAAAGCTGAACACCCCCAGCTCCCTCAACCTCTCCTCACAGGGCTGTGTTCCAGTCCCCTCTCCAGCCTTGCTGCCCTTCTCTGGACACATTCAAGAACCTCAGCATCTTTCTTGAATTGAGGGGCCCAAAGGACTCAAGGTGTGGCCTGACCAGTGCTGAGTACAGAAGCAGAAGGACTGCCCTGGTCCTATTGGCCACACTGTTCCTGATACAGTCCAGGATGCCATTGGCCTTCTTGGCTACCTGGGCACACTGCAGTCATCACTATTCCACTACATCCAAATGCCACTCAGAGAGGCATCAGTGAGACAAGTCAAATTTGTAACTTGCCAGCTGTGGGTTTTTTCTTCATCACAGATTTCTTCCATTAATCGATCCAGGTCCCAGCATGATGTACTTTCTGCAGTAAGGAGGAGACCTTTGCTGGTGGCCCAAGTTTTTCATGGATCTGACCTGTTTCTATCCACTGGGTCAAGTGGAAACAAGGAGGATAGATATCCTTTGATCTCCTACAGCATAGGAAAGATGTTTTTCCTTCTTGAGTTGGAAGCAGAGAAGGAAATTTGAGCTTGGATCTGCCCAGAGCTTTCTTTCCCTTAGGGTTTCTCACGGGAAGTTGCTCCAGCCTTCCAGCCAAGGAATTCCTGAGTTCATTGCAACCACAAATTCAGCTGCAAATATTCTCATCCTTCCCAAATGAGCAAGAATTGTCAACTGAGCTGTAAAACACAAGCAACCTCTTGAACCTCAGCTATTTTTAAAGTCCAGCTACGTTGAGGTTCAGACATTTTTTTCTGCTTTTTTTCCTTTTTTCTTCTTTTTTTTTTTTTTTCTTTATCATCAGGGTTTTATTGCCAGCCAAATCCAACAAGTCACCATGATAAAATGCATTCGTTTGTTCTCCTCCTCTAAAGAAGAGTGAATTGCTAACAGTCAGAAGAAAACCCACCTGTTGAAGTGCTGGAAAATGTTGTTGAGGTGCTGGAAGGTGTCCAGAGAAGGGCAACAAGGCTGGTGAGAGGCCTGGAACACAAACCCTATGAGGAGAGTCTGAGGGAGCTGGGGGTGTGCAGCCTGCAGAAGAGGAGGCTCAGGGCAGAGCTCATTGCTGTCTGCAGCTCCCTGAAGGGAGGCTGTAGCCAGGTGGGGTTGGTCTCTTCTGCCAGGCAACCAGCAACAGAACAAGGTGACAGAGTCTCAAGTTGTGGCAGGGGAGGTCTAGGCAGGATGTTAGGAGGAAGTTGTTGGCAGAGAGAGTGATTGGCATTGGAATGGGCTGCCCAGGGAGGTGGTGGAATCACCGTCCCTGGGAGTGTTCAAGCAAAGCCTGGCTGAGGCACTTAGTGCCATGGTCTGGTTGATTGGATAGGGCTGGGCGATAGATTGGCCTGGATGATCTTGGAGGTCTCCTCCAACCTGGTTGATTCTATTCTATTCTACCCTGATAGGCATTTGGTTTCAAGAGCTCTAGGTAAAGATACGGATTTCTGATTGTTTCTTTAAAATGAATCTGAACTCTGACTCTATTTAGGGGTTCATAGCTGTGGTTTTGTTGGTCTCATTTTCCCCAGAAGTGCCAAATCACAGCCTCTTAGTTCTAGGTTGATTGAGGCATGAGTTATGATTTGCAGATTCCACAGCACCGGTGCCATTTCCAAGAGGCATGACTGAAAATGTGTGGCAGAATTTGACTCAGTAAAAATGCATTCACTCATCTTAAAATGATGATTGTCATTTTGTTGCAACACAATGGTTAAGGATGAATGATTGTTGATGAGAGGAGCATTATCTTTCCGGTGACTCACTGAAGTCTCTGGCCTGGACTTCAACAGAGTAAATTCCGTCATCAGATTAGGAACAAGTTCTGTTTTCACTCCCAACATGCTGACTGGACTGAAACTTTTTGAACCACCTGAAAGAGATGCTACATTATAACCAAAATGAATGGTTCATTTGTGAAACTGAACATTAACATGAATCACAGAATCAACCAGGTTGGAAGAGACCTCCAAGCTCATCCAGTCCAACCTAGCATCCAGCCCCAGCCAATCAACTAAATCACAGAATAACAGAATCATAGAATCAAGCAGGTTGAAAGAGACCTCCAAGCTCATCCAGTCCAACCTAGCACCCAGCCCCAGCCAATCTACTAGACCATGGCACTAAGTGCCTCATCCAGTCTTCTCTTGAACATTTCCAGGGATGACAACTCCACCACCTCCCTGATTTACAGATTGCATTGGATTGGAAGGAACACTCAGAGGTCATCTTGTTCACCCACACAGCAGTGACACAGACACCTCTGACTAGATCAGGCTGCCCAGGGCTCCATCAAGTCTAATCTTGAATATCTTCAGGATAAGGCCTTAATCACATCCCTGGGCAACCTCTTCCAGTATTTTACCACTCTCATTGCAATGAACTTTCTGCTCACGTCTAACCTAAATCCATCCTGCTTCAGTTTAAAACCACCACAGAGGGGAAAGCAGTGGGCTGGGACTCAGGAAGGGCTGGTATCCCAGATTTGCCAGGTTTTGTGTTGTGAAAGAGCTTTCAAAGTTGCCTGAGCTATTCATCTTCTAAGCTTGGATGAAAATTTACCTCTAAATCTTGTTGGCACTTTTAATTCAATCTCTGATATTGCATTGCTTTACAAGTAGGCTGAAATTACTGAGGCTTTCTTTCTGACATCCCTTATACTTGTACATGCACATGTGCAGTGTTCAAAGCAACTAAGTTTTCACCTTTGCCTGCAGGCCCATCAGTATTGTGTAGTCATCAGCACCAAGTGGTAGAAAAGGAAAGCAGAACCATACACCAGACACTGCTGCATGAACAGACATGAATGTATCAGTTGTGGTTATAACCTTGATACTAGAGATCACAGAATCATAGCAGCATTTTGCTTCTGCAGCATCTTTCATGCAAATGATGAACTAGAAATATAGAATCAAAGAGTAGTTTGGTTTGGAAGGGACCTTTAAAGGTCATCTAGTCCAATTCCTCCAGCAGTGAGCAGGAGGCATCTTCAAAGAGAGCAGGCTGTTCAGAGCATGATATAGACATCACTGTTATTTTCTTTTCATGGTCAATGATTTGATTTCTCTCATTAAAATATTCCAGTTAGCCTCAAACCAACACACCTGTCCAACCTGACCTGGAGTGTCTCCAGGGATGGGTTAGCTACCATCTCTCTGGGCAACCTGGGCCAGTGTTTCACCAATCTCATGGTAAAAAAATTTGTCCTTCTACCTAGTCTAAATCTCTTTTAGTTGGAAACCATTGCCCCATGTCCTGTTGCAGCAGACCCTGCTAAACAGACTGTCTCCAGTTCTATTTTAGGTCCCCTTTAAAGATCATAAAATCACAGAATGCACTGGATTGGAAGGGACCCTCAAAGGTCATCTTGTCCAACACCCCTGCAGCTGGCAGGGATGTCTTTAACTTGATCAAGTTACTCAGGTCCCCATGGGGGGAGCAAATAGAGCTTGATGGTGCACTCCATATGTGCTCCACCACAACTCTGAGCAACCTGTTCCAATTTTTCACTACCCTTATTGTGAAGGATTTCTTCCTAAAAGTCCAAGTTAAATCTACCCATCTCTAGTCTAAAACCATTGTCCCTCTTCCTATCCCTCCATGCCTTTGCAAACAGTCCCTCCCCAGCTTTCTTGATTATATATGGTGGCTTTTATTCCAAGCAATGCTGATGAATTCAAGATATTCTGCCTCCTGCTTTTAGGAATCCATGCAGTCAGGATATCTTTCCAGCACTCAAGATCTATAAGAGGTAGCAGAGGGGGAGAACAGAGCTGTTTCATGACTCATGGGATCATGGCTATCAAGAGCAGGGGCAGGAGCCTGCTTCTGTGTCTCTTGATGTCCAGAGAGAGGAATAGGAGGGGACAGCAGAAGAATATTCTGTATCCTTACAACAAAGAGTAATAACAGCTGACATTTAAATCACTCCCTCCCAGCAAGAAGCGAATGATGAAGTACTTGGAGGTCAAATTCTGCCAGCGGTATCCAGTACCAGTAAGGTGGTGCTCAGCAGGAGTATCTTTTTTCAGCATCTCTGTGAAAGACAGACACAGCTCCTAAGTGCCTCTCCCAGTGCCCCCCGAGGATATCTGACTACCTCTGCACTTTGCAGTGCCTTCAGCGCCGGCCGCCCGAGCATTGCACCTCTCCTCGGCGTCTCCTTCCATGCCCCGGGAGGCTGTTGCTGCAAAAGCCATAATTTAGCCTTTCATATTTTGATCCTTCATGTGACAGATCTCCCTTTTAGTGCACATTGATTTGCAAGAAGCTGTGCAGGTTTCCTGCCTTTCAGATGATTTTTTTTTAAGTAGAAAACATGCAAACTCCCAGAGTGCATCCCCTCCTGTTTCTCTGGCATTATGTCTGCCCAACAGTGTCGCCAGCACCAACACCTCTGCACAGAAGAAAACAGAGAGAGATCCTTTTCTTTTTGCAGGCTGTGAGATTTCCAGCTTGAGCTTCTCTGCAACTGTCTCCGTAGAGTTCTGGTTTAATTTGAACTGTTCTTGCCTCTCCAGCATAAACAATCCCGTCCAAAATGCTGGGCAATGATTACATTTCGCTGGGAAGTACTAATTCATGAGGGCACAAGTGAGCTGCCTCTTCATTTCAAACAAACAAACAAGTAGTCCTTTGCCATTTGGGTTTGGTTGCTCTGCATAGCTCCCTGGTTGTAAAGAAGAACAAATCTAGGCTAGGGTGTCCCTGGCCATGGCAGGAGGGTTGGAACTAGATGATCCTTGTGGTGCCTTCCAACCCTGACTGCTTCTATGATTCTATACTGAAATCTATGATTCTATGATTCTGATTCTATGATTCTACACTGAATTCTATGATTCTATGATTCTATACTGAATTCTATGATTCTATGATTCTATGATTCTGCTTCTATGATTCTACACTGAATTCTATGATTCTATGATTCTATACTGAATTCTATGATTCTATGATTCTATGACTCTGATTCTATGATTCTATACTGAATTCTATGATTCTGATTCTATGATTCTGATTCTATGATTCTATACTGGATTCTGTAATTCTATGAATCTGATTCTACACTGAATTCTATGATTCAATGATTCTATGATTCTATGATTCTATACTGAATTATCTTGAAGACTCACCACTTTAGAGGTATTTTTTTTCTTCAGTGGAAGGACTCTCCAGCAGTTTGACTGCTGTGTCTTTTTCCAAATGCAGTATGAAAATGTTATCTTCTTATCTAAAATAATCTCTTTGAACTAGATAGCTTTCAAATTTGTTACTAAGATGGGGCTAGTTTGAAGTATAACTCAAAGCAGCCTCTCTGAAAGGAGGTTGTAGTCAGGTGGGGGTTGGTTTCTTCTCCAAGGCAACCAACAACAGAAGAAGGGGACCCAGCCTCAAGTTGTGCCAAGGGAGGTCTAGCCTGGATGTTAAGAGGAAGCTCTTCCCAGAGAGAGTGACAGGCATTGGAATGGGCTGCCCAGGGAGGTGGTGAAGTCCCCATCCCTGGAGGTGTTCAAGAAAAGCCTGGATGGGGCACTTAGTGTCATGGTCTGGTTGATTGGCTAGGACTGGGTGCTAGGTTGGATTGGATGAGCTTGGAGGTCCCTTACAATCTGCTTGATTCTATGTTTTTATGGTTCTATACTGCCCAGTCTGCAAAGAATTAAATCCAAACTGGTAGAAATTTGAGCTGGTAAATCCAAAAATGACAACATGGAACTGAGAAATTCTCCTGGGTTGGGTGCTAGGTTGGATTGGATGATCTTGGAGGTCTCTTCCAACCTGCTTGATTCTATGATTCTCCCTGAAACCTGTGAATTGAACACAATTTAAGGGAAATAATAAGGAAATAACAGTCAAAAGCAGGAAAAAGAAAAAAAAAAAACTAAGAGGAGGATTTACCTTCAACTGAAGAAATATAACAATGCATCATCTAAATCTCTATGGTTTGGGTTGATACTACACCTTCTTATGGTAGGATAAATACATGAGCCTCTATTTCAAAATACATTCTGATAGCTAAAATACATTTAAGTTGCCCTCTGCCTTTCTCTCTGGCAGGAGCTTTGTGTTTGCCCATGGAATCTGTGTTCTACACATGCATATTTATTCAAATGTCTTTTTTTCTTTTAGACATTCCTGCAGCTCTTTTGTTGGCCAACTGTAAACTGATCACTTACAATTGTACTTGAGTGTTTAGTGACCAGAAAATGTACAAATGCTGCTGCTGCCAGAGTAACTGAAAAGTGCACAAGCAGATTGAGGGAAATACTACAGGCAAAAATTAGCCATCATTAGTTACCCCTGCTAATATTGCAGAAAATTGAAATGCTTGCCTCACTGAGAATTGAAGAGCATTTCTGAAGTTTATCCAGAACTAAAATATCTGACTTTTAAATAGGAATAAGATCTAAAGCTGCCTGATGCATTGTTGTGCTGCACGTTAGCAGTCTGCGGGAGAATCAGCTAAAGCCCCTTCGTGGGAGTCAATCCCAGATAAATTCAGTCCTGTTAATTATAAATTTAACAGCTTTAGATGCCATTTGAGGAGTGGAAGGGGGAGAGGAGAAGGAGCAAGCTGAATCTCTGCTTACAATGATAAACACGGGACCATAAATGTCACACAAAGGGCAAGAATGTTGCAGAGGGAGAATTGCCAGAGATCCAGCTTCAACGTAAGGAATTGTGGTGGTTTGGGTGTTCCCTGTCCCCCCCCCTCCACTTTAGAAATCACCCAGACTAGACTCAGCCAGCTCTGGAAGTATGAATGAAGCTTATCTTTACAGCTAGCACAATGTACAAGCAGATAGTTCCAGTATATACAGAAATAGACAAGGTAAAAGGTAATACAGAAACACAACTCCCCTCCCAGAAACCTGAGTCCCCAGGAGGGGCTCCCAACCACCCCTTCACCTTCCCCCTACCCCTCTCAACCTTACCCCAGTCCCAAGGAAGAATGGAGGTTCGGCCAGGGGGTTAGGAAGCAAAGTGGATTAGTCCAAAATGGAGGGTGAGGTTAGAGAGTAAGATGCAGCTCAGCCAGCAGCCCAAGTAAGAGTGGTTATCTATGCTTTTATTTCTTGTTCCTATACATCTCAGCAGGCCTGTGAGGGAAGTAGACATCCCCACTGTTTTCCTTTCACAGCCTGTAATCTAGTTCTTCTCACCAAAACATTCCAGCTAGCTTCAAACTAGCACAGCAATGTTGGCTGGGTTTTGTTTGTGGGTTTTCTTTCCCCACTCCCTGAAAGCACAGTGCAACATGCTATAACAGCCATACAAAACACCTTTGTCCTCAGAAAAGAGGTGAAGCTCTTCTTACTGTCCAGCTAGGGCTTGCATTTTATGTTTTTTAAGATGGAAGAAAGACATTTTCACGGCAAAGACGCAGAGCAGGAGCTAATCCCATCCAAATCCTGTCAACCTGAGCGTTTTGTGAAAGTGAAATTTCACTTTTTTTGTTTGTTTGGCATTCAATTCGAAGGGGACATGCTAAAGAAGGTGGACAAAGAGAAAACCTGTCTGAAAGCACCCTCATCTCTTTTATCCTCTTTAGGCTTTTGACCTCTCCTTCGAACCTCTCCCTTCGCTTCACCCCCAACCTCATCCCCAAATGACCTCGTTCCTAGAAAACAAGCAAACAGCACAGAGAACCTTTTTGCTGCTGCAGCATCCCAGCCACGTTCTGATAACCTTCCACTGACATTTGTTGATGCTCTTCTTTCACAGATGACCTTACTGTCAATATCTCTGTCAAGTGCGTTTGGGCAGCACCTGTTCCAAGCGCTACAGGCTTCCATGCACATGTAGCACCATATTGGAATGATGCAGTTCATTTGACATAATGCAAGTAGGTAGGGTACATGTTGCCTAACATATTTACACAGCATAATAGTTTGATCCAAGGAAGCTTTCCAAATGCTTTGCACAACAGAGAGGTTTAGGCAAGATAATATATATATATAGAGAGAGAGAGAGAGAAAGAGAGAGAGACTGCAAAGGTTCATTTTGGATCCTCATTACCAAAAGCAACCAAGCAAGGAGATAACATAGAGAAACATGCCATTCCCTTTTCTTTTCTCCTTCTGAGGATAATGTCATTATGCACAAGGAGAGATTAATAATTAACCACAGTGAAGACACCTCCTTTTTTCCTTTTTTTTTCCTTTTTTTTTCCCTTTCCTCCCTTTTTTTTCCCTTTTTTCCCTCTTTTACTTCTTTTTCTTTTCTTTATTTTTTTTTCCCCACAGCCATATGAAATATGAAACATGCAGCAATTTAGGGGACAGGAGGGTATGGCTTATGAGGAGAGGCTGAGGGACCTGGGGCTTTTTAGTCTGGAGAAGAGAAGATTTAGAGGGGATTTGATAAATGTTTATAAGTATCTGAAGGCTGCCAGGAGTGGGAGGGCAGGCTCTGCTCACTGCTCCCTGGGGTAGGACAAGGAGAAACAGGTGTAGGTTGCAGCAAGAGGTTCCACCTCAACACAAGGGGGAACTTCTTTACTGTAAGGGTCACAGAGCACTGGCACAGGCTCCCCAGGGAGGTCGTGGAGTCTCCTTCTCTGGAGCCTTTCAAGGCCTGTCTGGATGTGTTCCTCTGTGGTCTGTGTTGGATAGTACTGTCCTGCTCTGGCAAGGGGGTTGGACTCAATGATCAATTTGGGTCCCTTCCAGCCCCTAACATCCTATGATCCTGTGATCTCATACTTCTGAAGCTCTTATACACTCCTTGTGAAAGAGGATTGTCCCTACAGCTAATGGACCTCTCCAAAGCTGGAGGTGGGTAGGTTCAGACTGGAGGTGAGGAGGAAGTTGTTCAGCATGAGAGTGGTGAGAGCCTGGAATGGGTTGCCCAGGGAGGTGGTTGAGGCCCCATGCCTGGAGGTGTTTAAGGCCAGGCTGGATGGGGCTCTGGCCAGCCTGATCTGCAGTAGGCTGCCCCTGCCTGTGGCAGGGGGGTTGGAACTGGATGATTCTTATGGTCCCTTCCAACCCTGACTGCTTCTATGATTCTATGAAATGCCAAGCTCTCAAAATTTTACCTAGAAATTGCTAAAACAATTTTCCTGAACAAACAAACAAAGCAAGCAAACTCAAACCACATATCAGAGCTCACTCATCTCCCATGTTTTCTTATCTCTTCTTCTTTGTATTAGGATTTCAGCACCTGACTGTACACCCAGTGCATCATTTTTTGTGCATTTCTCACATTACAAAGATTTGTGTTACAATTTTTTTTTTTAACACTTGCAGAGATGATCCAGCATCTGAAGGGGGCTACAGAAGGGCTGGGGAGGGACTATTGACAAGGTCTTGAAATGACAGGATGAGGAGGAATGGGTTTAAACTGGCAGAGGGGAGATTGAAACTGGATGTTAGTAAGAAGTTCTTTGCAGTGAGGGTGGTGAGACACTGGCACAGGTTGCCCAGGGAGGTTGTGGAGGACAGAAGCACAGAATGTGATCAAAGATCACATTCTGTGCTTCTGTCCTCCACAACCTTCCTGGAGGTGTTCAAGGCCAGGCTGGATGAGGCCTTGAGTGACCTGTTTTTGTGGGAGGTGTTCCTGCCTATGGCAGGGGGTTGGAACTGGATGATCCTTGAGGTCCTTTCCAACCTAAACTATCCTATCACTCTATGATTTTATGTCTGATTATCATTTCTCTTAAACTTTGATTTGAAAGTGTAGGAAGAGAAGAAAAGCCACTTTAATCTTGCCTCTGAAGGTAGAGTGTCCAGTTTGGTCACCTTCTGTAAATACACATCACCCACTTCCAAGGAGCTAAAAGAACAGAGGATGTCTCAAACATCGTGTGGAGTTATTTGTATATGATCCTAAAGCATTGAATCAATTGGATTGAAACACAAACTGGGGAGCCACAAAAAAAAACCCCCAGCAACAAACAAACAACCCCCAAACCAACCCCAACCACCAAACAAAACCACCTCATGCTCAAACAAAGAAGAAAATAGGAAAATATAGTGCTGAGGTATGTTTTACCCCTATAAACTCTTTCTTATATGCTCTTAGACCTGCACAGCTATAACAACACCTTTCTAGGGAGGAATTAAGCACTGTGAAATTTTGTAGTTGGTTTTTCTAACTGGAATTCAGTCAGTAGAAAGCTCTGAGATTTTTCAGAAAACACTGTGTTATGGAGGAAAAAAAACCCAACAAGAACCACACAAAAAGACCCCACAAAACCAAACAAGACCCAACCCAACCCAACCCAACCAATAAAAAAGCCAATCACCTTTACAGTACTTTCATCCATACCAGAACCACAATGAGCAACACCAAACCTGCGTTGCTGTTGCTTCAAGACTCACCTCTGTGGTCACTTGGACTCTGCTTTACATCTTTATGCTTTGTCTCTGACCTGAAATAACAAAGCTCTGAAGGGAGAAACCTCAAGTGTTCAACTTTTCATCTTCTAGCATGGCACTTCTGACTCTGTCAACAACCAGCACATTTGTTAGCTGTGCCTTGTGCAGTCTTGTATAGGCACCTGTCTGTTCCTGAAAGATATATTGGCAAGGGGCTATTAATAACCAATAATACTATGTGAGTCCAGGCAGGGAGAAGAAAGGTAAAAAATAAGACAAATTCCAAGCACCAGGATAAACTGGGCAGTGACTGCCTTGAGAGAAGCCCTGAAGAGAGGGACTTGGGGGTGCTGGTGGATGAGAAGCTGGAGATGCTGGTGGATGATGGAGTTGGCAGTGTGCACTGGCAGCCCAGAAAGTCAACCAGAGCCTGAGCAGCAGCAGGGTGAGAGAAGTGATCCTCTCTCTCTACTCTGCACTGTTGAGAACTCACCTGGAATACTGCATCCAGTTCTGGAGCCTCTAGTACAAGAGGGCTATGGATGTGCTGGAAGGTGTGCAGAGAAGGCCCACGAGGATGATCAGAGGGCTGCAGCTGCTCTGCTATGAAGAAAGACTGAAGGAGTTGGGGCTGTTCAGTCTGGAGAGGAGAAGGCTCCCAGGTGACCTTCTTGTGGCCTTTAAGTATCTTAAGGGGGCTACAAGAAAGTTGGGGAGGGACTTTTTAGGCTGTCAGGTAGTGATAGGAGTGGGGGGAATGGAACAAAGCTGGAAATGGGGAGATTCAGACTGGATGTTAGGAAGAAGTTCTTCAGCATGAGGGTGGTGAGAGACTGGAATGGGTTGCCCAGGGAGGTGGTGGAAGCCTCATCGCTGGAGGTGTGTAAGGCCAGGCTGGATGAGGCTGTGGCCAGCCTGATCTAGTGTGAGGTGTCCCTGCCCATGGCAGGGGGGTTGGTACTGGGTGATCTTCATGGTCCCTTCAAACCCTGACTGATTCTATGATTCTATGAGAGTCAAGGATGCATTCACTGGTTGAAGGAGGATAAAGCAAAGAAGTGTAGAGTGGGTGGCATTCTTTCTGGTGTGGTTACATTATTGTAGCATTAAATCTAGTTAAATCATCACTTTCTCACTACTCAGGAGTGGGGCAGATGGGAAAACATGGTGGGAGTGCACTAGGAATACTGTTGGTGTATATTGCTAGTGAGAGGTGAGGAGAGAGGACTGAGTTCTCAGGTGAGTGGAACAGAGAACATCATCAGTGGGATGGAAGGCATTGTTGGACTGCATGACCTTTAAAGGACCCTTCCAACCCAAACCATAGCATGCTCTGGTCCTATGGAAGCACTGCCTTCCACCACCTGTCATAGACTCACAGAATGTCAGGGGCTGGAAAGGATCTCAGAAACTCATCTGGTGCAGCCCCCCTGCCAGAGCAGGATCACCTAGAGCAGATCACACAGGAATACATCCAGAGGGTTCTTGAATATCTCCAGAGAGGGAGACTTCACAACCCCCCTGGGCAGCCTGTTCCAGTGCTCTGTCACCCTCACAGGGAAAAAAATCTTCCCCAGCAACACACGGAACCTCCCAGGCCTCAGCTTCCACCCTTTGCCCCAAGGATCTGCATGGTGCCTGCGTGCTTTCCCCTCCAACCCCACTCTCCACAGCCCCTCCCTGATGATGTACTCTGCCAGGTTAATTTGTTTTTCATACTTCCCCACCCCTAAGAGTAGAGCATAAGAACAAATAATTTTTTGTGCATGGCTTTCTACAGGGTTGGATTCCTTTCCCACACCCCAGGAGCGGCTGAAACGAAAGGGCTGAGCCTAAAAAGATGTTTTCTCAACCCATTCCTTTGGAAAAGGTCTTCACTGTAACGGCTCAGGAAACAAAGCTCGTGTTTTATAGAAGAAATGTAGGGAGAAAATGGCCAAAGGCTCTTGAATCTACATTAACCTTCGTATTGAAGCCAGCTGGATGAAGGATGCCAAGTCAGATTTGGTTATTGTCCACAGCCCCTACTTCAGCCTGCCTTGTTTTGAAGGTATGCTTTCCACTTCTCAAAACATGCAAGAATTAGACTAAATCAGCCTAATCTCACAGATCCACACAGTTTGCAGCCAAACTACAGCTAAAACTGAGCTGATAGGTGTTGAGGGTGTGCGGCGGTCTGAATACGTGGCAGTAGACTAGAGGGCTTCACAGGAAAGTTACTGTAATTGGGATTTTTATCCCCTGGAAGTCAGAAAAAATTATTGACAGTTTCTGGGTCCTAAATGCATCACCCTTTCAAGTAAAATAACAAGCTTTGCCTCGGGCAGTAGTTCATGCTATGTGATCACTTGATACTTTTGTCTATGTGGCTTCCCATGGTAAGAGAGGAAGGGAGAGAGACAGAGAGGAGCCTCGGTGGGAAGAGGAGGGGAGTCCACAGATCACTTCACAACCAATTATTATTTTTATTGTATTGTTTCAACATCACAATAATTAATGACTGAACTTCCAAACGTGTTTGTGTGAATTCAGTGTCCTGATAAGAAAGGGCTGCATCGTGGCTGATTTATATATTTATATTTGCCTCTGATTTTATTTGTTTCAGGTTTGTTGTTGGGGTTTTGTTTCTTTTTTTTTTCCTGGGTGCTTAGCAGGAGATTCCTGCTCTGTAACTGCATTACTGTGGGGGTAACTGGAAATGTTTTACAGGCAAGTTCTGCCATTTAGCATACAACTGTAATATGGTTCTATTATCCATTTCCAATCAATATTTAACCTTTTCAATGAACAACTTAAGTGTACTAAGCCAGAAGGAGGAAAGCTAATTGCCACATGATATATTTGGTTTCCAGGTATACTCAGCTGGCTAAAGTAAAGTTAATTAGGTTATAGGTAGCACAGCAGCATTTAGACAAAATATATCTCCTGCCTCGTAAACCTTTTGTTCACTCAATAGCATCAACAAATACTTGCAGAGGTTGCCTGTAATATGATGACCACTACTTGAAAAGCAGGACTGCTGCATTTTGCCCTTGCAAATGGCATATGCTACCAAATGGTATTATGGTAAATGATGGAAGTGGGTGGGTGGACACCACAGATCAACACGTCCAGCTTTGTGCCTGTGTTGAGGACTATGTTTGCAATGTAACAGGTCAGCTGGTGGAAAGCTAATTTCTTGGGAGAGGATCATCAACTCCTTGGGAGAGGATGGTTTTTTTTTCAGGAGATAGACCACAAGAAATTAAGAGGCTTTAGTATGGCACTATAAAAAAGTTCATTGTTTATGGTAGCTTCAGCGAAGCAACACAATGCTGTGGTTTGTAACTGAAGGATGCCATTGGCCACTGTTCATATATGAACACTTAGCAGCATTAACAATTGGACTTAATGATCTTAAAGGTCTTTTTCAGAGTGAATAATTCTATGTTTCTATGATTCCAGCTCCATTACACCCTTCAGAAAATTGTTTGCTTTGCTACTGCAATGCACAAACCAACAAATAACGCAGGTTCAGTCTCTCTTCACAAGTCCTGATTGCACTTATAATCATAACTGCCTTTTAGATAAGTGTAACTAGCTATTTTTAAAGGAGAAGAGGAACATTTAGAATTCATAATGTCAGTCATAATGAAGAAAAAAAATATTTCTAAAAGCAATGGAAAGTCTACTTGGAAATTTCTCTGTAGATCTGTTTTATTAGCATTGAACCCACTGTGGGTATATCTATTTTGTATTTGTTCATCTGATGCCATTCTCACTTTCTACAGCATGAATTAAGGATGATATTCCAATGCTATTTTAAAACCTATGGCTGCTCATAGAATCATAGAATCAGCCAGATTGGAAGTGACCCCATCCAAGCTTTTCTTGAACACCTCCAGGAATGGCAACTCCACCACCTCCTTGGGCAGCCCATTCCAGTGGCAAATTACTCTCTCTGGAAAGAGCTTCCTCTTATTATCCAGGTTATACCTTCCCTGACACAGAGAAAAAAAAGAATTCTTAGGATAATTTATACATTTTCCACATAAATTCATATCTTCACTCCAGCAAGCTACACTGTTAAGCAAAGAATGACTGATTGCCACCTATTTAACCAATGGAAGCTTTTCCCTGGATCAAGCCTTAGAGCCCTTGTTTATTTGCCACAGCGAATACTGTCTAATAGGGATTCCAGTGAAGCCAAATGGGAAACTACAAACTGATTTCAGTGAGATCAAAACTAGGCTCTGAATGATCAACACTGGAAAAGAGGAGGCTCAGGGGTGACTTCATTGCTGTCTATAACTACCTGAAGGGAGATTGTAGGGATTGTGGGGTTGGTCTCTTCATACAGTCAACCAGCAACAGAACAAGAGGACACAGTCTCAAGTTCTGCTGGGGGAGGTATAGGCTGAGTGTTAGGAGGAAGTTCATCACAGAGAGAGTGATTGGCATTGAAATGGGCTGCCCAGGGAGATGGTGAAGCCACTATCCCTGGAGGTGAAGAAAAGACTATCTGAGGCACTTAGTGCCATGATCTAGTTGATTGGATAGGGCTGGATGCTAGGTTGGACTGGATGATCTTGGAGGTCTCTCCCAACCTGGTTGATTCTATGATTCTATGGTCTAGTTGATTGGACAGGGCTGGGTGCTAGGTTGGACTGGGTGACCTTGGAGGTCTCTTCCAACCTGTCTGATTCCATGATTCTATAGTTCTGTTATTCTATGATCTAGTTGATTGGCTGGGGCTGGGTGCTAGGTTGGACTGGATGATCTTGGAGGTCTCTTCCAACCTGGTTGATTCTATGATAATTTGAAGGCAATAATGTCCCACTCTGGTTTACCCAAAGTCATTGCTCTGAACATGCCATAGTTTCAAGGAGACTGAAGGAATGAATCTGTCTTCATGAATGGTGAATGAAAAAAAAAAAGGCAGGGGGGGGAGCAAATCTTCTTAAATCTTTTCTTCCTGACATTAGGTCATTGCTTTATGGCCTTCTTTTCATTTGCACATGCAGAGTGATTTCTATTTGAGGCCACTATTGAAAAATAGGAGACTCACCGGATCCAAATAGGCATTCTTATAATAAGCAGATTGTAGTGAGCCACAAAAGCTGCAGTATTATAAAACAAACTGTATGAATGCAAGAAGAATGTGCAAGAAGTTTCATCATCAGGAAAAAAAAAAAAAAAGGACCAACAACATTAAGATGTTTTGTATGAGGAAAACACTCCCAGCACTGTTCTTTGTTACTGCGTTTAAAAAAGAAAGCCTCTTTTTTTTTTCTGTTCCCCTTTCCCTTTCCTTCTTGTGGCTGCTCCTTGACAGAGAGTCTTTATATGTGAAATAATTTATTGCCATACCTGTAACTGAAGTAATGACTAAATCATTTAAAAAAAAAAAAAAAGTCTCCCAGCTCCAACAGAGTAAATCTTCTACAACTTGCTGCAGTGCTAATCGTAAGCATGTTATACAGTAAGTTTGCCTGAAGCTAAGTTAAGCAGGCAGATTAGGACTGTAATATAGTATCAGGGCTCATAAATCAAGCGCGCTTGCAGATTTCCTTTCACTTACTGCTCCTTCTTACAGTTCAGACAAGTCATAATTACACATCAGTAGGCATTGTGAACAGAGGAATGAGCTACAACATAACGCACAATAAACCCTGTCATATAAAAGCAAACTGGATAAAATAACAGAAGCAATACTCCATTTTACAGCAGCGCGCCGAGGAATTACGCCGCGCCATTGTGTAATGCTCTGATCAATCAAGAGCCCATCCGCGATTGACAGTCCCAGTAGGCTAAAAATTTACTATTCAAAGATATTTTCCAGTTGTATTTATTATGATGATGATTATGATTATGATGATTAGGATGCAGGGAGAATGAGAGACCTTCAGAAAGGCAGAGGTTCGAAATAAAAAGTGCTGGGTGCAAAACACGATTAAAGATATTTTCCTACAGCTCTGCTGCTCGTGCAGCCTTTTTGACAAATAATAGTGGAGGAGGAGGGAAATGAATTTTTCATTCATATTTTGTGAGCATTATGACACAGAGAACAGGTACTGTATGGCATCTCTTTTAAACCAAAGCTATGCTGACTGATGTCCCCTAGTTATTTTTCCAAGGCTTAGAACGAGATCAAAGGTGCAACGGCTTTAGCGTATGACATTAGCGGAACACTGGGAATGGGATTTGATGAAATGAGAAAATATTGCTTATTTTAATTCTAAGCAAATCATCTCCAAAAGAACCAAGAGGCAGCAGGTAAACAGCAAGCCCTGCATCGAGGCACAAGGGTTTGTGGAGTTCTTGCTTTTGCCCCTTGAAAATTAACCTACGTTTCCACTTTTGGGGCAAAGACAACGGATAGCAGCCCCTCAACCTCAAGCATTCTGTGGCTCAGTCATTTTGCTCTTTCACAGTATCACAGTCTCACAGTATCACCAAGGTTGGAAGAGACCTCATAGATCATCAAGTCCAACCTGTTACCACAGAGCTCAAGGCTAGACCATGGCACCAAGTGCCACGTCCAATCCTGCCTTGAACAGCTCCAGGGATGGCGACTCCACCACCTCCCTGGGCAGCACATTCCAGTAGCCAATGACTCTCTCAGTCAACTGAAATGCTCTTTTGTTGCCTGTTTAACTTCCACTGCAGCCCCGCAGTTTGTGCTTTGCTGCATTCCTCCTCCTGATAGTTTTCCTACACACGACTAAAATCAAGTCCTTGTGTTTGCTCCTTGATACAGGAGTTGTAGGTTTGTGCATGAGGGAAGAGACAAGGGGACACAGTCTCAAATTGTGCCAGGGGAGGTCTAGGCTGGATGTTAGGAGGAAGTTTTTTCCCAGAGAGCATGGTTGGCATTGGAATGGGCTGCCCAGGGAGGTGGTGGAGTTGCCATCCCTGGAGGTGTTGAAGAAAAGCCTGGATGAGGCACTTAGTGCCATGGTCTGGTTGATTGGCTAGGGCTGGGTGCTAGGTTGGGCTGGATGATCTTGGAGGTCTCTTCCAACTTGGTTGATTCTATTCTATTCTATAAGCATTTTCTTTTCATAGCCTTCCATTTCTTCCTATGCATCTCCCACCATCAGATGTCAGATTTGTGACAGACAGTGAATTAATGGTCTCACACAGTGAGAAAGCTGAAGAGCACTGTGATATTCATAAGCCAACAGAGAATTCATATATTCATAAGCAAATTGCCTCAAAGCATCAGGCTTTTTTCCCTCTACTGTCTCCCTAATTTGTAAGAAGTAGGTAGAACATCCTATTCAATCAACATTATTAAACACTATTCATTATTTTTGTAATTATCTGGGAAACAGAGGCAGGTTTACAGCTCTGTGTGTAGCAAGTCCTTCCAGCCAGCAGGCTGGGGGCAGGTTTCCCACTACATTACGGCAACATCAGGCACCTCACGCTGCTGTGGAGGCCATGAGCATGACCTCAAAGTCACATGCTATGTTCTTACACATATATGAGCTATCCTTATAGTTTAATAGCTATTAGGCCCTCAGCTAATTATGAGCTCTGTATAGTGATAGAGTCCAGTTGCTGGGTGGTTTATTCTGTACACACAGACATAGGATCAACGAAATTGGAAGAGACCTCCAAGCTCATCCAGCCCAACCTAGCACCCAGCTCTAGACAATCAACCAGACCATGGCACTAAGTGCCTCATCCAGGCTTTGCTTCAACATCTCCAGGGATGGCGACTCCACCACCTCCCTGGGCAGCCCATTCCAATGCCAATCACTCTCTCTGCCAACAACTTCCTCCTAACATCCAGCCTAGACCTCCCCTGGCACANGCCATTGGCTCTCCTGCCCACCTGGGCACACTGCTGCCTCATCTTCAGCTTCTATCCACCAGCACCCCCAGGTCCCTCTCTGCTTGGCTGTTCCCCAACCACTCTGTCCCAAGCCTGTAGTGCTGCTTGGGGTTGTTGTGGCCAAAGTGTAGGACCCTGCACTTAGCCTTGTTCAATCTCATCCCATTGGCCTCTGCCCACCCATCCAGCATGTCCAGGTCCCTTTGCAGGGCTCTCCTACCCTCCAACAACTCCACACCTGCTCCTTACTTGGTGTCATCTGCAAACTTATTGGTGCTGGACTTAATCCTCTGGTCCAAATCATCACTGAAGATATTGGTCAAGCTTTATCATTTTATCTTTATGAACTTTAACCTAATCGTTAAGGACAAATGTTACAGTCAAATGGAGCACAATGTGTTTTAGCCAGGGCTGGGAGGTCACAGCACCAGCTATCTGTGTGCATTTGCCAGCTGATAGGGTCTGGTTAAGTCTTACCATCTAAGAATCTATTAGCATGCCCATGAATTGATATTGTTTAAATAGTCTACCAGAAGGTTCACTGTCAATCACTAGTTTCTGAAAGTTGTTCATCCCAACTGTTAGGTGAATACTGAATTTATTCACAGAAGTTTGGATCTGCTCATGAATAATTCATTACACATATATATATATAAGGCATCTGATCAATTTGCAATTAATAATGATTCAGCTTCTCCCATAAAACATCACTGCTAGGGGCTTACCCCTCTGTTGAATCCACTCCTGAAAGGGGACAGAAGCAGACTCTGGTCCTGTCTCCCCTGATGATTAATTGATTCATCTTCTTTTCTAAGCAACACTTTGCAGAAATGTCAAAACAAAAAATAAACTTGAGCTGAGCTATGCAAAAAAAGAAGCTCCCAAAAAACCACCAACCCTCAAAAAACCCAAAACAAAAGAAATCCAACCAAAAAAAGAGCCCAAACCTATTGCACTGACTTCATGAAAAATGATCACTCACTTTTCTAACCATAGTATTTTAGGGAATCAGACAGTCCCTTCACATGCCAAAAGGAAACTGCTCAAATCCCATTCTTCCTCTTGTCCTCTAGCCTTCTGCAGCACAAAGAACTCCAACCCCACAAGGTTCTGACCAATGCCTCTTCTCAGAATGCAAGGAAATTAAATCTGATTCCAACAGGTTCTTTTGCTCAAGTCCTAAGCTCGGAGTTTCACAGAATCACAGAATATCAGGGGCTGGAAGGGACCTCCAAAACTCATCCAGTCCAATCCCCTTGCCAGAGCAGATCACACAGGAACACATCCAGGCAGGTTTTGAATATCTCCAGAGAGGGAGATTCCACAACCCCCCTGGGCAGCCTGTTCCAGTGCTTTGTCACCCTCACAGGGAAAAAAAATTCCTCCTCATGTTTAAATGAAACTTCCTATGCTTCAGCTCCCACCCTTTGCCCCTTGTCCTGTCATCGGGCATCACCCAGCAGAGCCTGGCTCCAGCCTCCTGCCACTCACCTTTACATATTGATAACCATTGCTGAGGTCACCTCTCAGTCTCCTCTTCTCCTAGCAGCACAGCCCCAGCTTTCTCAGTCTTTCCTTTTAAGAGAGATGTTTCATTCCCTTCATCACCTTTGTGGCTCTGCACTGAGCTCTCTCAAGCAGCTCTATGTCTTTCTTGAAGTAGGGTCCCAAAACTGGACACAGCACTGTAGATGTGGCCTCACCAGGGCAGAGCAGAGGGGCAGGATTTCATGATTGGATATTCTAAATTACGTTTCAGAAAGCCACTCGAAACTTCAAGTCTGTACTCCTGTGTACTCATCCTATTGAGAGAGAGAGAAAACAGTGGATTGCATGAATTTGGCTGTTCTGTTTATTTAGTCACCTCTGATAAAAAAAGAAGATTGGGGAATCATAGAGACATAGACTCACAGAATCAAGCAGGTTGGAAAAGACCTCCAAGCAGATCTAGTCCAACCTAGCACCCAGCCCTGTCCAGTCCACTAGACCATGGCACTAAGTGCCTCATCCAAGCTTTGCTTCAACACCTCCAGGGACGGTGACTCCACCATCTCCCTGGGCAGCCCAGGTAGTTGTAGAGAGCAATGAGGTCACCCCTGAGCCGCCTCTTCTCCAGGCTTAACAACCCCAGCTAAAAGGTAATTTCAGGAGCTGACTCAGAGAGCAACTTGCTAAGTTGAAGGTTTGCTTACCAGTGAAGGTGAATTTTCAATCAGGGTGAAAGGAGAGAGAAGATGTTACAAATCTTATTCTGTTGCTGTGTAAAACAGTAGCATAATTTAACCATTCTATCAACCCTATTCATATAAAATAGCACTGCAGACCTTAAAGGCTGCCTCCAAAGATTACTCTTCCAATAGCATCTTCAGAAGGTACCAAATTCCCTTTCTCTCTTTTTTTTTTTAAGCAAAAATGGTAATTTTGAGGGTTTTTTTTACACATTCAGCTTCACTGATTTCCAAGAGAAAGCACATTTTCTTGGGTAAAAATAATAAGTAAGAGGAGCCAGATGATCTCTAGCTTTAGTGCTTTTAAAGAACACTTAATGAGGTCTATTGTTTTGGCTTTTTTTTCCAGCCAACTTACTCATTTGGCCTTTTTTAATTCTCCTCTTGTGATTTTTTTCCTTCCACTCTACTAAAAGAACAGTATTGGTAGACCACAACTTCTCTTTCTGAAGGTAACACAATTCCCTCGTAGGCAGTAGATGTAAACCAAGTTGACACCAAATTAGGAGCAGGTGTAGATATGTTGGTGGGTAGGAGAGCCCTGCAGAGGGACCTTGCCAGGCTGGATGGGTGGGCAGAGGCCAACGGGATGAGATTGAACAAGGCCAAGTGCAAGGTCCTACACTTTGGCCACAACCCCAAGCGGCACTACAGGCTGGGGACAGAGTGGCTGAGAGCAGCCAGGCAGAGAGGCAGCTGTGGGTGCTGGTAGAGAGTAGCTGAAGATGAGGCAGCAGTGCCCAGGTGGGCAGCAGAGCCAANTGATTGGCATTGGAATGGGCTGCCCAGGGAGGTGGTGGAGTCCCCATCCCTGGAGGTGTTCAATCAAAGCCTGGATGGGGCACTTAGTGCCATGGTCTGGTTGACTGGACAGGGCTGGGTGCTAGGTTGGACTGGATGAGCTTGGAGATCCCTTACAACCTGCTTGATTCTATGATTTTATGGTTCTATGCTGCCCAGTCTGCAAGGAATTAAACGCAAACTGGTGGAAATTTGAGCTGGTAAATCCAAAAAATGACAACATGGAACTGAGAAATTCTCCACCTGCATAGATTTTAGCTGCACGAAACAGGTCAGGTGCTGACCTCGACAGCAGCACTGTGCATTTCCAGCCCATCTCTGGAGTCCTAAGCACAAACACAAGTCCTTTTTCAGCCCCTGCTTGTTTGGCTGGGCTGAGCTGAACACCTAGTTGCTGCTGAGATTAATGGCACAGACATCTTTCCTCATTCCCCTAGATGATGTCTGTATGAAATATTGTGACCTGAAAGGATGTAATACACTGCTTGGTACTGAGAGGTGCTTTGGTCTGAGTGCAGATCCATCACAGAGGAGTTCCCACTGTGTGAAATTGGACGTTTCCAATGGTTTCCATCAGGTGTCTTCAAATGAAGGCTGCCAGATCACCCTAACAGAGCACAGTTTCACTTCATAAGGAGGATGCACCAACATCTCACTTGCATTTTGGGGCTTTTTTGCATTGCAATCTCTTAAACACCTCATCTACTAGAGGAGGATGCACCAATGTCTCACTTGCTCTTTTGCATTGCAATATCCTATACACTGCATCGATTACAGAAGGGTACACCAACATCTCACCTGCCTCTTGTTGCACTGCAATATCCTAAATATCCCATCTATTAAAGTAGGATGCACAAACACCTCACTTGCTTCATTTGCATTCAAACATCTTAAATATCTCATCTATTAGAGGAGGATGCACCAACATCTCACTTGCTTGCTTCTGCACTGCAATATCCTATATACTCCATCTAGTAGAGGAGAGTGCACTGACACCTCACTTGCTCATTTGCATTGCAATATCCTATATGCTCTATTTATTGCTGGAGGATGCACCAACCTCTCACCTGCTTTTCTTGCACTGGATTATCCTAAATATCCCATCTATTAAAGCAGGAAGCACCAACACCTCACTTGCTTTTTTACACAGCATTATGCATCAACATCTCACTTGCTTTTTCAGTTGCAACAATCTAAAAGCCTCATTCATTGCAGGAGGATGCACCAACATCTCACTTGCTTTTCTTTGCACTGCAATACCCTAAATATTCCATCTATTAGAGGAGGATGCACCAACATCTCCTTTGTTTTTTTGCATTGCAGTATCCTAAGTACCCCATCTATTGCACAGAAGGATGCACCAACATCTCACTTGTTCATTTGCATTGCAGTATCCTAAATCCCCCATCTATTAGAGAAGGATGCCCCAACATCTCCTTTGCTTTTTTGCATTGCAGCATCCTAAGTATCCCATCTATAACACAGGAGGATGCACCAAGAACTCACTTGCTTTTTTTGCATTGCAATATCCCAAATTCCTCATCCATTACAGGAGGATGCACCAACACCTCACTTCCTTTTTTACATTGCAATATCTTAAATACCTCATCTATTAGAGGAGGATGCACCAATGTCTCACTTGCTCATTTCCATTGCAATATCCTAAATATTCCCTCTATTACAGGAGGATGCACCAACATCTCCTTTGTTTTTTTGCATTGCAGCATCCTAAGTATCCCATCTATTACACAGGAGGATGCACCAAGAACTCACCTGCTCATTTGCATTGCAATATCCTACATACTCCATCTATTGAAGAAGGAAGCACCAATACCTCATTGGCTGTTTTGCATTGCAATATCCTAAATACCTCATCTATTAGAGGAAAATGCACCAACATTTCACCTGCTTTTTTTGCATTACATTATCCTAAATACCCCATCTATTATGCAGAATGATGCACCAACATCTCACTTGCTCTTTTGCATTGAAATATCCTAACTATCCCATCTACTAGAGGAGGATGCACCAACATCTCACTTGCTTGTTTGCATTGCAGTATCCTAACTATCCCATCTATTAGAGAAGGATGCACCAACATCTCACTTACTTGTTTGCATTGCAATATCCTAAGTATCCCATCTATTAGAGGAGGATGCACCAACATCTCACTTGCTTGTTTGCATTGCAATACCCTAAGTATCCCATCTACTAGAGGAGGATGCACCAACATCTCACTTGCTTGTTTGCATTGCAATATCCTAAGTATCCCATCTACTAGAAGAGGATGCACCAACATCTCACTTGCTTGTTTGCATTGCAGTATCCTAAATAGCTAGCTATTACCCTAGCAGGAAGGCAGGCATTGCCACAGGACGTGGTTCTCCAGGGTGATGTTTACACCAACTACAGCAGCAATCAACGGCAAACAGAAACGAAGCTTTCAGAAGTGAGGAAACGATGCAAAGTCTCAGTAATGAAGTCCACCAAGACAGAATCTCCTAATTCATCTGGAGCCAGAAGTCTGTAGCGTGTTTTTCTGCACGCTTGTTTTTCATCAAACAACATAGAAGCTTTCCTTGACTACACTGTAGATCTCCTCTGCCTAGTGGGAACCCTAATTTGCTTTACATTGCCAAAGTGCTCATTATGGAATGCTTAGTAGCTGGAGTTTGTACATAATATTTGAAAATCAGCCTTAATTTTTCTGCCTGAGATGAACACTTGGATTTCAGAGTAAACATAATCAGGGATTTACACAAACTCGGTGAACCCTGTTTATTATATCTGCCTGGAATAGCTACAAAAGAGGTCAGAGGTCCAATGTCTTCCTGCAGAGACAGATCATGTTCTAGCTGGTAGTGAGGAGGAAAAAAACAGTAGGTGATGCTTTAATGAATGGTTTATCATGTGGAACACACCATGTGATAATAGCAGTGCTGGTAAGGAAAGAAGCAAGTAAAAAACATGAAGCTTTTTTTCCTTGCTAGGTTTGCATTGCTTGAAAGCTTCCATTTCGCCAGGAGCAGATGAAGAGGGTTTATTGAGAGTACAGAGGGAAATCTGCAGCGAGTTGAAAGGAGCTTTGAACTTTTTGTTTAAACATTATTTTGGAATTGCCTGTGAGATGGCATTGCCCTGACTAAAGAGAAACACAGAGCAGAAGGCTTGGGTTTTGTGTGCCAGTTGTGGGTAGCGTTTTTCAATGAGGCGACCTTCTCTAAGAACTCAGGAGGGGTGGGGGGGGGGGAAAGGTCACAACACTAAAGGGGTAGTCAATAAAATAAGTTACAATTTGATTTTTGTTTACACAAAATGCTGTGAAAATGCTTGCATTGATGTCTCTTCTAACCTGGTTGATTCTGTTCTTCTATTCTATTCTATTCTGTGCCCAGTTCTGGGCTCCTCAATTCAAGAGAGACGTTGAGGTGCTGGAACATGTCCAGAGAAGGGCAACAAGGCTGGTGAGGGGCCTGGAACACAAACCCTATGAGGAGAGGCTGAGGGAGATGGGGCTGTGCAGCCTGCAGAAGAGGAGGCTCAGGGCAGACCTCACTGCTGTCTACAACTACCTGAAGGGAGGTTGTAGCCAGGTGGGGGTGGTCTCTTCTCCCAGGCAAGCAGCAACAGAACAAGGGGACACAGCCTCAAGTTGTGCCAGGGGAGGTCTAGGCTGGATGTTAGGAGGAAGTTGTTGTCAGAGAGAGTGATTGGCATTGGAATGGGCTGCCCAGGGAGGTGGTGGAGTCACCGTCCCTGGAGATGTTCAAGAGAAGATTGGACGAGGCACTTAGTGCTATGGTCTGGTTGACTGGCTAGGGCTGGGTGCTAGGTTGGGCTGGATGAGCTTGGAGGTCTCTTCCAACCTGGTTGATTCTATTCTATTCTATTCTATTCTATTCTATTCTATTCTATTCTATTCCATTCTATTCTATTCTATTTCTTCTATTCCATTCTATTTTATTCTTCTATTCTATTCTGTTCGGTTCTGTTCATATACTTGGCTACATCTTTCTGAGCTCATCTTAACAGGCAACAGCAAATCCTCTCCCTGGGATACAAAAGTTGGTGAGGAAAGTTCCTCTTTCCTTTCTATTGTAAGATCCTAGGAAGAGCCAGAATCTGTCTCCTACATGCTTCTTATTAACAAGTCCTTTGGGTATGGACAATACAGCATCCATATTATCCATCATGTCCCCTGTCTCTGCTGAGGCTAGGGAGCCTGCAGGAGGAACTCATCCTGAGTTAGCCCATGGTTCTGCATATAAAAAAGTTGCATTGCTGGTCCTGAGAAAACCAACCAAACCCTTGGGGAATACCAAGGAGCAGACAAAACCTGAGCCATGGGCAGAGCGCAGCATTGGGTGCACAAAGGCTTGGGAAGTCAGATAAAACACACAACTGAAAGGAAAATTCCCATCACTGTTTAAGCTGGAGCTTGATCTGCAGTACTCTCCATGGCTTTGATTTCTGAGACTTTCATCTCCAGCTCAGTAATAACTTCTACAGGAAAGTCTGGTGTCCTGTGTTGTCTGAGAAAGTTACCTGCCAGGATAACAGCAGCTGCCAGTGCCTCTGGAAGCTGTTACCTGCTGGCTGCTGATTATGCCATGCAGTGTCGTATCATGAGGTAGACAACCTCAGCTCCCTCTGCTGAAATGTTCTTTCCCACCCTGAAACTCAACAGCCTTTGGGAATCACTGCTCTAAATACAGAGATTTGATGTTCCATGTTTATCTATAGCATAACTCCAGCAAAAAAAAAGAGAATAAGAGAGGAATGAATCTGGCTTTTTCTCCTAGCAGAACTCAGCAAAACAAGCTGTGCTACCATCCAACTTGTCTTACAGGAGCATGTACCAGAGGTTAACCTCATTAATGACTGTAATTAAGATGAATATTTAAAATTCTAGTCTTCTCTTGCTACCTATCAGGCAGTGGAAATTCACATTTGGATATCACAGATCAATTAAGAGCTCTTGTGGTGTTTCCTCCAGGTGTGAACAGGGCTATGTGAGATGTGCACCTGGCTCTGGATGTGAGGTGTGAGCATCCCAGGTCGTTACTTGCCTTCAGCATGATAGATCTGGACACGATCCATGTGGCAGGAGTTGCAAAGAAGCCATATTCTTCTTGCACTGACCTTCAGGGCTCAGAGACATCATAGAGGAGTTGGAGGTAATTTTTTATTCTTACCTTTTTTTTTTTACAGTGGGTTTTGGGAATGAAGCTCTGCTGTCTCC
The DNA here is from genome assembly GCA_013400475.1 of Tricholaema leucomelas. Classification (NCBI taxonomy): domain Eukaryota; kingdom Metazoa; phylum Chordata; class Aves; order Piciformes; family Lybiidae; genus Tricholaema lacrymosa; species Tricholaema leucomelas. The sequence continues at coordinate 30,234 of WAAF01008078.1, forward strand.
TCCTGCACCAAGACATGTATTCAGTCCAGCAGAACTTGGACAACTGAATGACTGCTTGGAGATCTCTTTGGAGATGGTGAGCCTGACACTGTCACACCCAGCCCCAGGAGGGAACATAGGGACATTTCCAAAGGCTAAACAAAAACCCCAACCTTGTTGTCTATCAATTTCCTTCTCCTACATCCACACTGGTGCCAATCATAAAGCAACCAAATATCTCACAAAGATGCTGAATCTTCACAAATGCCAATGTAAACATTTCAGCTGGTGCTGTTGCATGCCCAAAGAGGAACAATGAAGCTGGTGTAGGGTCACCTGAAAAGCCACTGAGGGAACTGGGGTTGCTTAGTTTGCAGAAAAGGAGGGTCAAGGGGAGATCCTTCTTGCTCTCTCCAACTACCTGAAATCAAGACGGAGTGAGGTGAGGATTAGTTTCTACCAAGGAACAAGACAGGACAAAAGGAAACAGCCTCAAGTTGCATCTAAAGGTGGTTTAGGTTAGATATTAGGAATAATTTCTTCACTAAAAAGGTTGTTCAGCATCACAGAGAAATCACAGAGAGATTCAGATTGGCAAAGCCCCTCAGGATCACCAAGTCCAACCTATAACCCTACCCTACAAGATTCACTTTAAATCATATCCCTAAGCATCACATCCAAACCACCCTTAAGCACGTCCAGGGTTGATGACTCAACCACCTCCCTGGGCAGCTCATCCCAGTGCCTGATGACTCAAAACAGGGTGCCCAGGAAAGCAATGAAGTTGCCATCCCAAAAAGAGATGGAAAAGAGATGTAGATGTAGTGCAGTACAGAGGGAGGTGGTTTAATGGTGGTGTCTTCCAGCCTGCTTGATTCTATTCTAGCTGAATTCTATTCTATTCTAACAGCACCTACACCACACTGCTCCCACCTACCTACAGCTGGTTGGCTTAGCCTGTAGTAGTTTGTGTATCTCAGATGGAAAATCAGCCCCTACAAAACTGGAATCACCTACCAAACCTTCTCCAGATGCTGTATATCCTGGCCTTGGTGGTAGTCTTAGAATCATAGAAACAACCAGGTTGGAAGAGATCTCCAAGATCATCCAGTCCAACCTAGCACCCAGCCCTATCCAGTCAACCAGACCATGGCACTAAGTGCCTCAGCCAGGCTTTGCTTGAACACCTCCAGGGATGGGGACTCCACCACCTCCCTGGGCAGCCCCTTCCAATGCCAATCACTCTCTCTGGCAAGAACTTCCTCCTAACATCCAGCCTACACCTGCCCTGGCACAACTTGGGACTGTGTCCCCTTGTTCTGCTGCTGGTTGCCTGGCAGAATTGCTCAGGGCTATCCACAGTTCTGCTCAGTGCTCTCCAGGACAGCCTTTCTAAGCACAGCACTTTTCTCTTTGGCCTCTCAACACCCAATTTCCATTTCCTTGTCTTGTGTTTCAGGGTGAGAGCTCTGGGACAGGGATCATCTTTTTTGTTAGTGTGCCCAGGGCAGCGAGGTGCAGGTTTGCAAATAGGCTTCTGACAGCTTGTTCATACAAAAAAATCCCTGCAACTACAACACCAGATCACACAACTGCTCAGACAGTGACTTGTGCCACATCTCAGCTGAGGTTTTGCAGAAACTTGAAACGATCACAATGCTGAAAAGCAAAAAAACAACACCAAACCTTGGTGCTGGTGACTCCATCAGCAACCTCTACAACCTGTCAGTGAGTTCCCTCTGATGTTGGCTGGGCTATTTTTGTTTTCAAGCAAATGACCAAGGGTCTGGCTGCAATAAATAAATCAAATTCCTCCTGTTACTTACAATGGAAGCTTCTAATTTGCTTATTACTTTGCTTATCTATTCATTGAGATAATTATCTGACACCTGCCAGCAGCAGATTGCCCTGACAGATTTTTATTGGCTGGGATCAGTTTGTGACTTTGCCATCTGTCCAGCTAAAGGTGGTTTACAGGTCAACAAGCTGGGGAGCTTTGGAAAATCTTAAAATGATCTTGAGCAGTATCCTTCCTGAACTGATTTCATTTTAATCTCCCACAAAGCACATGAAAGGACAGACTCAAAAAGGAGCTTTCAAGCAGAGTGTATGAGAGAAGAGGAAGATAATCTGTCTCTCTTGGCTGTGATCTTGTGTGATCTGTTTCCTACGAGGTCTCCTAAAAATCCACTCGAATCCACCGGCTGATAAGTTGCTTCATGACACTAAAGACCTCTGAAGAATGCAAAGTAAAAAGGAGCCTATGCATGGTCTAACTGTTGTGGATGTGGGGAGAAATAAGGTGTTCAGGAAAAGCCTGGATGAGGCACTTAGTGCCATGGTCTAGTTGACTGGATAGGGCTGGGTGCTAGGTTGGACTGGATGAGCTTGGAGGTCTCTTCCAACCTGCTTGATTCTATTCTATTCTAATCTCTCAGCAAGCAAAATATTGAATCCTATAAACCTCCACAAATATTTCTCCTTGTGGCTGCACTTCCTTGCTGGTGAGCCAGGAAGATTTCCTTCTGCTTCATGTTGGTAGCCTGAACGTTTGCAACCTGAGCCTCTCCTAAGATGTCTCCTGTCCCAACTCCCAGTGCTGTGCCATCAAATGGGATGAGTCTGGGAGCTGCGCAGTCCTCATGGTTCCCTATTGCACCTCTTTCCCCTCAGCAGAATTGCAAGCACGGCTCTGCAAATCCACCTTTGCCTGCAGGAAGGGTCATAGAGTCATAGAATCAACCAGGTTGGAAGAGACCTCTGAGCTCATCCAGTCCAACCTAGCACCCAGCCCTATCCAGTCAACCAGACCATGGCACTAAGTGCCTCATCCAGGCTTTGCTTGCCAGGGGTGGGGACTCCACCACCTCCCTGGGCAGTCCATTCCAATGCAAATCACTCTCTCTGCCAACAACTTCCTCCTAACATCCAGCCTAGACCTGCCCTGGCACAGCTTGAGACTGTGTCCCCTTCTTCTGTTGCTGCTTGCCTGGCAGCAGAGCCCAACCCCACCTGGCTACAGCCTCCCTTCAGGTAGCTGTAGACAGCAATGAGGTCTGCCCTGAGCCTCCTCTTCTGCAGGCTGCACCCCCCCAGCTCCCTCAGCCTCTCCTCACAGGGCTGTGCTCCAGGACCCTCACCAGCTTCATCACCCTTCTCTGGACATGTTCCAATACCTCAACATCTCTCTTGAACTAAGGAGCCCAGAACTGGACACAGCACTCAAGATGTGGCCTGTCCTTGTCATCTGCAGCTCTGATGGATGTCTCTGTGGGATTTGTGTTTCACTGGCAGCATCTCTGGGAGTGCTGGAAGGCCTTTAGTGTCTGCTGGGAAATGATAGGCCACTGTGCTATTTCTATACTAAGTGACAGTGCTCTGACAATTGTGCTCTTGGTGTTCTTCTGGACCTTTCTCTGGATATCCAGCTTCAAAGTTTTGTTTTGATTCTGCATCAAAAGAGGTTTTGACAGAATATGATGGAAAATGTTTACACTGTCCCTAACAAAAAGCAATACTCTGATTTTAGTCTAATTTTACTTCTGAGCTGTCTATGGTAAAATAATATCCTCCTATCACTCAGTATTTAGAATTACAGGAACCATTCTAATGTTTTTTTTCAAGCCATTCTCAAGAAGGGGGGGGGACACAACCTGACAGCTACTCTTGCAAATGCCTCAGATGAAGCCATGCTCACTTAAATTTTTTCAGTGCTCCAGAAGAGAAAGGAAGCTTTAAATGATAGCATTGGATGACACAGGAGACTTCTTTTCCTCTAAGAAACTCATTGTAGTAGTGCCAGGAGACCTTCCTAATGACTATGGAGCATTTAAAGATAATGGCACTGAAGGTCCCCAGGACAGTATTTTATGTCAGCACATCCTTCTCCAGAACCTTTCCCACTGTTGCACGAGTGCTCAAGATGTTCCTGCTCTGCACAGATCACTGCTCAGTGCCTAACAGGTCCATTGTGATAATGTGGTGGAAGGAAAATGTCCAGCCAAGGTTTCAAAAGCATCCATAAATCCTGAAAGCAAAACCTCCTGGTGATATTTTGTTTCCTTGGGAAGATGGTGACAGCAAAGGCTGTAAATCACACAGTCACAGGTTGGAAAAGACCCTCAGGATCATCAAATCAGTGCTGGCACCAGTGCTGTTGAACATCTTTGTCAGTGACATGGACAGAGGAATCAGTGCACCCTCAGCAAGTCTGCAGATGGCACCAAGCTGTGTGGCACAGGCAACTTGCTAGAGGGCAGGGATCCATCCAGAGGGATCTGGACAGGCTGCAGAGGTGTGCCCAGGCCAACCTCATGAAATACAATGCCAAGTGTAAGATCCTGCACCTGGGTGAGCACAGTCCCAAGCA